>JAODJU010000007.1:12891473-12919278 GCA_026776725.1 Gnathonemus echidnorhynchus | reverse complement strand
GGGCAGGGGGGCGGGGGGGGGGGTTCCGAGTAGCTGTGGAATGCAGTAATGCCTTCGTGGCAGAAAGCAAGACCATGGACACCAGTCTGTCTGGCTGGCCTTTACAGGAATGCTCTCACACGCATACAGTACACACATACAGTACACACATACAGTACACACATACAGTACACACATACAGTACACGCATACAGTACACGCATACAGTACACGCATACAGTACACGCATACAGTACACACATACAGTACACACATACAGTACACACATACAGTACACGCATACAGTACACACATACAGTACACACATACAGTACACACATACAGTACACACATACAGTACACACACACCACAGGGACCCACCTCACAGTGATAACACTCCACGTGGTAATCCTGCTCCATGGACACAACCCTGATGGTCTCTTCAGAGCCCTGGCAGAAGACACAGACAGACAGACAGACAGACAGACAGACAGACAGACAGAGACAGACAGAGACAGACAGACACACATTAATACGGAGAACACAAGATTCTAGATCCTATTTAGGGAAACCACAGCGATTCTGCTTTTCTGTCTTAGCTGCATAGAAAAACTATTATTCTAAATCTATCTATCCATCCATTTTCTGTACCTGCTTATCCGTTTAGTGATTTCATACCATACTTCCTGGAGACTGAGCCCCCCCTAAGGGTCAAATCCTAGAACTGCCCCCGGATACAGAGCCCGACTTTTTAAAAGATGGATGTGTGTTCATGCACAACTTCAACTAATCATGGCCTGACTCTGCTCACAAGACGCTGTGTTACCTGGGCAGGAAGGATGGGCTGCTTACAGGAGGCGCATTTGGGAGCGAAAACCCTAGAAGAGAAGAGCAAAGTCAGCCCCCATCTGTATGTGCTCACTGAAGGGAGGGGGACGAGTTTACCTTAGAAAACACACGTTTGTTGAAAAGCCATGTGACCAGGTGGAAAAATCAAAGACAATTTAATTGTGGTGTGACAAACAAACCGTAATGCATCAGTAAGATAGACAGGGATGTGCGTATGGACTGTGGACCTCCACATTACCACAATAGTACATGTTTGTTCAGAAAATGCCAATGAAGAGCAAACAGGGAGAGTCCAGTACTGTGTGTGGTAAACAGGGCTGCCACTAACCACTTTTCCTTGGATTAATCTATAGACTATTGAAACTAATGGTCAATTAATCAAAAGGATTAATCTTCCTCTAAAAAAAAAAAAAAAAATAATCAAATTTACTGTTTAAGTTCATTTTATTTTGATTACAAAATGCATGTTTTTGCGGGGCTTTGGATAATGGACGCCGATCTTTCAGCACTGTGTGGATCTTACTTGCGCCCACAATTCCAGAAGCAGATAAGTAGTATGTTCTGAAATACTGAGATGCGTATTGTGATGCCAAAAAGTCAGTAATCTGTATAAATTTGGTGTTTCTTAAAGCCTCATGAATTTGGTTAGCGGAGAGCCACCTGCTAATGTTCTGGTAAATTATGTAAGCAATAAGCACTGAAGTGGCCATGAAGACGTGTTCAGCTCAGCAGTCACATTTTTGGAAAGAGGATACTGTGGTTAAATTAGGTCAGAGGTATGGCGGTACTTTTTGCAGTTTTTAGTGAATATCGTTTTCATTTTTATTTCAGTTCACAAATTATTTTCTTTTATTTAGTGTCTGTTCTTGTTTCGTTTTTAGTTTCCGATAATAACACTGGCCCTAACAAGCCCAATGCGCACAAACACACACACTGCCACTGTCAAGCAACGTATAATAAACCCAGATTTTAGACTGAATGTTTTCTCAAACACTTATTCAGTGGAGATTCTAATGTAGAAGGGGGACAGCTTTGTGGCTTTAATAATGAGCATATTTAGCAGCTACAAGGACAAAAGATATTAAAAAGCTCTCTGTACTGATGGGAATTAATAATAAACATGAATAAACAACATTCAAGGTGGTTTTGCCTCCTCTGGCAATCCATCTTCCAGAATAGCACCTGTGAGTTTCCTTTTGCTACGCCAGTCGCTATGGTACGCCACGGAATTCTGCAGTGTACAAACCACCTTTTTGTTTTGTGATAATTTGAACTACTTCCATAATTATGTAGTGATATTAAAGAAAAACTGTTGTAATGAATGGAAGCGTTTTAGAAATCATAAAGGTAATTTCGTTACCAGCGTTTCCAGCATCGACGTCATCAACTATGCTGACTAATCATGGCCGCCCTGGTGGCAAATACCAGATGGTCCTTGATAAACCATCCTGGACTACAGAAGGTAAGATGGGATGATCTATGGGCTTACGTATGGTAGTCCTTCACGCAGTAGATGTTGTTCTCCACATCCACTGTAAAGGGAACCCCGTCTAGGGCCTCATTGCAGATGACGCAGCGGAAGCAAGCTGGGTGGTAAGACTTGCCGAGAGCCTGGAGGATCTGCAAGCAGATGGAGGCGGGGGGGTCAGGTCCTTAAAAAAAAAGCAGCACCAATGGATCGATTGAAGAGAGTGTGCAGCCACACACAGCAGACAGAACAGTGGGTACTGCAGCTTGACTTAATGGTTCTGTTCTGCTATTGGATAAAAAAAAAAAGTTAACCTGGAATACTTTGGTTTAAAGTGGTTTAAAATAAGAGTTGAGTTACTAAATAGCATAAGAACATAAAGGTTATTCTGCACCCGCCATCAGGTGAGAAGGTCAGAGCGAACATGGAGCATGCAGTAACCCTCAGGCGTTCGTCTGAGCCCCTTACCATCTCCATGATGAGATGTCCACAAACGAAGCACTTATCTGCCGTCTGCTGAAAGCCGGAGTACTGCAAGGCAGACAAAGGCACTGAACACGCAGGCACGTCACGTTTAGAAATGCAACCAAGATATTTTCAAAGCTCTGGAAGAAGACATGCCACCAAATTAGCAACCTACGGAAATATAAAAAGCATTACAGTTAAACGATGACACGATGGTGAGTGTCCCAACAGGACGTGGTCAATCTCCTTCAAACGGATCAGGCTTGCTCTGACCCGTGTTTGCACGCTGCTGTTCTCTCCTTGCCCTTTCCTCACAAACGCAAAGGGCCTACTACCTCTAACCATAAAGACCATCAGGACAACCAGCATATGAAAGCATGTCAAGGCATTTCTAAGGAGACTGTCCATCTGGACTGATACCCCATAGTCAGTCCTGCAGGAAGACCATCTGCAGAGCGATAATCTGGGGTCACAACCTTCCCATGACCTCGAGGAGGTGTTGGTGGAGGCACTGGTCACATCCAGCCCCACTGCACCTGAACCATCTGTCCGCATCGTAACTACAAACCCTGACAAAGTAGGGCCCTATGATTTCCGCGATGCGGAAAACGCGGACGGAATCGCGGAATTCAATAAATAAAATGGAATCCGTCGTAAAACACGGAATGCCGTATAATTCGCTGATATCGGTGTGTGGGCAAAGCAAAGTGATGGTTTCTAATAAATTTTGGCTGCTGCAGCCCCCTGAATGTTACCTGTTGAGGCTGGACTCCGCTTTTCACGCACACAAACGCACAGACACAGAGGGAAGAAAGTTCTAGTGAAGCTGCTCGCTGAAACACCGAAGTCCTCAAAAAAATTACGAAATTCGACTCAGTGCTAAGTTCAGAGCAGAACAATACCCAAACGATTTTTATGAATCGGGAGAACAACTCCTTCGTAAGTTTTGCCAGCACATGATAGACTGGACCTGCAAAAACACATGTGATGACCACTTACAGTCAAAGACTCACATCAGAAACAAACTAGCGCGAGCCGCTCACTCCAGCAAAGTCTTGGTCATGCAAACAAATCAGCTGCAGCAAGACGTCAGTTTACTGAAGATTTTGTTGCTCTGTGCCGAGTCAGACATTCCTTTAGGAAAAATGAAAAAGCTACGTATGTTTTTGGTCAAGCACTGTAAACTAGGAGGAGGGCTGTCAGAACACGAAAGTAGCCTCCGTCAAATCCACTCACCCTGTGTGTTCGAGCAGCATATCGAGGCTGAGCGACAGAAGCTTCAAGGGGAAAAAAATATCAGTCGTCGACGACGAAACTACCGTTGCAAGAGACTGCAGCGTTCTGAACATCGTCATTGGAGAGTGAATTAAGTAGACCGCATTCACACCAGTAAATTAAAATACATTACACTTATAAGAATGTAATGCAAGCGACATGCATTACAATATTGCAATGCGTTTGTTAGTTATGCCAATAAGTAAAAATGTGCATATTTCTTTATTTTATCTATTGTAAAAATGAACCATTTCTGAATGACTAATAATAATTAGATGATTACTGGTGATTATCCATTGTTATTCTGATGCTAATTAAAATAAAGTTAACTAAAAGTTTCTTATTTCTCTTATTTATGCAAGTTTTGAAGGCCAGTACTTTCTGGTGGATGTAATTTTCCATGGAGTAATGCAACTACTCAACCTTTGCCCAAGCAGTAACAGGCTCCCTCCACAACAAACTGGGTCTTGATGTCTGGGCAGTGGTCACAGACAATGCTAATGTGAAATACACGATTTTCTTTCTTTTGCAAGAAAAATGAATGTTTTTTGTTGTTTACAGGTAAATGTTTTACCAAAGCAGTAAATGTTCTGCTGAACCCAGCACTTTGTTGAATAATAGCATTAAATGTGAGATTTTTTTCCTATTGCATTGTTTTTTTTCCCCATCCACTCCATAATTAGACACTTTTTAGGTGAATAAATATAACGTAAAACATGGAATTCAGAAGAATAAAAATGGAAAAAATTCACAAAACGGATTTCATAGGGCCCTAATGAAGCCATGATTACTGCCCCGAAGATCACAGCATCCATAAGATAACCCACATATTTTCCTCTTTCCAGTCAAACAAGTGGAAAAATCTTAGACCTAAAAGTGCAGCAATCGCTACCATATGTATGTGATCTGTTAACCCATTTCCCAGCACACATGCTTACACAATGGACTTTGTGAAGGTCCTTAGTTAAGCAACATATGGTCGGGGCTCTGATCTAATCCAGGGTTGCCAAGTATCAAATACAACCAAGCAGAACCATGAGAATATACACCTGCACAAAGACACTATAGCTATACGCCACAAGACAGATTTCTCTTATAAGGAGCACCTTGACTGGTTAACCACCAGAGAACCTCCAGGTTTTCATTCTCAGGAGACAAACTGGACCAAAGAAGCCAGAGAGCAGATAAACGTCTGAGAATACAGTCCCTTTGTCTAGCCCATCCACACAGAAAGCATGGGCTGAAACTCACCAGGAAGTCTTCTTCACAGTAGACCTTGCCGTTGACATTGTAGAAAGCTTTTCCTCTCAGCCTCCTCCCTGGAAGAGACAGAAGGAAATCTGAGCTATATTTTTAAGTGCTGTGGTTTCATTAACGAATTAATGAATGTTACTGCACAGCATCTCAAGAGAGAGCACCTGGTCTAAGAAGGGAAGCCTTATGCACACAAACAAGCAATTTAAATAATTACTTCCAAAATTGGACTAAATGATATAATGCAACTACTGGGGAGTAGAAAAAAAATTCAAATGGCTCAGTTTGTCAGGAGCACGATTCAGAGTTTTTACTTCTAAGGCTACATGGTGGATTCCAGGATTCCATAACCTGGGTTTCAGGACTGGAAACCAGCGGGAAAGAGTATTACACTGGAAGCTGATAGCCAACAGATACGTTTGAAAATTATCTTTGTGGAAATATGAACATATTCTAAGCAGCTGTCATTGAAAGTACAGTGCAGCCTTCACTCGGGTGCCCCCCTGCCGTCCCCCCACCTCATCCTCAGTATCATTAGCGCTCAGAGGTCTACAATATATCACCTAATAAAAAACAACAAAAGCTAAATAGTTTCCAGCCATCTGAAGCTCAGTCTGGCGACTCAGTTCATTAACATTCACCCAAATATAGACCCACCTGACTGTATCTTTCAGAACACATTTCAGAGAATGGCATTCAATATTAGAACTGCCTTTACAAGTGTAATCCAATATATCTAATATTTACATTTGTTCCTTACATTAAACATCCCAGCAGCGTATTGCACTCACACACACCATCCTTTGAAACTTTCTCCACTCCTTACAAAATCTTTATACCTCCAGTACAACCTACACCACAAAGCCTGCTTTCCAATCCACCTTCAAAGCCCATGAATATAATAGTAATGAGTAATTCATTAAAAAAACAAACACACACTGCATGACCAACTCATTTCTAAGTCTCCTTTTAGCCTTCAGAAACAATACTGAGATTTCTTAAAACCAAAATACCCTGTGGTTATTCTGCAGACACGTTTTTTCCAAAGCGACATGTTAGCGGAGCGAATAGCACACTGTACATTCATGCCGTCATCAGAGCAGCTAGACCCAGCTTACGCTCCGCACCCAGGCACAAGTGTAAACAGTATACAAAATCCACATAATTATCAACAAAGCAAGAGCCTAATAAGAAGATAAGTGCTAATAAACAAGACATAAGAGCATTCAGATGCGTTAGTGAGGGAATTCATGCAACAGATGGGTCTTCGGTCGTTTAGGATGGAGAGGGAGACGGGATGTGGTCTGGCAGCTCATTCCACCATCAGGGAGCCACACGAGGGAACCGTCTGGAGTGACCCTCCTCTCGAGGTGGTGAGAGGAGACACAGGTGAGGAGGCGCCTTTCAGTGGAGATCGGAACCTGTCCATTGATGGACCCGTTACAGGTATAACTGAAGCCATATTTAAAGATACAAGCTCTCGCGACTAGGACACCAAAGCACAATGATTAAAATTTAAAAAAAAGTCAGAAATACAGGTTTGCCGGCCCTGACTCCTGCACAGGGCTGCCGATACCCAAAAAGGGGGAATATTATTAACGCGATCCTGTGGACATGCAATCTGAGCTGCTTTTACAGCCCTCATTTGCTGGAATTCTTTTAACGCACTGAGTGGAACGATACAAGTTGGGCAACAGGCACCTAAGGAGAGGCACCAGGACAAAGACCGGCTCCGGGAGGGGGGGGGCTGGTCCCAGACGGCCACAGGGCCTGTGCAAACAAGGACATTCCTTCGGCCTGAGGTCACAGGCTTGTCCTATTCATGGGTGCCCAGGAGCCTGCCCCTGCGCTTGGGGATGTGCTCAGTGGGGATGGGTCCGGCAGGACTCCATCTCCCACTCCCCGTCCCTCTTTCCTCATCTCTCCCTCCCTCCTGCTTCTTTGTCCGGGGAAACGGTGCCTTTCAGCTGGGGGGGGTTGTCTGGCCATAGTCCCATCCAGGACCTTGAAGCCGTTTCCCTTTAGCATCGCGCCAAGCGAGAGCGCGGCTGAGCCAGACTCACTCCGTTTGTTTTTCCATTACGATCAGGAAGCGGGACACTGACTGCAAGTTGGTGACAGAGTCAAAAAATAAAAAATAAAACCAGCACGGGGAAACCCAATAATGTTTCAGATTTATTATGAGTATATGATATGTATTTATGTATATTATACACACACACACACACACACAAAGTATATATGAACAATCTGAGTTTATTCTGGAAAAGGCACAAATGCCAGCCAGATTCAGAAGTGAAAATGAAGTGAAATTCTTCACCAGGCCGAAGGTAACATAAAAACAGACTTTCCCTGGAATGTTCTGGCACAGCTCAGCAGTAGGAAACAGACATAATTGTTCCCCTAACACTGGGCACTGAGCTTTAAGACAAACACCGTCGTTTCATCGGTGGAAAAAAAATGACTTAGAAACTGGTGCTCACAGTGGACTCACAGCGTCTAAAATAGCCACAACACAGGATGTCATACAAACACAAACAAAATGTGGACTCTGGAATCAATTCAACAAAGCAGTTTGGAATAATATTCTCATCTCACCAACGGCAAGAAAATACCGCAAAAGATGACAATTTAAAATGGATTAGCAAAAGCGGATACCTTGGTCATTACTAATGCGTGCACACCATTGACCAAAAAGTATATGTAGCGCTGAACCATATACACGCACACATACACTATATGTACAAAAGTATTGTGACACTCCTTGTAATCAGTGAATTCAGGTGTTTCTTTCAGACCCATTGCCACAAGTGTATAAAATCAAGCACCTAGCCACGCAGTCAGGTTTACAAACATTTGTGAAAGAATGGGTCGTTCTGAAGAGCGCAGTGTATTCAAGCGTGGTGCTGTCATAGGATGCCACCTTTGCAATAAGTCAGTTCGTGAAAATTCCTCCCTGTTACATATTCCACGGTCAACTGTGAGTGGTATTCCTGCAAAGTGGGAGCATTCAGGACTAACAGAAACTCAACCATGAAGTGGCAGACCATGCGAAGTGACAGAGCAGGGTGGACGAATGCTGAGGTGTGTAGTGCGTAAAAATCATCAACTCTGATTCAACACCTGCAGAGTTCCTCTGGCATTAACCCCAGCATGAAAACTGTGCGCCAGGAGCTTCATGGAATGGGCTTCCATGGCCGAGCAGCTACAGGCAAGCCTCACATCACCAAACAATGCCAAGCGTTGGATGGAGTGGTGTACAGCACGCCACCACTGAACTCTGGAGCAGGGGAAAGGTGTTCTGTGGTCTGACAAATCATGCTTCTCGGTCTGACAGTCTGATGGATGAGTCTGGGTTTAGCAGATGCCAGGAGAACATTTCCTGCCTGACTGAATTGTGCCAACTGTAAATTTTGGTGGAGGAGGGATAATGGTATGGGGGTGTTTTACAGGGGTTGGGCTAGACCCCTTAGTTCCAGTGAAGGGAACTCTTAATGCTTTAGCATACCAAGACATTTTGGTCAATTCTATGCTTCCAGCTTTTTGGGAACAGTTTGGGGAAGGCCCTTTTCTGTTCCAGCATGACTGTGCCCCAGTGCACAAAACAAGGTCCAATAGGACATGGCTGGGTGAGTTTGGAACTTGACTGGCCCACACAAAGCTCTGACTTCAACCCCAACAAAACACCTTTGGGTTGAACTAGAATGAACATTGAGAGCCAGGCCTTCACGTCCAACATCAGAGCTGGACCTCACAAATGCTCTTGTGGATGAATGGGCAAAAATTCCCAGGAACACTCCAAACTCTTGTGGAAAACCCTGCCAGAAGAGTAACAGCTGATACAGCTGCAAAGAGAAGATCAACCCCATACTGGTGCCTGTGGATTTAGAATACAATGTCAAAAGTTTCTGTAGGTGTAATGGCCAGGTGTCCCAGTACTTTTGTCCACTATAGTCAGTGTGTGTGTGTGTGTGATTATATTATATATCACTATCACAGCTGACTTTTCAGGCCCTAAATACAAGAAAACTGCCACTTCAAGTCCTTCACTGCCTTCAATTCTCAGGTGATGTTAAGACACCCTTCAGCAGATGCGTGACAGGAAATCCAGTCAGTGAAGATCTAATGGAAGAGCCGCTAGCTTCAAATATCCTCAGAAGATGGGCAAAATGTGTTCTGGCATGTAAAAAACAAACATACGCAGTAAAGCAGGAAGAAAGCCTTTTTCTTGTCATTCATTGGCATAGAGTAAACTTAATGAGCACTTTATTAGATACACGTTCTAGTTAAAGCAAACTGCCTGCTCCTCTAAACCGGGAATCCTGGAGCTGAAGAGGAATACATACAGTGAACGGAGAGGATTATAAGGTGCGGTCGCTGAGCGGCTAATCGGCAGGAGGCCTGGGACGCGGGATGCAGGTCATTCTAAATGTGCATCAGCGCTGGGTGCAGCTCCGGTGATTCCAGCATCGCAGAAGTAGCCACTTACCTGGGAATTTCAATCTCAACAGTGTTTAGAGTTTACAGAAAATGGCGTGGTGAATTAAAAAAAAAATAAAATAAAAATCATCCAGTCTGTGGCAGACTGTGGGCGAAACCAGCTAGTTAATAGGGGAGATCAGAGGAGAATGGGCAGACTGGATAAAGCTAACAGGAAGAGCACAAGTGCAAAAATAACACCTCAGTACAACAGTACTGTGGCAGAAAGGCACCACTGAATAGAAAACCTACTGTACTGACGCGATTTGGGCGGCCAATGTGGGTCCTACCCAGTACCAGATAAATGTGAGCTAAAGCAGCCAATCAGTATTCAAATCAAGATAAACAAATGGGACTTAGTTTGTCACCCAAAAACCAAAAAGCTGTTAGAACTCAGGCTCCACTCATTAGTCTGATTAGAGAGAATCTGATTGGACAGCTTTGGGGTAGAGGGAGCCTGCTGACATCACAGAGCAGAGCGGAAGGTGGGGGGTGGCTGTCTCACTGTGGAAGGCCGACAGTCTCGGGGACTCAAGCTGCACTGGGGGCCGCCAAACGCATTAGATGACAGAGATCTGCTGCAGGATGCCACACCGGCCCCCACCCCGCTGGCCACTCCAAACGACCACATCGGATCAGTGAAAAACCACCAAGCCGGAACCAGAACCACATCCCCATCCTCACGGCCACCGAGCTCCACATGACTTCAGACTAATTGAGAGCTTTCATGCTGATGTTCAATGAGGAAGTGTGTGTGTGGGGGGGGGGGGGGGGGGGGGGGGGGGGGGGGGGGGAGAGATTACATAACCTAATGGGTGGACATTTCATGCCTGATGCACAGGGTGCAGCGAGGGGCTCGATACCGACATGTATGACAGCTCCAGCTCCACAAGGGGAACGGAAGCTCAACAGGCTGTACAGCAGGATCCCTGTGCGGGCCGTGTGACCTTACAGAAGGGGTGTCCCCATAACAGGGCGGGGTGGGGGGGGGGCAGCAGGCACACGCACACGGGCTACACCGCTGGCCAAAACAGGCGGGTCTTTATCACACGCAGACACTGTGGCTGAGAGCAAGATGGCCAGATGCTTCAGACAGGAAACGATACAAATGATTCATTAGGGCCCGTGGTCTCTCTGCAGTCTGCACCCTGGAGTCTCACCCCGGGCGAGTACAGGCCTGCCGGTCTCCTCCGCTCATTTGATCATAGCCTCCTTAACTCCCCCCCTCGTCTCCATGGTCACGCCAGACACACCGTGAGACAGAAGGACTACAATCACAAACAAATGGGATCTTCCTAAAAAGACAGGAGCCAGCCCTAAGAAACACCTCCACACATATGAGAGGAAAATGAGGGGAAAAAAAACCTGTAACAGGTCTGTGAGTTGAGTCTGGAACACAAAATGCTGTGCTAAGGAAGATGCTCAGATGTCCAGTGGGTGGCGCCGTGGAGAGCATGAAGGAGTGTGTGACTCACTTCCTCAAACTGATAGAGACATTTGTGCACCTAGTCGGATTAAAGTCCAACTGATCCAGCGGTAAGGTGGTTTGAGTGTGAGAGTGCGTGTGTAGGCAAGTATATTACACTGTGGGGACAAAATGTCCCCACAATATGATAACAAAAAACTTTTCACCTTGTAGGGACATTTCTTCTATCCCCACAAGGATATCCTGAATTAAAAAAAATGTGAATGCAATCACAAAACAAAGGTATAGTATATTGTTTGGTTAGGGCTGGGTAGGGGTTAAGGGTTAAGGTATCGTGGTGGGGTATAGGATTATGCCCACAGAAATTGAGTCCCCAAATCTGTGCGCGTTAGTGTGTTTGGGGGGTGGGGGGGGGACACATTTACAAACAAGGAGGGCAAACACAGATCCAGGTTCCCTGACATGGAAGCAGAGAGTTTGGACTTGATCCTGCTTAGATCTGAGCAGTGATGAGACCTGTAAGTGCTACCCAGCGACAAAGCAGGTAAACGAGATGTTTACTTGTGTATTTCCTGCAAACAGGGTAACTCGACATGGGACAAACAGCTGTCTAGTTACTGCGTTCCGCAGCAGTTCAGTCTCGTCTACGCTGACTCACATAGCAGGATCTTGCAAAAGGAAATTCACGAACTTAAGGAACATGTTCTTTCTGCTGCTAATCTAAAAATAGCCATTCTACAGTAAAGCACTTAACATTACCAAACATCACCCCTGTACCCATATTTTACTGATAGCATGTCGTACAAAAGCTCTACTCTTCATAAAACTGTCTCTGGCTTTATCATACTACTTTATAATACTTTATTATACTACTTTTATTATACTTTATTATACTACTTTATTATACTTTATACTTTATTATGCTACTTTTATTATACTTTATTATACTACTTTACTATTTATTATATATCTGGCTTTATTATACTACTTTAAAATTGTCCATCATTTGTGAAATAGTAAACAAAAAACTCATTTTGATCATTATAGAATCAAAATTCTGCTGTAATTCTGATTTATTCCCCTCGCTCATTTGGGAGATGTACCTCAATGTCATTGATATATGCAGTACCAAGGCTCCTTGGGCTTATAATGCTTTGGCAATGCAGCTAAATCAATGAATCCCCATAACATCCAGTTATGGGCACAATGAAGGCTACATTTACTAAAAACAGTGCAGGTCAATAATGTCACTTAAGAGAAGAGCCCCACTTGGATGGGAGATTGCAAAGCTTCTGATCACTGTAAAACAGGGGTGTGGATCCTGATCCATGGAGGGTCGGTGCGGGTTTTTGGGATGGCCTCTCAGTCAGCCAATAATAAAGCAGTGGTTCTCAACCCCAGTCCTGGCGACCCACTGTGATTGGCTAACGGAGAGGTCATGTCAAAAACCCGCACCGGCTCTCCATGGGTCAGGTTCCCTACCCCTCCTTTACAACCTCAATAAGGATGGTGTGTGACACGGGGATGGAAGTAGGGAAAGGGACTGAGTATTGAGGGGGGAAGAATAGTGGGGAGGAGCAGAAGTGGTCATCAGGACAAGGGACAACATGCCGGATTGGGCTACAAAAGGGATACAGAACTGGGTATCAGCTCATTAGACTGGCCATGATTGGTCAGGTGAGATGAATGGGCGTGTCTCTAGACAGTGCCCCACCCCCAGGACATCCACAATCCCATCAAGTATCATTTACACCTCATAGCTGCAAAGCTAGAATGTTCCGGGTTAGTCACAGGTGTTCCCACGACGGGCAGCATTTTTTTGTCAAGCTGCTGCGCCTTAGAGTCCCACGTGACACGTGAAGGCCCCCCCCCCCCCCGAGGGACCAGAGGCTCGTCTGTCCGCTTGCCTGCCCGTCACACCTTCCAGACGCAGCTCCGCCTGCCCACACACGCTCCCCACATGCAGCCTGACTGCCAGCGTTTTGGGCACACAGGCGCCAGCTGGGGGTCTTACTCACCACCCTTGGGTGGATCGTCTGCACTGGTGGGGCTTTTAAGCATGACTGCCGGAAAGGTTCCCGGCTGTTCCGGGAGAAGCACTGGGCGCATTTTGTCTTTGTGCAAAATTTGTCAGAAACGTACTCAAAAATACAATGAAAAATAAAAATAAAAAAATCCTGGCCCCTGCAATTGTGAAATATGAATTCATTCGTGCCTGTATCAGAACACCAGCACAGCAGAGGGTCAGTGCTCAAGAACTCCGATTAAAAGCAAGACACACAAACGTACACATGTGGACACACACACACACACACACTTAGCGAAACATCTCCTTCACGACTAAGCTAAATAAAACTGCAAGATGAGACTTAATGTGTTGCACGGCACGAAACAGAGCTCCTTGATGCTAGGCTATGATTTATATTAAAAGTTTTCCATTAACAAGTTTAAATAAACAGTTGGGGAGGACATATAAAGAGAACGAGTGCAAGCAGAGCTTCACTCTCAGTCAGTAAGGCAGGGCAACAGACGGGCAACCTTACCACAGGAGAAGCAGGTGAAGCAGTTGGTGTGGTAAAGGTTTCCCATGGCCTGGCAGGCCTGACTTGCTCCGTACACACCTTTGCCACATTTGATACAGATACCTGAGACAGAGAGAGAGAGAGAGAGAGAGAGAGAGACGGAGAGAGAGAGAAAGACAGAGAGAGAGAGAGGTCAGTGCAACTGCACACACCAATGAGTCATTCTCACTGCAGATTAGATCAGAAAATCTGCCTAAAAATCTGGGAAACTCCCATGAGGCAGCAGCTCAGTAAAGGCGTTTGCCTTGGGTGTGGACAGAGCCCCACCGCTCTCGGGACGTTCTCAGCACAGTAGGGGAGGGCCAAGGCTCTGTATTAGCGCCCCCTAGTTACGTGGTTGGGCCCCACGCTGACGTAAAACAATATCTGTGTGAGGTGGTGCGCGCGGATTGGTGGACGCGGCAGAATAATGCCTAGCCAGCAGGTGGTAACTGGAGACACACACACTTGGGACAGAACAGAATGCATTTATTGTCATCGTACAGATTGCAAGCACAACGAAACTTCAGTATTCGCATATCCCATCATGCTCTCCTGTGAGACGCACACATGCAGGCACATACAGGTGAGAGCGACGCTTAGGGTGCGAGGGCCGGATCAGGACACTTATCAGACGACCTTGGGGGATTTCGGAATGAAGGGTTTTTCTCAAGTTCCTAGTAGTGATGCCATTATACTGCTTACCATGGGATTTGAACTGTTTAAATTGTCAGGACGCCACTAAAAATATAAAGGGGGGGGGCTGAGGATCTGAATACATTTCACTTTCTTATTTAGCTGATTGTTTTGTATAACAAAACAGCAGGTTCTGACAGAGTCCCTGGAGTGACTGGGGTTACAGGCCCAGCCGAAGCATGGTTACTCGGTAGGGTTTGGGATTTGAACCCACAACATTCTGGACATGGGCATAGACCCCTAACCTGCAGGGCAAGGGCACGGTCCCCACCCAGTCACAAAAGCAAACGGCCAGCGCAGAAGATGGGTTAACAGCAATTCTGACATGGAGACTCTGGAGAGAGAGCGATTTCTTCATTGAAACTGAAAAAGAAGAGGTGAGCAGTCACCTCTCGAGTCTTAAGCACCGTTTTCCTGCAGGTGAAGCCGGAACACGCTTCACTAACCTGAGAGAGATTATAACGTGAAAGCACTACAGGGCACCCCCCCTGGGTGTATGAGTATACTGCGGCTCTGTGAGGCTGGGAGGGGCCTCCTGACACGAGAGAGGCGGCCAGACTTTCTGTACCACACCCACGTGTCTGCGGCAATGTCAACCTTCCCCTGACGGACCACCACAGAGCGGCAAGTTGACACCGAGGACCGAACAACGCACCACCCAGCATGGTAAAATCCGCATCAGAAATATGGTAATAACATGACAGATCTTAGAAAAATGTAATTATTCCATCAACGATTAAGCTTTCAGACTGTTGCTGTGATCACATGAGTTTCCAGAAAATTACCCAACATGCACCTGGCACAGCGACCTGCATTCTGTGTCGTATGAGAATGGGTGACCGTGACACGCACACCCGAAACATGAAAGTTACAAGAGTGACAAGGGACACAGTTGTTTCCTTGATGCAAACACGCACTTCCTTGCCTCACAAAAAGCAGTCGCATAAACAAATGTCCAACGTCACATAAAGGGGGGAATTATCACAAGTCACCAAATAATCATCAGTCAGTTTGGTGGTGAAATGCAGGCATCTGTCGCCTGTCCGCTCTCCTCTATGGTATTTAACTGCACACTAACCTTTGATCTCTCTCTTGCGGGCTGTACGGATGACTGTTCCAGAATCGGGCTGCTCCACAAACACGGACAGTACATCTGACTATGTGCCCCTAGGACTTTGGCTATTATGCAAGATCGGGCTTCGTTAAAAAAAAATGATTCACTCAACGAAGGAATGGAAATGAAAAAATGCCTTATTAGTAATAAATTTGGTAACTGTACCCAGACACAATCACATTAATTGGATTTATCTTGTTTTTGTTAGGCATTAATCGTCAATTTCACATATTTCTTGTGTAGAAACTGTAACTTTTGTAAACAACTCCCAGTGTTCTTAAAATGAAAGTTTTGCTCAAGACTTCCTTCCAGTTACATATGCAATAACTTTCCGGATCAATATCATGGATTCAGAAGATCAGCTTGAGAGGTCGTCTAAAAACGGAAGCAATGCATTGATAAAACATATTACTCCATTAAAATGGACAACCCAGTTTCCAGCTATTCTCAATAAACCACAGCACACCAGTAAAAGGCTCAGGCAGATACATTCACACCAATTTCTGCAGTGGTAGCCCACTTTGCTCCTGAGTGCATGCTGGTATAAAGCGAAAGTATAAAGCTGGTATAAAGCGACTTTCTAGGAGATGAGAATTGCCCACTGAAGGATTCATATTCAGAATGTAAGATCATACTAGGCAGGGGTGTATGATAACTACAGTTGCCTACATGCATGAAAAAAACTCTTATCCACCAAAACCACTACAGAAAGCATTGGTAATATAAATGTAATTTATAAATGTATGACCAGTTTTCCCAGTTTGCTCTCAGCATTCCGTTTCCAGTGCTTCAGAACAGGAGACAGGTAACAAGACAACAGGAAGCCTATTTGGCTAAAAGATATTGACTCAGTCCAAAGGTTGCTGGTTCGAGTCCCAGGAAGTGTCCTACGGAAGCACCCTTGATATGACCTACCTGGGAATACCTACAGAAATCTGAAAAAGGTGCAAAGGTCTGATCCTGTAGCTCGAGATGAAGTACCGCCCCCATTCCACGGAGCTTGGGGATTCACCTCCCAGGAAACACTCAGTCGTCGTAACTCTTTGGGGCGGCAGCACTCAGCAGGCTGGGCCTCTGCGACGGTCATCCAAAGTTCGCTAGTTCGAGCTCCGGCTTTAACAAAATACTAACATGTCCGTAGGCCAATCAGCAAAGCCCTTAAGCCCGAGCTCCAGGGGCAGTGCATGCTGGTGGACCCTGTACTCAGACTGCCAAGCTTATTCTCACCTGTATACGTCTCTGTCTCACATGGTGCTCCAGTGGCATACAGGAACCAAGCCGGACCGCAAAAAGACTCTAGTTGCAGTGCAGTTACAGTGCAGTTCCAGCTCGCTTTCCACTGCAGCAGGGTCAGCCCAGTGAAGGCATCGCCGGGTTTGGAGAAAGACAATGGCGTAAAACTGAAGAGACGCTTGTTTAATGCTCACAAAGTGTACGTCATGATTTACCATGTGCCAATTTCCGCTAGCAAGTCTGCGAGAATTACCGTCGCTAGCAAACACTAGCGGAATTAGCATTCGGTTGCATAAATTTGCATTACAGATCCATTCTGTTCAGCTGTTCTGTAGTACTTTTTTTAAACAGGTGGTTGGCAATTTTTGAGTTCTGAGTTATCGGGAATGCATCAATACGTCACGATTGGCGAGACTAATAACGAATAATATATAAAATATGCCCTTTGTTTCCTTCAGATAATCCATGCATGTCGACGCAGAACACCAGTATCGCCCAGCACTTCGACCAATCGGATGGTGGTGATGCAACCAGCTCAGTTACGTCATTCCTTCGGCCCTGCTAGTAAACAGCGCCGTGTCAGCGCGGGTACGGTTTGGGTACGGCTGGCATGATTTACAACGGAAAGCTGTCAGTTCAGGGTTGCGCGAGGGTATGGTTCAGTTCTTGGTGGCAGGAGACAAGTGCCCAATACAGAGTAAGACTGGGTAGGCGAAGACTATTAATTTCCACGGGGAAATTCTAACTCTATTCTATATAATTCCAGAAGGGCTAAGCAGCGAGTGAAGGATTGTGCAAGTGTGTTAACATATTGTCAAGGGGTCACTTGATGATAAATACAGGAGTGACTGGCGCAATTAAACACCCTGTGAAATTAATTTCCCATGAGTGAGAAAGATGTAGGTGTGTGGAATGGAAACAAACATGGCACCATATGGCGCATTCCACGGGTCTGTACAGCGACTGCGGGACGGCTACACTGCTAAACATGCAGCGGCCTCCAGCCTGGGCACCGTCACTCCTGGGGGGGGGGGGGGGGGAACTCTCCCACGGCAGAGTTTCCCACCCTGTGACGCCCCGGTGTTCTGTGGGACCACGGCTCCTGCCGCATCCCCACAGCGCTCACTTTGTGCAAAAATAAATAAAAGCTTTAAGCGGCAACAGCCAGCCAGGGTCTGGTGTGACTTGCATGTTGGCATGACTTTGTTTCCTCGAAATGCGTCGCGGTACCGCACACAGTTGCCAAGACAACTAAGGTACGTCAAGTATATAATTTAAAATTTGAATGTTTTGCAAAGCAGTTTCAAAACTGGATGGGCAGAAACTAGCAGCAAGATATTGGTATTAAATCTGTAGCATGAGTTAATTTGTTATTTTGTTGAGCTCGACCTCAGAAAGCTACTTTATTCAACACTGGCCTCTCAGCCAGGACGTATGAAGAAAAGTAAGCAATAATAAACATATGAGGTGCATTTACGCTAATTAAAATACTTCAGAGCATTTGTAAAAGTATCTGTAGCGATTTCACAGATTGCTTTGCCTACAAATCAAACACTCGTCTTCCTCTTGATAAACCTTCAGCAGAGGGTTATGTAACTGAAAGTGCTTCGAAGCGCAGCGGGGGGGTCCATTTCATCTGCCATCCAGGTGGGACGCTAATCCATCATTCCCTCCACGATTGTAGCCATGGCAGAGTGATGTCACACTGAGCTCTCTGTTCCAAGGTGAGTAAAACTGCAAACCAGCTCTAATTATTCCGAAATACGCTGCATTTCTAGCTATTGTATGTCACACATGCAACTGGTGATTCTGAATACACATAGGAGCAAACATCTCCTTCCTTTACTTTCCAATGAACTATAACTGAAATAGAGATGGGCATTCCTGTCACGCAAGCATGTGACAGATCAGCCATCGCTTATACTTTTGGCATAAGGATCGTGCCGGGCTCCCAAACATTTCTGCAACAACCAGGAAAAATAATAAATAAATATTGACTAAGGCCACTGACTGACTGCCAGTCTTGGGAAGAAACAGCCCACAGATTCCATCTTCTCAGGACCCCAGCTTTTTATAGCAGTATTTTATTTCATGGGAAAATGGCTTCATTTCATGGCTTTCTTGGACTTAATTAACCTCAGAACCTAAATAACCGCCCTCTCGGCTAGGAATTTATTCGTTTGGATTTTTTCATTCATTATTACCCTCACCAAATGCAGGACTTAATGGATCAGCAACTATACTGGTGCATTTAATTTTCTTTACAATCAAACAATTAAACTGGAAAAGAGGCAAACATCATGAGAAATGAGAGACAAGGCTGAGATCAACAAAGATGGAATTTTAAATATACACGTAAGCAGTATGTATATAACAGTATTTCGGTTTAGAAAACATTTTAAAAGGAGCCCCTTTGTTTAAAAGGTTTAAAGACCTACAGTGGGAATACCATAATCACAGATCGTGACTGTCACATGACCCTAATTAGCTGGCTAAGGAAGTGGTGCATTGTGGTACTGAGGACATGTTTGGGAGGCAGTAAGGAGCGAACCGTGGATGGCAGGACAGCAGCAGACCCTCCCAACCGCGGGGTGCCGCACGCCATTATCCGCCCTCGTAGGCGAAGGGTGGACAACCGAGGTCCAAATGCTGAGTCGCTTCACCACTACCGGTACAAATAATCTACCATGACACAAACACGCCACGTTAGGTGAGGGAAGAGCAGGCATGGCGACATTTCTCTTATGCTAGAGTGTATTACATCACCGGGCGGATACCAGTGTCAGGTCCGAATACCTCCTTCAGGGTATCAAGGCCTGGGCATGGAGTGGAATTTAAAATATTCATGACTGGGAAAAGAAACTTCCTGAGAATAACAACAAACTTCAGTTAACATGGCAAAGACCCAGGCTCACTCCACAGCAACCAGCCGCAGGTCATATCGAGATGTTAGAGACTCGGAATCTCATTTCTTCAGATGCAAAAGGCCCCCCACCAGAGAGTCGTGTTCGCTATTTACTGGACATTTGGAGAAGATCAGATTTTCTAGCCGCACCATAAATTCCCAGGGCAGTGACAGGAAGGGCATATTAATGTAAATAAAGGTTGGCGGGGGCAGGGGGGGGGGTGAGCTGCTCATGCTGCGCTGACAAGATGGACATTCAAAGCAAAGAGCTTTTGTTGGCCCACTGAGGAGGACGACGTCCAGCCTTCCAGTGACGCTCAAGAAACAGAAGGTCCAGCGAACATCGGGAAGAAAGCCTCCACCGACCATTGAAGTCGGCCCGGACGAAAGCTGCTCCTCAGTCCACTTTCCGTGGGCAGGGATACGGCGGGCGGCGGGTCCGGAATGCCACCACGTCGTCGCCCACGCACAGGAGCGTTCAGCAGGACGCGCAGACAATGCGACGCGCTCCCTCGCGACTGAAAAGTGCCGCCATTCAGCGAGTCTCAGCCCCACAACAGAAGCAGTCAGCCATATGAATAACAGAGGCTGGGGAGGGGGGGTTATCGACACGGCAGTGACGATGGTGTGCGTTGGTACGCCGATTACTATTCCGTGCAGGTGAACAGAGTTTACCTCCCACCCAGTTTGGTCTGGCTAATGAGACGTGGTCCTCTGCCAGCTGTCTGAGCCTGAATGCCCTCCCCCCATTAAGTGCTTAATGGGGGGGCTTTGCAACTTCCCTGCTCTCCAGCCCCGTCTGGCCCAGACAGCTGTTTATTCACAAACCGTTATGCGCTGGGGCTGCGTGGGGGCGTTAGGGAGAATGCGGAAGACATCGAGCTGCCCAGTGTCCTCAACGTCACTGCTGGTCCCTGCTGTCAATTCATTACTAACAGGAATTTAAGGGAGGGGGGGGTGGCAGCATATTTGTGCAAGAAAAATTGCTCTACCGATTAATTATTTACAGGATCCCGTCCCTGAGAAGCCGTGTCCGCATCCCGGAGCAGTAAACTTGAGGGAAAAAACCACCAGAGAGAAAATCGCCTGACAATCGGAACAGGGAGTCCAGCGTGAAGACTGCAGCTTCCTCTGGCTTATTTAAATGTTAGGGGGTTGAATGTAAGGGCCAGACACCCCCCCCCCCATTCACTGAGCGCACAGACCGGCAACATGGACCTCTCAATGAGAGAGCTCCGTCTTCCTTTAAATTCAGGGTCACAGCTCCGAGTTAAACTTTCTAGCTCTGAATAAGAGGGACAAAACATCCCCACAATTCCACCAATTCATAATATAAGCCACGCAAATTGTCACAATTCATGTTACTGCAGACACACGGGACGGATGAACACATTATAAGCCAATGTGTTCAGACAGATATACATGTCACTCATTTATTGAAAGCCTGATGATTGGTCCGATCACCCCTTTGTACCCCAACTCATGTTTAATATATTTAACACAGGGGACCCTCAATAGGATAAGCAGCAGGAAAATGAGAACTGAATTCATTAAATTCAATAAGCTGTCAGGTGCATTAAGAGCCAGATGAAGGCCCACGGATCAGCCCGGACACGTCTCCACTTCAGTGGGATCGGTGCTGGGAGTGTCAGGCGGCTCAGGGTACGGGCTCAGCGAGACGCACAGCCGAACACCACCCAACACCTAAACGGCAGCCCTGCTCTGTGGGGGGGAGGGGGGACGCCTGAGCCCACTACCCCGAGGAGAAGACGAGCAGGTGCCAAACCAGGCAAAGCGCCCTGCTGAACACTATCAGGTAATCGGCACAAAGTTTTACGGTTAAATAAAAAGGGAGCAGGAACAAAAAGCAGTAATGCCTTCCTTCTCCCAAATAGCCCAACGCTGTAATGTGCAGGACTGTCCAGCTATTCAGGGGAGGGCAGGGCCCTCTGGCAGCCTCCCGTCAAATTCGACCGTACCTCTTCCAAACCCTCATTTCCTCAAGGACTGGGCGTGCCTCACCCCCACCCCCTCCACTGCCAGCTTTTACTGGCATCAACTCCAGCTCAGGAACAACATCGAGCCAAGCCGATTGGCCACCGGGCAGGGTCACGGCAACCTGGCGTTCCATCCCACCAATCAGAAGCCAGCTGCTCTTTAGAGGTGACTGTTAAGGCTCTGGTTAGCCTGGGTGCCCAACCAGCGAATCACTCACTGTCACTCTGAATATCCGGCAAGCTACATACCTTCCTGCTGACATGTTCGAAGGGGACAACAGAAGCATGCCCTCGCAAACAACTCTGCGGTCAGTGATGCCATAAAAGAAAAGTTTTCCCTACTTTCAAGGCAGTACTCAAAGATTTAAGCAGCCAAACATTTCCCGTAAGGCAGCTTCTCACAAGCTCAATACTAAGGGGCACAATTTTATAATTAGAGACAGAACAAATGTCAAATACAGCTGCAATCTCACAATCAGTTACTCCGTCCCAAAATAAAACCAATTAACTGTACGTTCAGCTCTGCAGAGTCACTGCTGGTCAGAAATGTGCAGTATCTGGAGTCAAAACCATAGAAAATTACAGCTTAATAGCAAGGATAAGCAAACCATAAATATCAGCAATTATATTGCTAATATTCCTTCTGGCAGCTGGGGTTGTTTTTGGAAATTAATGTTCAGAAAGACTGATGGAATGTTGATAGATATCACGCTTGCAGATCCAACACTCAGAATTATTACATTCTTTTAAAAGCTTAAACAACACGAGATAAGACGCTTATCCTAAGCATTTAACCAGTGCTTTAGATAATATCCTTCTTTAAGGGCTGTACTCTTGGGAAAGAGTTTGAGAATGTAACAGTTCATAAAAAAGGCTGCGAATATAGTGTAGATGTCAAGGACAGGGACTCGTACCCTAAAAGCTGACTGTCCGCGACCTAGAAGCACCTGACCAAGAACATCTGATCTGAAATCATTCCAGTGAAATACAGCAGGGTTGAAAACAAAAAAAAAAAGCATGAGGCAAGCAAAAAGGTAATGAGGAGTACAGACAGACGGAAGTCATTTAAGGCAGTGTGGTAGACATCTCCCTCAGCTCTAACGAGGCAGGTGAAGAAGGCATCTCCAAGTGTGGATCTTCACCTGCACTCCAGGGCTCCGTCCAGCAAAATGGAAATTAAACCTGCCCTGTTACTTCCCAGAAAACTACACGATGACTCGCCGCGTGCTCACACATGGATGCCAGCCTGCCACAAAACCACGGGAAGGGCTGAGACAGCTCAGACGCTCGCAATTTTCCTCCAAATACCACCGTTCATCTGAAATGGCACGCAAGGGCTGAGCACCACCACGTCAAAGTTTCCAACCCCTGAATCACAAAAATAGGCCCGGCCACTTGAAAGTGTAATTTTACCCTTCATGTGAAAATTACCTACTCCTGTGTCATATAATTCAACTCTGACCCAAAGAATCATTCGTGTTGCTATGGTGTATTCTAATGGACAAATGGCTGTAAGGGAAGTGTTTGGATATTTATAAACGGAAGTAATGTACATGCAGCCCGTGGTGCTGTGGAAACTCTACATATGCTCAAGTTTACCATTAATGAAAGGGATGAAATTAGTACTTTTGGTCAGCAACTAATCTGCCAATTGGAAACATTCTCCGGTATTCGAGGATGTATACAAAGGCAGAAAGAAAAAATATATATAAAAGATGTGATATCACTCTCTTATTCTTGAAGTAATTTGTGGGAGGATGCAGAGTCTAAAGTTGTTAGGTGGTTGTCCTGGTTACCACAGCTTCTTCCAGAAAACTTATTTGTTTGTCATGGGGGATGGGACTTCAGCACGGGGATCTGAACTTTCTAAGGAGCATCCTGTAAAGAGCTGCCGCATGCAAGAAATTTGTGAGGAAGGCCTTCAGTTCTCCAATGCATTTCCTAACACTATGGTAAGATTTCAGGTAGACGTGCATCGCAAAAACGCTTGAAATTAATACTGAATTCAACTGTATGTAATACAATTGCAATGAAAAAATCAGATGCCTCTTAAAATCATAACAATGCAACGTCGGTTTTGATATCCTACATGCCCCCCCCTTCACGTATTTGCGAGTTTACAGAGTGCCTGAAGGAGATTTTACGGGCAGTAACATTATATTTGTCGGAGAGTCAATCGGATAATTTATGCCACAGAATCATCTGCACGCACGCACAGTACTGCTTTCAAAAGTATTACTATCCTTAGCAAGTGCTTGTGATGCTAAAAGAATGTATGTTAAAAAAAAAAAGCATGACCCTTACCAAAATATTCTTTTTTCATATGCATCTCCAGTTCCTTCTCAAGCTCCAGCGTCAGCTCCTCTAATCTCTTCTCGGCTTGGCTGGGGCCAGCCTCCCGGCATGGGGTAACTTGGTACGGCAACTTAAGCCTCTGGGCCGGGGTCGCGCTTTTCGTGGGGCTGCTGTAATTAAAGGGCGCCTGCAGAGAAGCCGCCGCTTCGGGGATTAATGCCCCCTGGGTGCACTGCTGATGCGGCACGCCGTGCAGGAAACTCGGGTCCCCGAAGTCCGGGGCGACGGCGTCCTCCAGCAAACCGGTGGCCAGCAGCGAGGACCGCGGCGAGGGCAGCTGCAGGTCCGGGTATGTGCTCATGGAGCCGCGCGAACTGCGGGAACTTCGGGAACTGTGACTGGAAATGCTGGAGCGGGGGCTGAGCACGCAGTTGGCGGCCATGCCGGCGCTCGCCGCGGGTAAGCCGGGTGTCACCGCACCTTCCAGATCGCTGCTTCCCGGCGGCATGTACCTAGAATCGGAGTAGCTAGACCGGGGGCTGGTGGTGCAGGAGTACTGGCTGGCAGTGCTGGACCTCGGGCTGATATGCCTCTGGTCGTATCCCATGCTGATGCCACTGGTGCGGTTGCTGCTGGGTTTGCTGCTGCAGTCGTAGCTGTTCAGACTGGCCCTGGGGCTCGAATGCTTACTGGTGTCGCTGGCCGTGCTTGCATAGCTGGACCTGGGGCTGAGAGCTGCGCTGCCCTCGTACTGCACCAGGCTGGAGCGAGGGCTTGCAAATTTGTCTTGACCCGGCACGACCAGGCTGGTCCGGGGACTGCTGATGCTGGACCTCGGGCTCGGGTGCTTGCTCTGATCCTGGGAGGACGCCAAGCTGGACCGGGGGCTCGTGGCGCCGTACCTGCCGTCCTGACCGGTTCCGACGCAGACAGTGCCGGTTCTGCTGCCGGCGAAAGGAGGGAAGGGCGCCGGCTTGTTCAGCTGCACGCCGTCGTACGCGCTCCCGCCGCTGCACCGATGCCCCTGGACCTCCAAGGAGTACCTCCGGTGACGCTCCGGTGCTCCACCGTAGCACGGCAGGGCCACTTCGGACTTAGTACAATGGCCATCCTCACAGTACACCGGATCCCTCTGGGTCGGGCAAAAATCCAGGGGGACCAATCGGTTTCCATTGGCCGAGCGCAGAGGCGACGCGTTATAAACTTTATTCCCGGGGGGATAATTCTCAAACGCGTGGACCTGTTGAGGAGCCGAGGGACTGCCATTCATCCGTCTACTTTTCTGCTCGGGAATCAGATCCATATTCGGGTGAATGACCATGTCTCTCCTCAAACTGTACGTGCCCTCGTATATAGAAAGATCCTCCATTAACTTACTTGCGGCCAGTGCCGCATCCTCCACGTACTTGGCCATGGGTTTTCCTTCCCCCTCCCTGCTTTGCATCCGAGGAGCAAAGCGAGCGAGCGGAGGGAAGCGTGTCTAAAAACTACAGAGTTGGAGTTCGCAGCAATTCCACTTCACATGGGGAATCAAAAAGCATGTGTCGGATCCCAAGCGCAGCCCGTCGGATCATCTAAAAAAAAAAAAAAAAAAGAAAGAAAAAAAAAAAAGCGGCTCCCTTTCCGATCAGATTAGCGCACAGCACGACATTCGGGCATCCAGATGAAAATCCACCCGCACAAAACCCTTCTTCCCCCCAAAGAGCCAGACGTTTGTCAATTTCAGACTAGTTGAAAGGTCTTTTACAGTCAATGGCGCGCTGCGCGGAGGAATTTCCCCCCCGCTCTCTCCCTCCCGTGTAGGTTTCACAGCTTCTTCAAAAACCCTCCTTGCATGGCATTCCCAGTCGCTTGAAATAAATCACTGGGGCACTTCTGAAAGCAGGCCGGCGGTTTAGGCGGCCCGGCTCCGGCAGGCGGGAGTCTTTATCGTTAATACGGACCTCGGGACTCGTTTCTGCGGAAAGAATGCGAGGAAGGAGACCAGGGCGCGCTGCGTCCCTTTGGAATGTAGTTAATGCTGGAGCAAAACAATGAGGCGAGCGGCTCGCGAGGGGTGCCGAGCTTTAAAAAGGAGGAGCCCCGTGTGGGACCGGGAAACACTCCTGCCTCCATCGGGGCAGCGCTGCCTGGAGAAGTTACAAAGCTAACAACGTGTATGCCTCTTCCGGCTATCTGAATATTAACTCCACTACAACCAATAGAGGAAAACGTGTTTTTGTCCCTAAAATAAAACATTTTTAGGCCACGCAATACTTTTCTTGGTCTCCTGGAAAAATGCATACGGCTGAGTTTTATTACTTACTACACCTGGTTACATATGTTACTAATTTCCTGTATAGTGTATTTATCTTTTTGGTTAATATATAAACTCTTAATAAGCACTCCTCAGCTCGTGCCTAAATACCACTGTCAGTTCCATCGTGACACATACTGTTCTCTGGTCTGGTTTTGGGAAGGGCTTTGTTTAGGGGCTGCAGTGTATTATTTAAATGCATATACGAGAATAGATTGGGGTTCGAGCTGAAATATCAGTTGTGCTGTTTACTATCTGTGTAGTTACACATTCGTCATTGGCGATGCATTCGAATATTTTTGGGAGATAAAACACGCCACGAAACGCCATCTAGTGACTTTTAACAGTTACTGCAATGTTTGAACGTGTGTCTGCCCTTGATCAAGTAAGATAAATGGACTTAAATTTACTTAGTGGACGCTTTTGTCTAAAAAGGACAGATGAAAGTTTGGGGTCAGAACCAGCATCAAGCACCCGAGGAGCAGTTAGGGTTAAGGGCCTTGCTCAAGGGCCCGGCGTTGATATGATTACTCTGGACCTTTCAGACATGGGCTTGCATCCATATCATGCACAAAACTACACACTCCCTGATTTGTAAGGCTTCTTTACAAGCAATTCATGCAGGGTGTCCTCTGCCTTGTGGGATAGACTCCAGGTTTACAACAACAACCCTGTACTTAATAAGTGGTTATGAACAAAGATATTTCCCTTCTTGGTATCCATCCATCCATCCATCCATTTTCTGGGTCACAAGGGGTCTGGAGCCGGTCCCAGAGATTATGGGCACAAGGCAAGGAACAAACCAGGATGGGGCACCAATCCATCACAGGGCACTCACACTTATGGGCTACTTGGTAACTCCAATTCATCTCAGCATATTTTTGGACTGGGGGGGTGGAGGGGGAGTGCCTGGGGGAAACCCCAAAATAACACAGGGAGAACATGCAGACTACTCACCCAGCGTCATGACAGAGACTTGAACCCATGTCCCAGAGGTATGAGGTGACAGTGCTAACCACTGTGCCCCCCCTCTTTTTGTTATTCAAGTCCATATTATTAGAATTAATTAAATTCAGGTCTTCTGTTTGACACCTTCCAAAAATGACCGATGCTGCCATTCTTGTTCTTTAATTGCAGCTTTTGAATTCTCTTTAATGGAAGAACTACTTTAAGGAACTGGCATCCTGTCCAGGATATACCCCTGTCTGGGAAAAGCTCCAGCCCCCCCCCGCCCCCACCGCCAGCCTTGTCCAGGATAAGAGGCTGAAAGATGGATGGATTGACTGACTATTGTTAGAACTTTTCTAATAAATGAGGCTGTTTTGAGGTCAAGTTTTTTAATGGCAATGCATTTTCTGGGCTTGATCTAGATCAGGGATGGGGCAAACTACGGCCCGGGGGCCGTATGCGGCCCGTTAAGCTTTTTAATCCGGCCCCCCGAATTAGAATCAATTATAATGGTAAACCTTGTTAATGTTTTATTTTCCCTGCAATTGTGGCGTTTCTCGATAG
>JAODJU010000007.1:12863273-12878011 GCA_026776725.1 Gnathonemus echidnorhynchus | reverse complement strand
GGACATTGTGTTTAAAAACATAGGCAACAGTTTTTTTTCCACAGTCAAAATATTTTCCACAGACAAATTTGTCCGTGTATGGAGAGGCAGTACATTAAACTATATTTAATTATGAGTTATTGATAATATTTAATAAAAAACTGAAATATCTGTTTATCTGTAATTATTCTCAATTATTATGAATGTTAGCAGGACTGAAAAAGTAAAACCAGTTTTCAGACAGAAAAGAGAGGCAAAGAGCCATGAGGCCCAACGCTGAAAAATGCTTGAGAACATCACTCATTTGTCTTTCACAGGATAGGATGAATGTGGAAGATTACTTGCAGCGGATTGGGTATAAAGGCCCCTTTCAAAAAGCTGACCTGGCGACCCTGAACCACATCCACAAACTGCACGTAGATTCCATCCCTTTTGAGAATCTCAGCATACACTGTGGAGAGAAGATCACCATGGACCTGGCCGTTATCTATGACAAGATTATAAGGAAGAACCGTGGAGGCTGGTGCTGTGAAAACAACTATCTCTTTTCCTGGGTGCTGAAGGAGCTGGGCTACAACAACACAATTTTGGGGTCGAGGGTCTTCAACAACTATCTGAACCAGTTTAATCCCAATGAGAGCCACTTCATCAATAAAATTGACATCGATGGTGTGTCATACATTGCTGACGTTAGCTTCGGGGTGTCTGCTCAGATCTGGCAGCCTCTTGAGCTCACGGTGGATAAGGACCAGCCCCAGCTGCCTGGAGTCTTCCGCTTTATAAAGGCAGACGGAATGTGGGTTTTGCAGAAAACGTGTAGAAAGCAAATAATTCCAAATGAAGCATTTGCCAAGTCTGACCTGTTGAATAAAAGCATCACAAAAAAAATCTATGGGTTCACTTTGACACCACGTCAGCCTGAACACTTTATGGAGTCCATCCAATTCCTCCAGACCTCCCCAGTGTCATTATTTGTGCAAAAGTCCATCTGCTCCCTGCAGACACCCACTGGGTTCCGTGCTCTCATTGGCTGGACCTACACTGAGGTCACCTATAACTATGAGGAAGGTGCTGATCTATTCAACATTGAAAACATACCGAATGAAGAAGTAGAAACAGTTTTGAAAGACAAGTTTAATCTCTTGTTAGAAAAAAGACTTGTTCCTTTAAATAACAAGGCTGCATATACACTCTAAGGATCAAAAATTCAAGGCACAGTCTGTAGCACAATCACTTGCCACCCAACTGCTTGAGGCTCACAGAAACAAAGCTTGAAAAAAAGGACTAATTCCAACTATTCCTTAATTTTTTTTTGATTTACTGGGCATATGTACTAAAATGATTTGTGTAGAGATGTACTTAGTTTGATTGAAGAACATATATAAGGTGATGTGTGAGATATAGTGTGTTTGGGAGATGACCTGTGGTTAAAGATGCACAATAGTTTTCATAGACACTGAGAAAATATTAAATATCACAGTGGATAAGCTTTTCCCCTTGTTTTTTCATTATACGGTTTAAAATACATTTCTTATCAAAAAACAGAGGTAAACTTTTTTCCCCCCACATTGATTTCACAAAACATCCCAAAGTGTGTGTGTGTATGTGTGTGTCTCTCTCTCTCATTCATTCATTCATGTCAAGGTGGCAAGGGGCCTGAAGCCTCTCTTAGGTAGTTCATGGTACAAGGCAGGGGAGTACCCTGAACTAGATACCAGTCCATCTCAGGACACATGCGCACACATGCATGCGCACACGTCGTATCAAGTATCACTCAGTTTTACAAAACCAGGTTTGTTTCCGATAAAATGACAAATAAGAATCAGATTTAACACAAAGCTGAGCAACCAGCCTCCAACATCGCATCCAGTAGTCTGATGGCGAGACCTGGAGCCGATCCCAGATTTGGGCACCAGACAGGGAAACAACCTGGATGGGAGGCGAGGAACTGCAGTCCACAATAAAAACAAAATCTTAAAGCTTAAGTTCAAATGTGAAAATTCAGGATTAGCTAAACTGGGACTCACGTAACAGGGTCCGCACAGAAAAAGAAAAAAACTACAACAACAAAATGTGATTTGAATATTTTAACCTAAGCTATATGACACTGTCATTAAGATGTATAACATCCATTAAACATCTTTCATAAGAACTCATTTACAATAAAGTGATAAACATGCAATTGCAAACAGCTAATTCCCCATGGCCACATTAAATGACTGGCAGTGGCAAAAATGGTTCTGGTAGCTGAAAAACATTGGCTGGACATCCCTAATCTTGCGGCTTTAAAAAGGCCTTTTTGGTCGGTCCTGTTTCCTTGCTAACTTCCTCCTCCTCCTGCTCCTGAATGGCTGACCGCTCTCGTTTCCTTGCAAATTTTCTTTTCATGCTCTCCACCAAGCTGACGTATCTATGGGGTTGAAGAAAGTACACAGCGTGCTTTAACGGGAGGAACAAAGCAGTAACCAGCATAGAGAAAGTCTTAATGGGACATAAAGGCACAACTGATGCAATCAGGCCGGCAGCCAATGAAAACCGGTTTGTATTAATGCGGAAACACCTCCCTGTAAACAGAGTAGCTGAATAGGATTAAAAATTCTTTCTGCACCTGTTTGCCATTTCTTCATCTGTAATGTCAGTTTCCATTCTGCTGAAGTCCTCCTCTTCATCCTCTTCTTCATTCCGGTTGTGTGCATTCATCAACTGCATGAGTTTCTGAACACAAATGAGGAAAAAACACACAAATAAACTACTAGTCAAAAGACTTCGAACACCCTATAAATGCAATGTGAAATACCCTGTCAGAAAGATGAAGGAAAGTTGTAACTGATGACATGGCTGCAGAGTCACCTGACATAACACCATAACACTAATGATGTATGATATAATAGCCTAGGATACACAGCCAGCTTCACACATCATTTCTGGATTCTTCTCTGGCAGTGCTGGAGTGAACTTTTTTATTTTTTAATTTTTTAAGAAAAACGCAATCTTTAATAGAATGCCAAGACTTTGTTCAGCTATAATCACTATAAAAGATTATACTTTCACAGGTCTAAGATTTACCTTGCTTTCATTACAATTGATGTTTGTCAATTCGTTCCTCAATTTTATCTTAATTGACATTCTGTACTTTTTCGTTTTCTGTGTGACACGTTACTGCTTAAATATAACAAAGGACTCTAAGTGCTCAAACACTTCCGAGTTGTACATACATACTCATCATTGCACTGAATATACGACATACTGCTGTTACAGGAATTTAACTCCCCATCACAGTACTGGGCATATTCATATTAAATTATGAAATACACCTTTTAAAATATCATTTGAAAATGCCTATGGGAATTGAGTTATTTAACCCGGTTCTTGGGGACCCACCAGACAGTCCACATTTTTGCTCCCTCCCAGCTCCATAGGGAGGACTGGGGGGGTCCCACTGTTCCGAGCTGGGTGCAACAGAAGGCAGTTTACATATAATAACACTTATATAAAGTCAGTTAGGTGGATGCTGTTTTATATCTTAAAAGAATCAGTTGTTCTAACATGTAATCTGCAGGACTCATACATTTACTTATACTCATACTTATTTATACATATTTCATATCATATTCAGATTCTTTTGTTACCTCAACTTCAGGATTGAAGCCTTTGAATGACATTCTTCCAAACCTCAAGTCTTCACAGGGTACAAAGCTTCTTTCTTCTATGATAAAACTCCTACAAAGATCAACGTGTTGTGAGAACTTGCTTGTACAAGCAATTAAATAAAAAAAAATGATCAGCGATTATTAACATTCTTACTCCTTAGCTTTCAGCTCTGGAAGGTCCAGGTACCAATGTTCATCGCTGATTATCCTCTTTTCTTCTTCTTCCAATTGCTTCTTGACCTCCGCATCAAGGCCACGCTGCATAAACTGGGGAACGATAAGGGCGCATCTCTAGCAATCTGTAAACCATTCCGAACCTATAATTATTCAGAAGTATATAAATATAACCATCTCGCTATAACGTAACAAGCGCCTAACAGGCTGCGAAAGTCAAAGGCCTGTCGCTTTAAATATTTTATCAGATAAAAAGGCAAATCATACACAACTAGACAAAATAACGCTTCGTTTAGAAAGTAAGTGAAGCAAGGCTCCTAAAGTATCTAACTAGCTACATTGTAAAATATTTTCACCCACCTTCATCCGAAGTAGATTTTTTGACAATTTCAGTGGGCAGTCGCTAGCCATTTCTAGTTATTTTAAAATAATGACTAAATTAAATTTTTAATTTAACAGTTTTCAGTCAATGACAAAATAACACTCATCACACACGTTTACTTGCTGTATGAGAACGTTCTACTTCGGTAATTTCAGAGTAAAAAAGGATTTGGAAGAATAACACCGCCCCCTACTGCAGTGGAGTAGTGCAAAGTAGTTCGCTACCTAATTATTTTTGGCAGAATTTATATTTTAAAAATGTCGCATGCTGCCACCTACTGCTCAGGGGTTTGCATGTTGTCTACATAAAACATGCCTTCTCATTACATCCTGAACTTGGATTGAAAGTTTATCTTTAAACTTACGAACGCCGAGGTTTCCCTTAAGTGAAGCATATGACCCATAACTGAAACGTGGAAGCGATGGAATGTGTCAGTTGAAAATCATAGGCTAGTTTCCATTTTTAAAATCTCCCATTTAGGTAATAACCTAATTAAAAGAAATAGAACGCACGTGAACATCAGGAAACCCCACAATACATAGAATTATTTACATGTAAATGTCAAGGACGCAGAAGTCACAGCGAAACGGCTCAGCTGACTGTTTGATCTAAACCTTTACGACAGCCAGTTTTACGGCCTTGCGATTCCATTTACGGTCCATGCCGGTTCACTTCCACATGGCGAGAAGCGCATATAGGACTTTGGAGTAATAGTATTTATGAACTAACTCGGTTTGCATATGAGGCTGAATAACACTCGGCGGTTTGTCTTCACCGGTGACTCGCTCGTTAATTGTATATTATGGGTAAAAGCAAGAACAAAAAATTTAAGCGTCCTCAATTTTCGGCTGACGGGCTGCCAGTAACTGTTGTAAAAGAAACTGAAGATGAATGTGTTGATTCTCCAGCCGGTGAGATGCTCGAAAAAGTAAGATTTAATGTCATAATGTTCATATTTATTAACTCCCGTCGAGTTAACTGATGGTCCCCCTCCACCCAATCTTAATTAACGTTAAGATGAACATGTGTATTTCAGCATGCAATAGCTAACATTTGTTCGCTGTCCATGTAACTTCTCGTCAGGAAATAAAACGTGATTAAATGCTTGATCATTAAGCCTGCCAGACTATAACTTCATCGGTTATCATTTCACGCTTTTTGAGAAATCATAATAAAACACACGGACATTTTAAATGTTCGTACCCATACAAAAATACTTAGAAATAAAATCAGCTTTAAAATTCATGTATTCCTAATTTCTAGCGGTCTACAGCATAATGTAAACAACATGCTGACAGCAGTTGTTAAGGCTTTTATCGTGGGGGAACCAGTGCCAAGTGTCTTCTACTAATCCTTCATTGAGCCATTACAGAATACTACCTTGGATATACATTGTAATTGTTACAACGATAATAGGAACTATCACAAATAGTCATTTCGCTCATAGATGCAGCATAAAATAAACCGTATTTTTAATTTCTTTGCTTTTGACAGTATGAACGGCACAAAATCGGTAACAGTGCATTCATCAATCCATCAACCCTTCCGTCTATCTCCCAATCACAGTTCTAGTACAGGGCATTGTGGGTAGTCTGGTGGTGCAAGGCATGGGAATACCCATGGATGCTAGTCCATGTCAGGGCTCATACAACCTAGCAATCAGCAACTGGCAAGATAAAGAGTTGTAGCAGCTCTGTACCGTCCAAGAAAGCTTTAAGTAAAAAAGGCTTGAAGGTTTGACTTTAACCTATAAAATACAAACAAATCTCTATCCAAAATGGACAGCTGGAGTTGCTTGACTCAGTGGTTTCCAACCCAGTCCTCAGGGACCCCAGACAGTCCACATTTTTGCTCCCTCCCAGCTCCCACGCCTGTACCAGGTGTTTGGTGTTCTCCATTGTCTGGGAGCTGGGAGGGAACAAAAATGTGGACTGTTTGGGGTCCCTGAGGACTGGGTTGGGAACCACTGGCCTAACTTGCTTATAGAATAATGATATTTTCATGCCACACACCTGGGTTGTTTGTATTTGGGTGTGGCCTTGTACAGTATAATCACATAAGACAGCGCAAGTATCAGGGCATGATGTGGGTACTCACACAGCCACCACAACAAAGTATATCACCTTAAAGGTCCCAGAGTTAGAGACTCCGGTTGTAGAGCATCTCTATACCAAAAGAGGAGGCTGAATCCATTTCCTATGTGCTTAGCTGGAAAGAAAATCTGCACATGTGTGCAAGTATGAGGAGTGGACACGCCTGATGTGGGCTGCACTGTGACGGCATTGTGTGTGCAGCTGCAGAGCCCCAGCGCAGACGTGCGGGAGTTTGCCTGCGCCAGCATCTCGCGGATGGTGCAGCTAAGGCAGGTGATCCCGGCCTTCCTGCAGCGGGACGCAGTACGTTGCCTGGGGCCCCTACTGCTGGACCGCAGCCTGGCTGTGAGGGAGACTGCGGCCGGGGCTCTCAGGTGGGTAAACATTAGACCTTTAGGAACTGCGCTGCTATTTTAGCGATGGAGATGTCGAAATGCATGATGGGCGGGATTTACCCATGTGCTGTCAGTCATAGTTTGGCTTAATCCAATGGGAAGCTAATAAAGTGACCAATGGGAAGTAGGAAGACAGTCATTGGCTGCACATGAAAATCCCGCCCACCTGCTGATTGTCTTTAAATAAATCTTGACTGACACTTTGAGCAATGAACGATTTTCCACACTGACTGGATTGTGTGTGTGGTTTGAGATGGAGACTGGGGTAATGCCACTATTCTGGGCAAAGCCTGACAACATTTGTGTTGGGATTCATTTCTAGCAAATAACCGAAGAAATGCACTTGAATGCAGTTGCTGTTTGCCCTTGTGTGAACACACGTTGACGTTTCCCTTTCTTCCCGTGGCAGGAATCTCAGCGCCTGTGGAGGCTTTGAGGTGTGTGACGACATGGTGAAGCAGGACGTGATGACACCACTGGGGGCTCTGCTGAGAGAGGTAAGAGGCCTACAGGCCCTTCAGCAAACCAAACCAAACCACAACTTTGCTAATGTGGGTTCGGGTTTGGTCATATGACTCTTCTGTTTCAGCAGAAAGGTTTATTTGGTGTAGGACAGGAGGGGAGGTTGACTTGCAATCAAAATGATGTGTTTCTAAATCTTATCATTCTTCCATGTTCTTTCTGTTGTACTGCAAGGTTAATTTGTAGCAAAATAAATGACTATTGAACAATCGTAAGCAAGTTGAGAAGTTTTGGGTGGAGGATGGAATTGTGCTTTAGACTTCATGGGACTTCAGGCAAAGGCTGGCGCTCAGCAGTGGTGGCTTGATGGTTAGGGAAGCGCACTAGTTATTGAAAGATTGCTGGTTCGAATCTCCGACCAGCAAGGCCCCACTGAGGTACCCTGAGCAAGGTAGCGCCCCCAAGCACTGCTCCCCGGGCGCTGAATTAGCTACCCCCTGCTATGTCACAATGTCACATATGGGTCAAATGCAGAGGTCACATTTCATTGTTGCGCACTGTGTGCTGTGGTGTGTCAACAATGACAGCCGATCACCAAATCAAACTAAATTAAAATTAGTAACTTAAAAACACGCAAACTGACACAGTGCTCCGTGTTTGCCTGCAGTGTCACGCGGGCTTCGACTCGCCCCCCCCAGCTCAGCCGCGCACAGAGCTGCGGCACTCCGTCGAGGACGTGGCCAACGAAGCTGTGCACTTGTTGTGGAATCTCTGGTAAGGGGCTGCATTCGGTCACCTGATCATAACTGCTCTACAGTGATTGGTCCACACCGGAGGTGATGAAAAGCAAAGGATCTATCTCAAAGCATTGTGACAGTGGTGATGTAAAGATGTATCTCTCTGCTGCCTCGGATAAGCTCCAGGCCCCAATGGCCCGACCAGGATAAGCGGTTAGAGGATGGATGGACAGATGGAAAAAAATTCAGTGAATAGATTCTGTACTGTATATTTCTGGCAGCTGTAGGCTTAGTTTATTTTTAGCCTCTAACAGCACATAAAAGGAATTACCTGCTGCTCAGGATTTTTGGGGTCCAGCAGTGTACCCATCCTGGGATTATGTTTGTTGCATTTAATGTAATCCTGTAGTTCTGCTGCTTATGAGCCTGTCGCAAGCAGACTGACCTCAGGGCGTAACGCGTGTTGTGTCTGCCCCCCCCCCCCATGTCCCTCAGCGAGAGCAGCAGCCGGGTCATGTCTGTGTTCAACAAATCCGGGCTGCTGGACGTGCTTCTACAGTGTCTGGCTCGACACCCACACAACGTGGAGCTGGCCCTGTCTGCTGGTCAGTCACGCACACGCATGCCGAGCGCCACGGTGCCGGGAGGCTCCGGGACTCTAACACGTGTGTGTGCCTGTGTGTATGTCCAGCTCACTGCCTGCAAACTGTGACGGAGGAGAATTCGGACCTTCTGGGTGCCCTGAACTTTTCAGTCCTGCAGTGGCTGGAGTCCGTGCTGCTGTCACCCCAGACGGACATGGCCCACGTGCTGCTACGGACCCTCGTCGCTGGTATGGTGGCTCTCCTGCTACTCCCCTTGAGCTCCTGTGACTCAACAAGTAGAGCATTGCACTAACAATGCATAGGTCATAGGTTCAAATCCCGGGGAACGCACATTAATCGTAACTCTTCGCCCTACTGTAAGCTGCTTCAGATATCCCCCTTCACCCCTTGGATAGCTGTAGGCTCAGCTCTTGATGGGCTGGATTAACACCATGGAATGTAAAGTGAGGAGGGTTCAGGCTGACAAATTCCCTCCATATTGACCGTAATCTTTCTAATACATGTTCATATAAAATGGTAAAGAGAAGAGTCTGTAACAGTCAAGCCTTCCACCCCCAGGCACCATGTGGAACCTGAAGAGCAGCATGCCCTCGGAGTGGCAGGCTCACGCGCTCGGCGCCATCGTGGAAGCCCTTGGCAGTGCCCTGGAGCTGGACTCTGGGAGGCTGATCCCAGAGCTGCGGGAGGCTGAAGAGGCACGGCGCAGAGCTGCTGTGGAGGGGGGGGCCGCTGCAGACGACAGGGATGGAACCGAAGACATGGAGGAGGAGGGAAATGGGGAGGCAGAGGGAGACTGCAAAGCCCGGAACGGGAGAAGCAGCTGCAAAAGGGACGATGACTTCTCTGACCTGCAGCCTGTGAGTCGTCCATCTTTACTATTTTCCATTGGATAGTAATTCCACCCACTGTGACTGTAGTATTAACCACCCCATTAAAGAGCTGTTTTACACATACACTGTAATCAGCGCTGGAAAAAATAATAATGCATCCTGAAGTTGTACTGCCCCTTTCTGGTGGGGAGGGTCACTTTAAGGCGTAGGGGGTGTGGCCTTTGGGAGTATAGGCCTGACCCTTATAGTGTTTGCCACAGTATGCATTTCAACACTGAGAATTGCTTTTCACCACCTTACCTTTGCATACTACTGAGGATTCGTACGTATTTAGGATTAAAATCTACACAGGAAAGGACCCAGTCCAGTAATGGAGTTATCTCAGTGTGACTGGTATTTAAAAAATTCCCATTAAAGTTTTTTTGCATTTCTGTAAGTTATTTTAGAATTTGAATTTAGTAATCAGTGTTGACACACAACAATGAAATGTGTCCTCTGCATTTAACCCATATGTGACATCGTGACATAGCAGGGGGCAGCTAATTCAGCGCCCGGGGAGCAGAGCTTGGGGGCGGTACCCTGCTGGTCAGGGATTCGAACCTGCAATCTTTCAATTACAAGTGCGCTAACCATTAAGCCACCACTGCCACGAGTTATGTTTTTGTGCTTGATTTTACAAACAATTTCTTGCTTTTATTATACTTAAAGGAACTTACAGCAAACCAATGGGACTCAGGCCTACGAGTCAGTGAATGTGTTTGTGCCTTTTTCCAGCCAAAAGAGGTGGAACTAAGGGAGGCCAATGCCCTACTGGTGGCCCAGCAAACCTCGCTGGAGATAATTGTCAACATGTGCTGCTCGGACGGTGAGGCTCACGGTTGGGAAGCTGAGGAATGGCCTTCAGTGGCATATCTGGGAGTTGTGTTGACGTTGTGCCTCTGTGCCAGCAGACCCCTCCGATGACGAATGGGAAGAAACTTCGAGCAGTGACGAGAGTGAGATCTGCCCTGACGGCATCGCTGATGGCACCTCCAGCCTGCTGTCCCCCCTCTGCCTATCGGCCGAGGTCCATAGTGCGCTGGTCAGCTTCAGGATCCCTGAGAAGGTGCTTCACCGCATGGCCCCGTCTTCCCGCCTTTATTCCTCACCTCCACAGTATTCTCTCCTCTTCTTCCTATTCCCCTCTGTACATAAATGTAACATTTTTGTCTTTTTGCTCCCATTCTGAAGGTTCTCCGGAAGACAGAGTTCCCCAGCAGTGTTGCCATGGAGGTCTGTGGTACGACTCCAGCCTGGAAGAGCCTGACAAAAAAGTAAACATATCCTCTGACACCAGCCGGTATTTCTTTCTTAAAAGGAGAGGACCGTAAACCTATGCATTGTGTGGTTTTGGATATAAATTTGGAACTGCTAGCCCTTGGGTTCAAAATATGTTTTCATTGGATAGGTGGGTCTCAACATAATTTGGAACTGTTGTAGTTTTCCATGTTTTCAGGAGGATGTTATTGGCCTGCTTCAGTGGACTGCCTTTTTCCCAGAATGCAGCGGGTGCAGTGCCGGGCGCTCACCTGCCTCCACAACATCCTGTCTGTCATGGACATGGAGGCCCTGGGGGGAGCCGCGGCCCTGCAGGCACTCGCGGACCACCTGTCCAAGCTGGTCTTCAGCACTCCGGGTAAGAGCTGCACGTGCGTCCACACACCTTCGGTCGGGGCGGCGTTCCCGTCCTGCCCGGGTGATCCAACGTGCTCTCCTCGTCCCCTCACCCAGAGATCCCGACGCAGGAGGAGTTCCTGGAAGCGGTCATCAGCGCTTTGCGATCACTGCTGCAGATGATGGCTTCCAAGAACATACCCAAGGTGAGAGAATGATTAGCATGCAGACCTCCGCTGTCTCTCCCCCGAGTGACACAAGTGGCCGTAAAACTGTAGCTTGTAATATTCACTGAAGCAGTTTTTCTCCTGGGGTGTGAAACTCCAGCATTTCCAGCCCTAAGTCTTCCACCTGTGTTGCTATGGTAACCCTTCAGGTGGCCATTTACTTCAAATGAAATAGACTGGATCTACATCTTTTTACCAACACAACGCCGAATGAGCGATTATTAGCTCGGTGATGACCTTTTCAGCGCACCGCTGACGCAAACTTTTTCGCTTGTTCTGATTCCACCGTCTACGATTGGCTGACATAATGTGAAACCACGGGATTGGTCAGCAGGACTAATTATGTCACCAGCATGCTTTGCACCGCAGCACATGTGTATTTAAATAGTGTAAATTCATATATATATGTTTATGTTGTAAATGTCATAACCGTGTAATGTTTGTCGTGGAATACATGTGTTTCGTTATGGTGTAACTGAAAGTGTAGTGTAAATTGTTGCTTACCTGTCTGTGCCACTGCTAGTATTAAACTAATAGTGACTGTTAATAATGACAGCAACTTCCATTTTAAAAGAGCTGTCATCTTCTTTATTAAAATGACTCAGGCATTCACCACAATATGCGCTCTATTTGTGGGTCTGCTGCATCAAAAACATTGTGCGCCCTCTAGAGTTTTGGCGTGAAATAGAACGGACGAGGGGACAGCATTGTTCTAAGTACGAAACAGAGCATTCTCACTGACGTATTTGATTTAGTTTTGTCTGGATGTTGCTTGAAGTGTGCGGCCAACTTTACTCCTGGCATCGTCCTAGAGGGGCAGGGAATAAACGTCAGTAAGCTGAATAAATGCTGTTTGCCACCCCCAGCTATGGTAACCCTGTCTGTCTGTCTGTCTGTCTGTCTCAGTGTGTCAGCCCCCAGCAGCTGATGAGTCTGAGCGAGGCAGCGTCACACTGTGACGCAGTCAGCGTCCGAGTCAATGCGATGGCCATCCTGGGGATCACTGGCAGCATGTTGGCCAGGGAGGCGGAATCGGCAGACAGCCTGCAGGTACCCGCATCCTGGGACAGTTGTAGCTTTTTTATGGTGGGTGGTATAAAAGGGGCAAAAATCAGGGATGCACACAACTAGTATGCAAGTATGCATTTATGTTTAAAAGCGACAGATTGTTGTAACAGTGCAAATGTCTATTGTTATATATTATTTTATATACATTTGCACTGCTATGGCAAAAAAATTATTGTGCATTTTACCCTTTATATGCTAACTCATTCTTTTTGGTATAAAGCTTAAAATGCACGATAATTTCTTGTCATAGCAGTGCAGGTGCACATAAAATACATATACTTTTGCGCTGTTACAAACGATTGTTGCACGTATCATTTTTAAGGTGAACGTGTACTTGTGTGCCAGTTATGTGCATCCCTGGTAATAATTCAAACAGAGAGGACGACTTTGTCATCAGCCAGTGATATCTTAGGAATAGGTGCATGACAGGGGAGGGGCCACTGTGTCAGCCAATCGGGTTTGAGCCAGGGGCCAGTGCCCTTTTGGCCCCACCCCTGCTGACATCACAAGCTGCATCCTGGTTTGGGATCAGTGCTGGGCCATTTCCAGACTTCTCTTTAAATCCCACAGCTTATTGGAAACGCTCTGCTCGAGGTGGCGTCGAAGGACCCTAACATGGTGGTGTGTGGGGAGGCCCTGGACGCCCTCTTTGACGTGTTTGCGGATGGAAAAGAGGCAGAGAGAGCCGCACATAACATCGGTCTGCTGCCCGCGTTAAAGAGCTTGCAGCCAGTGTTCAAGGCCAAGGTACATGGCATGCTCAGACCTCCCACTCTGTTTGTGGAGTTTGCACATTCTCCCCAAGTCACTCTCCCTGCGGTCCACAAACCCCCAGTTAGGCTCACTGGTGTCTAAATCCGTGTAAAATGCAACATTTTAATGCCGATTATAATTTTAATGTTAGTGTACTGCAAGTTAAAACCTTGTGTTCAAAATGGGGCAGCGTGTGGCTCAGTGGGCTAAGCCTGTGTGCCTGTAATCAGAAGGTTGCTGGTTCAAACCCAGCCTCAGCACATCTGCTGAGCAAGGCCCTTAACCCCCAGCTCCCTGGGCGCCCCAACAGGTGGCTGTCCTTCACACACAGCTTACTCTACAAAGAGCAAGTTGAGGGGAGATCTATTATTATTAAATCAGAGCTAGATAATATTTTAACAACTTCAAGCTGTTAGTTAAATTCTCCCCAAACGAGCTTGATGGGCCGAATGGCCTACTCTTGTTTGGAAATTTCTTATGGTCTTATTTTTATTTAAAGCTCTCATCTAGATAAATGGTATCTAAAGTAGATGTTTAAGTATAAACCAAAGGGCAAAAAGATAAAGTGGACCATACTGCTTCTCAGATATAAAATGCTAAATGTCCAGTCAGCGTACACATCCATCATGTTCCCTAAGGAAGCCCGATTACTGCTGCATAGTTTATCCAAAGCTGCCTCCTGACATCTGCCTCTGGTCCCCGTCTTGCCTGCAGTTGCGCAAGGAAGGCAGGGGAAAATACAGCCCTGACCAGCTGTGTGTGCTGGACAACATCAAGGTCAACCTGCGGAGATTCATTGGCTACCTGGGGACGCTGGAGAAGAGCTGCACTGCCTAGGAGCGTATTCAGAGGCGGAGGGGGGGATGAGTTACCCCACTTTTCACAAAAAGGGTTAACGGAGGAAAAACTCATTAAAAAGGCTTGCTGAAAGCTTGGGGGAGGGGGGGTGGTTTTTTGTGTTACCCTTTATTTTTTATCCAGTAACTATTTGAATAAGTGGTAAGAAATGTTGAATACTCAGAGGAATTGTTGCAATAAATTTACAGGGGAATACTTCTCAATGCAATAAAGTGTTTAAGTTATTGCCGTTAATTCATTACCATTGTTTTAGTAAGTTGGAGTTTTGTGATTTTGTGAACAGAATGTGCGTGTGGAATAAAACGTGGCGATTAATACGTGAGAACAACTGTGACCTCAGCACGTGTCAGTTTATGGAAAGGGTGTATTTTACCATCAGGTATTTTCTCTCTTCCTGATGTTGCTTCTCGTGTGGTTTAAACTGCCAGCTGATAACGTCAGAGATTAAAATTTAATGACTGAGAGTAAAGCAAACCGCTCTTACTCTATTTTAACATGCATGGATTATTCTCAAAAACTGACGTGTGTTGTATTAAAAAAACGTATTTTGCAACCTAATACCAACCTCCGTGTTTCCTAACAGTTTGTCGTGTTTCACCGTCTGTTTCATGATTTAGTGGAAATCCACAGCCAACATTACAAACAGAAACTGGACTTTGAGTCACTAAAATTGAGAACGTATTCGATCTCTGGTCCGTCTGCTTTATCTGTGTACAAGTCAAAGTCTATAAAACCGTGCTCTGGTGCTTCGGTAATGGGTCATTCTACAGAAACGTCCACTTTTGACATGGCAGGATACCTGAAAATGTATTTCTTTTTCTAGTATTTAAACTTATGCCACATTATTACTTTACTAATTGGCTATAAGAATA
>JAODJU010000007.1:12835305-12845356 GCA_026776725.1 Gnathonemus echidnorhynchus | reverse complement strand
GGGGGGGGGGTAAGGGTGTATTCTGCTGTGGCCAGGGCTGGACCTGGTGATCTTCTGACCACAGGCACAGAGACTCAGCCCGCTGAGCCAATCACCATACAAGATGTTGAAATTGAAATGATGGTCTGATCTCTGGATGTGCCTGTTAGGATAAGGACCTGACCCAGAAGTCTAACAGTGGTGTACCAGAAAACATACAGTGCAAGATAACAACATGAAGCAATATGAATTGGTTAAAATAAGCATTGCTGCAAACTCTGGTCAATCAAGGTTGTGTTCCCGCTGTCTCTGTTGAGTCGGTTTTATGTCTAGTTGTCCTGATGGCCGCCCATTTGTCTGTCCAGGCAATGATGTGGGCCGTAGCTCGTACGGTGCCATGCAGGTGAAGCAGGCATTTGACTACGCTTACGTGGTGCTCGGTCACGCCGTTTCACCCATCGCCAAGTACTACCCCAACAACGAGTCTGAGAGGTGAGCGCCCAGCCCCACGGCCAGCTCATGGCTCCTCGTATGCCTTCCAGTGTGGCCTTAACTCATGTTTCCTGCCTGCTGACAGTATTCTGGGACGGATCATCCGGGTCACGCAGGAGGTCGCTGAGTACAGGGACTGGATCAGCAAACAGTGGGGAGGTCCATTGCAGAACGACCATCCCTTTAACGGTAGGCTTCTGAAATGGATCCTGCAGGCTGCTTCCTGCCTTAAGCAGAGGGTGAGAGGATGTTTTCTGTGCTGCAGGAAATGACATCACGCTGCTGGTGGAGCCACAGCAGTTAGATAAGTGCAACAACAACATGTCTGAGGGGTCGGAGTCTCGTGGCAAGCCCCCCTCCAGTTCATCGTCCCCAGCCCCATCCTCCCCCTCCCTGCCTTCATCTCCCTCGTCTTCGCCCTCTCCGTCTTCATCATCCACAGCCTCCAGTTCAAGTGATGCTGTGAGTACTGCTGATGTCTGGATGTTGGGGGCAATCCTAAATACTGCTAAATGCACCTTTGCTAATTGCAGGTGTTCCTATAATGGTTATGCTAAATGTGTTCGACAAAAAAATTCTTCCCCTAAGACAGGGGTGTCAGACTCCAGTCCTGGGGGGCCGGAGCCCTGCACATTTTTGGTTTCCCCTCATTTAACACACCTGATTCAACTCCTTGTGCTAATTACCACACAGCTCTTGAACCGAATCATTTGTAGTGGAACAGGGAAAGAACTAAGCTGACCCCCCCCCCCGGAATGGAGTTTGACACCCCTGCCCTAAGAACAATACTGTTATTTTTTTATCTTATTGTCCAAGTTTTTTACTATTAATATTGAACTTGATCAATTTATTGTTTAGACTAAAATTATTTTTAAGGTGGATGTAAAAAGGTGTAGCCAGCATTTGTACATACCTGCTCTAAATGAATGAATACTATTTTAGGTAGATGTTCAGCTACTTCAAAATTTTTTGTGCAACTCTGTTAAAATCCTCTTAAGTTGGCTAGACTATAATGGATAAAAATGCCTTTTGTTACATTTCTCTAACAAAAACTGATAATCAGAAATTTTTGGCCAGATCATGGTTGAAGTTTGACAGTTTCAGCTGAGTTCTGGGTGGGAAAGGTACTGCACAAACGTCTGTGTGGACCAGTGGTGCAGGTCTCAGTGCGACTGTCATGCTAGCAGCTCATTAGCAGACTTTAGCACTGGTTGCTGATGATGTTTCGTGCAGTCTTCAGCCAAGTGGACATGGTTGCCTTCCTCATGGATTTGCCTTCGTATGATTGGTTCCCCAGGACTCGGACGGGACGCCCTGTAAGACGGTGAAGCAACTGGCGGGGCGGAGCTCTAGCTCCCACAGGGAAACGCCTGGGGGTGTGGTCACACACAGAGCCCAGAGCCACGCCGCCAACCCCCCCACCTCCAACATCAACAAGGGCAAGGTGGGGAAATGGCATTATTCCATGACCTAATTGATTTTTTAATTATGCAGTCAATTACATATACTGATCCCCTTGGGAAAAGTTATATACAACACCAAATGAACAGATGCCGAACTCAAGACAATATACATAGTGCAAACAGGGTTCTGCAAAAAGGATTAAATGTACGTTCAGGTAGGTGAACATGTGATGTGCATAGTTATATGTAGATGTGCAGCATGTTGTAGCCTCATAAGCGCTGTCCAGGAGTGTGGTATTGTTGGGGGTGGGTGGGGGGCCCTGGGAGGAAGCGTACTACCTAATGGCAGCAGGCAGACGAGATTCCCTTTATCGCTGAACACACCTCAGCAGAATGAGCTGATGGCTAAGGATGCTCCACGAGAGCGCCCCCTGGCGGGGATGGGTGGAAATGCTCATCATGCTCTCAGTATAAAGAAAAACTGTTTTTCCACTGTAGCACACATTTGGTTCAGGCTAAAATATATTTCCTATGAAGGTGATTGTTTTAAGAATGCAGATAGTATTGAAAAGTGCTAAATTAAAGTGCGAGGTTCTTTGATACCATTGTTAACAGTCCTTAATATCCAGCCCAAAAACAGCTGATTTGCAGATGGAAATGTATGCTTTTGGCCCCTTTTTAACAGAAGGCTGCAAGTAATTTATGTTGCATTTAAATAATTTATTTAGCAAGTCATTCATGCCTTGCTTTTCCCTCAGATGGGAGCCCGACAGTTCCGTTCCTCTAGCAAAGGAGTCATTGGTCAGCAGGGCTCTGGACATCTGAATGGTTCAACCAGCAACAAAACCCACCAGATCAACAGGCCACACCACCAGGGCAATGGCAAGAAGAGGAAACCACAGCGTGCAACTGCAATTGCGGACCTCTGCAGATAGGGGGTGCTGCCCACTACCTCAGGGCGACCCAAGATTTTCCACAGGACCTTTTATTGACAGGATTGTTAGTAATAGTAATTTTTGAGGAATATGTGGCATTTTAATTGAAGTTCAAAAAAACAAGGAGGAATGGAGGTGAGCTTCTGGGATTGACTAGCAAAAACAGACCATTACCTTTGTTTTTGTATCCAGTGCTGCCCCTCTGTGGTGTTCCTCCCATCACCAACCAGACTCCTGTCCTCGCATGGCGCCCCCTGCTGTTTGAGAGGAGCTGAGGCAGGCGACTGGAAAGACTGCGAATTTAAGATCAGTCCCTGAATCTTAACTACAGTGGCAGAACAGAAAGTACAAAAAATGTTTTAAAAAAAAAAAAACAATACAAAACTTACATTAAAAAATAAGTTAAAACATTTTGGAAAAAAATTGCAATCTATGACACAGGGATAAGTTATGCATGAAGTTTTTTTTACACTATACACATTACACCAAGATTTGTATACAGAGCTACAAAGAAGAAAACTTTGGGGGGGGGGGGGGGGGGGGGGGGTTTCCACACGACTTTTTACAGGATTTTGCTTATCTGGAGCCTAAATGTGTACATATCCCATCAGTCTGCAAAGCCAAGCACAAGGTTCCATTGCCAACAGCAGTCATCAGCAGCGCTGGTACCTGGGGGGCCTCGTCTGTGCAGGGGAGTGGCGGCCTGGGGGGGGGGGCTCGTGGTGACAGTTTGGGATTATTACTGGTTTTTGTATTGCACACTGTAAGTGCTTCATAAGACTAGGAAAGCTGTAGTGGGGCAATTGCAACTCGACCTTTTTGCCTGTATTTTATCAGTTATAGAATAATTTGTATTTGTTTATTTATTTTTCTATTATATCTATATAAATTTATATATACATAATAAAGTTATAGCCCATATCCTTATATGCTAGTCTTAAACAGATAGCTGGGATATGAGGGTGGGGGGGGGCTGTCTCAATCTAGGTGTAAACACTGTTTTCAGTCCTTTAAAGCCTTTTTTGTCTGGTAGTTAAAGTGACCAAGTTTAGAAAGTTGAGTGACCATTTTATAATCATTTTATATTCATAGAATGAGTCTGTGCACAGGTCTGCTCTCACAAACCTCCTCCCTGTATAAAATGAGCTATTTTAGTTACCTATACCCATCGCAGTTCATTATATCCTGACAGTCAGCCTGGGCTTCTTGCTGTAATCTTAGTTGACCAGTAGGTGGCGCAATCGTACAGCGTGGAAAAAATTTGTGCCATCTGGAATCTGTAATCACTACTGCTGACAGGTATTCAATCAGACTGAAACAGATCCTTTTGAGTTGTAGTTATTTTAGATTTTTAACTACATGCAATAAAATCACAAGTACATTTCTTACCTAGTAACTTTTTTAAACGGTCATGACTGTATGAAAGGGAAATACACTCTGTAGTTAAATATTAATCACTTCTCCAGCATTGTGATACCTGCTGTTTAGAGTATTAATGCAATGAGAACTTGTAAGACATAATCTAACTTTGAAAGTTTACGAAATATCCGTTTTTTGGAGACCTTATCTTTTGGGAAGACTTTTCCCCATCAGCCAGTCGCAACAGACCTTGAACACTTATGTAGAGAACTCAAAAAACGTTTCTTGTGCCATCGTTTTAGAAAATTATCCTTGCCTGCAAATTGCCGTTTCATTCTTGCCTGCTTATTGCTGCAGCCGCGCTTAAATGAAAATATCAAAATATAGATTTAGGCCTACAGTTATATCTCTCCAGCCTCATGCAAAAACGATTAAAATAATGGGTCCATTTGTCTTCTGGGTTTTTACAGGGAAAGCATATGGAAATGAGCGCTTATATTAATTGATGGGGATGCATCACGCGTTCGGTCTGTGGAAGTATATTTCTACGTATTCGATAGCTGTACTGTTTTTGCCAATCAAAATTCTTCCTGATCTCTCGCCTTGGACTCTTTTAAACCAGTGTGTCATGGAAGCTGTCTATATTATGAATTGCACCGACAGTTAGTGAAGGTGCAGCTGCTTTGCCGTCTCTCATTGAGGAATATGCATCTGCTTACCTGTGAATGATTTCGCTCTTTCCGTCATTTTTCCCATTGTCTGCTGCTTTATGTCCGCTGGATACTTCGCTATGGGGACGATGACGGCGGAATTCCTCGGCCTACCAGTTATAGTCGACTTGGGTTTTTAATGGTTGCTCTGGCGTTGAACTATGCATCCCAAAGATTTCACCAGTTTTATTAAAAGCCTATTCGTTTTCCCCTTTGTAAGCTCCTTTGTCTTTGGATTGAATCAGTTGTTCTGAACGATACCAGCAATTTTACAGTACATGCGATATGCGCCGACGTTTCAGCATCGAATTACTGTTTTGAAACTAAAGTCAAAATTGGAGTATTTGCTGCATTTTTTTTTTATATTAAGTGATGTAATTGTCTAGATTTAAGGATCAGTTGAACTGTTCGCCCCCCATTTTATACGTTTTTCTTGCCCCCCCCTCCATGTCATTCTCCACTTGTAAACCTTTAACATATTGGTTGAATTGGATATATATATAGAGAGAGCCTTTGCAAACTATATATTTTGTGACTTTGAATTAATACATTCTGAGTGTTGCGGGGCAGTGGGATAAACTGGGTTTACGAATCAAAAACGTTTAAAATGTACCTTTCGATATTAAAAGGGCACTTTATTATAAAACCGCGTGCATTGTGACTTATTATACGGAAGTGGTTGACTGAAAGGTGAGTCTGAAGTTTTGCATAGGCCATTAAGCTTTATGAAATGAATCAACACTTTTTAAAATCAATGTTATACACTTGTCAGGTGAGATTTGTAGGCCTACTGATTAGTCTGCTAATTATCTCAACACATTTTATAATTTTGTGACTGCGATTTTAGTGATTAAGATGTCTCCGAGTATTTGGTATAACTGATGAATCAGGCTAACACTTGTCAGTGGGAAAAATATTCATTGCTCTCATTAACATAACACCTCCCTTCACCTAAAATCGGATCTTTATGCCATTGCACAGATGACATATTCACATGCACGCTCGGCCCATTAGATCGTTTCCGCGTTTCGCAGGGAGGCTGAAAGCCCGTCTGTCAGGATGTGAAGCGCACACCTTAAACGGCGGAGTCGGAGCGTTTCCGCGAATGCAGACAGATAACGGGGTCGCACAAGATTTCGTCCGGATGTTATAACTGGTGCTGGTAGCGGAACTTGCAGTTCCATGGGAAGCTGTTCTACCTCTTGACAACCGTCGTTTACAGGTGAGTCTTGATAGGACTGTTCGTACGCGCAGGCATGCAGAAAGCTGTATGTTTCTGGACCGGTGGCAACAGTGCCTCAACAAATACCTGGGTTATTCTTAATAGACTGGAAAACAGAGGGCGAATTTTAAGCAAGTGCAAAAAAAGCGAGAAAAACCGAATCGGCAACTTGTTGGGCACTAAACTGTCAGTCGACACTGACGTGTGAAATCTGACGACTTTAAATACACGATTTAATCCTTGACTTCTTTTGTCTACGTTTGTATGCAGATTGTCTATATGCAGGTGATGTATTATTCTGGAAAAAAATATATAAACTACTAAAGCTTCCAGGTTTCGTGAGTCGAAAGAAAACGACGCACATGCAATTTCTCTTGGCAAGTAGGTATGTAAATTGCACCGAGTACCTTCTGTGCGGTTTTTCTGTCTACATGCATTATTTCTTCTATGGGGATTTAAGTAATGGTTTAGCATACTTATGTAATTTTTCTTATGAATGCCCAACTTAAGGTCTTTTATTCATTGTTTTATCTTCCTTCACGACCCTAATACGAAACAAACTTACTGCCTGTGAACGTCTGTGAAAGCCAATGGACCGAACTGGGTAATTGTGTATTACATAATTAAGTAATTATTTTATTTTAAAGCGGTGTGCCTGTAGGCGTCAAGTCGTGCGTTTGTTCTGGATTGACAGTCGTGCATTATACCGTGAGCATGAGGGTGTAATATAGGCTTTCACTTTGTGTTTTTTGTAGCGAAGTATCTGTTTTCCTGGAAGCAGGATTATTTGTCCCAGAACTATGTCGGACTTGGGAGTGAAACACCATCCATATACGTATTTTGGGGTGATTATACTTACTGTAACGAATTCAGTTATTTAGACGTGAATTCGTAATACGATATTTTTAAAGCCATCTCATTAAATCCATCCATTTAATCCATTGTATCCAAAATTAAAAGCAGGAAGCCCACTGTTGCACAAAATATGCATTGTGAAGGTTCCCTTGGACTTAATACCGTCATATTTACTTTTTTGACAGGTGCTATTGGTGTAATTCTGATGTATTTGCAATTTCGTTACTCAAATACACTAGAATATTTGTGTTAAGGCCCTCTGCATAGAATCATTTCATTCTGATGACAGATATCACTGAAATTCTTATGGTTTCACTCTGATCTTCCCTAATGAAAGTTCCTGACATCTTGCCAATAAAATTTACAGGCTACTTTCACTTTTTTTCAACTTTAACAGTTGTGCACATTTGCTATACTCATCAGTAGGTACCTTGGTTGGGGTTTTTAATAATACTGGCGAGTAATGCAGAGCAGTTGAAATGTAAGACGGCTTGGTACCAGCACTAGGGTATATTCCACAAAGAAGGATTTCTCATTTAGCTGGGTTAATTTAAGCCAGAAGTCATGACCGTCCACTAAGAGTTTAGGTAAGGAGCATTCCTATTGGACAATCACCCACCTAACAGTCTTGCTTTATTCAATACCTCCTCCAGATTTTTCCATATGTTTAAGGCTCCTGGAGGCACAGTAATGGTTTAACTGCTACACCCTCTGCAGTCTAGGTTGTGCCCTGCATGCTCCAGGTGTGTGGATGTGCCCTCCTATCCACAACCCTTTCAGGCCGTCCCTGTTTTACACCATGCCTGTCCGTGTGGAAACTCTGCTGGACAGGAATAGTGTGATGGAAACTCGCTAAACCGAAACTCGCAGGTAGACACATTTGTCCTTGATTTCTGACAAAGCAGTAAGGATTGGAAAAGAAACACATTGAAATTTTAGTTTGACCAGCTGACCACATGCTTTGGTAAGTCCTTATAAATCACCTTGATTATTTAACGGTGTGAAATGTTACTGCTTTGTTTTTGACTGTGAATCTTTGGCTACACATTTCAGGTGCTCCAAAAACCATTTTCTGCTCAAAATCTTGCCACTCAATGCTTAGCCACATCTATCCACACATCCCTGCATCTTCCAACCCAGTGATCACCAGCTGACAGACTCCAATCCAATGACACCCCCCCCCCCCCTCCCTGGTCTGTGAATTTTATTATTGGCAGACAAATTTGTTTCTTTGGTCACCATGGACCTCGGCTTTGTGTTGCTGATGGTATTTGGCCCGTGGGGAAAAATAGTTGGGGAGCCCTGTTCTAAGAGCCTTGTTTTAACAGCCCTGTTCTAAGAGTCCTCTTCTCACCTCTTATCCTGCTCAGGGTCACTGCCCTTCATGTATTGAACTTTATTTAAATAAGGCTCCACCAAACCCTTTTAAACTGCAGATAATGCAATGAACCCTGGTCAATGCAAAAATGCCGCAAAAATGTAACAAATACTTAAAGCTGCAAGACTGCCGAATCCTCAGTGTGATCAGTAAATATGCGATTTATTTTTCTACTACAGTGCATATGAGGAATTGCGTGTTAAATTGTTATACATTTACTGCATGCCTAATTTTGCTTTGAATATGAATGGCAACATGTAAAATTTATGTAATTCTAGGTATAACTAGAATTTAAACTCCAGTCTCATGTGCCACACAAAACTGCTCAGTAAGAATTCAGAAAAATTTGACTGCCCGTTAACCACATATATAACTTTTCGGTCTCCATTGTAATGAAAGTCAGCATATTTTTTGTGTCATTATGATTATACTGAACCCTCAAGATAAAGACAATTTAGTCAAAATCGAATGTAGGCTACAGTCGTGTTTAATTTGTAACCGTCGGATCTTCAACAAAATGGAGTGTACTGGAATCAGAATGATGGTAGTTTAGCTGCAAGTTGTACTTTGTTAATGTTTTTAAAATGAAACAAACTTGGTTGTCCTTGCACCACTCTAATGAATTGCGGTCATGTTTACAATGTCTCCGCATTGAGATTTTGACCGATACAGATCCGCACCTGGTGCCGTCCCCCATGTGGTGTGTGTGCACACCTGTAGGTCTAATCCAGCACCCATACACACAAAAGAGCTTATTTTGCTGCCAAATATGACAAAAACAGACAAACACTACACAGCGGGTAACACTTTTCACGCTGGTGGCAGAGCTAGTGAATGGCTAATCTAATCGTCTTGAGTACTTGGTTACCCCAACATTAATATAAATAAATATTAATTCTTGGTGCTTGAGTATCAACATAACGACCATCCGTCTGTGTGTCTTCCAGTGCGACTGATCCAGGGCACTGACCACTGTCCTAGAGACGTTAAGTTCAGTGCTTGTCTGACAAGTGCTCTTTCCACAAATGATCAAATAAAGGGAAGAACCTACACTGAATAAGTGGCTATGGAAAATAAATGGATGCTTAGCTGAACTGATCCATTGTCTCCAGGTTAGAGGGCATCTTAGGGTTAAACCATGTTATGGGCTATATAATTAAATGTATAAACACAGTATCTCCTCGGGATTCATTAAACGCATTACCCATCATGCTGTTCTGTTATAGGGTGCGCAGAAAAAATAAGACCAAAACCCTGCACTGGATCAGCTATTTATGAACATCGATGAAGAAAACTGTAATAAAAATGTCAATAAGAATGCAATTAAACAGCCTCTAATATACATTTCAATGCAATCACTGAAATTAACACATTTAGGATTTAGGATACGTTAATATGGGGATCAAGGGTTACGAACGGCTGAAACACAGTTTAAACATGAAAAACACGTTATGCTTCATGTGAAACTCTGTGCTGGACAGACACAAAGAAAGGCAAGTTTGTGTTTTGCATTGAGTCAAGTTGAGTCTGAAGGCATCATGCATAACCAGACATAGTCCAGTAAAGAAATGCTGTAGCACTACAGGTAAATTTGCTTCCTGAAACTTGTGCGAACTGAAATCTCACAAGTTCTATGCTTTTAATACACTGTGTGCAGAATTATTAGGCAAGTGTGTATTTCACTTGTATCTTCTCAACCGACCAATACTTTGAATCAA
>JAODJU010000007.1:12799038-12818816 GCA_026776725.1 Gnathonemus echidnorhynchus | reverse complement strand
GATCGGTTAAGGATTAATGTTCGGTTAACGAACGGCGGTTGTCGGTTGGGAAAATTAACCGAAATGAGCATCCCTAGCAGAGAGTGTCTCTTACCACGCTTTTTTCCAGTGAGGAATGTTTGAACCCACTAGTCTCCAAACACAATGGCCACTCACAAGTCAACATGAAATTCACATGTCATGTGACTTCAGTGTCCTCTGTATGGGCCGGTGCATTCATTAGTCTTGTCATGTTCGTGTCACTTTCTTTCTGTTGCTTGAAAATCTTTCCCTCTCTGATATATGTTAATATTTAAAGCTGCAGAACAGAAGCCCTTTTGCAGTGGAGTGGATCTTTTATGACAGTCTCCTTCAGCTTCTCAGCAATAAAGTTCATTTCAGGAGGTAATTCCTGCCCAGGGCAGTAATCATCTCACAATGCACATTTACCATTTATTTTGCACACTAAAGATCTCAGCAAAGTTTTTTTTTTTTTTTTTTTTTCTTTTCAAGTACATATGTTTTTGTATTTTTTGTAATTTGTAGTGGTGTTATGTCTGCCCTTATTTCTACCTCGTGTCTGTGTGTTCCTGTCTTTTATGTTACTGGCTACTGCAACACAAAAATTTTCCCTAGGGATAAATAAAGCAATCTGAATCTGAAAAGTACAGTCACATCTGGTTCTGCACTTGATGAGGGAACGTGAGTAAAAACGAGAGATTTACCAGATTTACTCTTGAATTTCTTGAAATTCATGGAGACACCTGATGATCTTATGGGTACAGCACTATCTCAATTAATATATTCATGAATTAACATTTTTTAAAATGTCATGTTTTACCTCTTCGGGGCTAAGCCTCTGTGTCTGATTGGAAGGCTGCTGGTTCGAGTCTGGCCTCGTCAGAATTGTCACCTCTGTGGGCCCTTGAGCAAGGTGCGTGTTTGTGTGTGTGTGTTTGTGTGTGTATAATTTGTTTCTATTAATGACCAGATCGTCCTGCGGACGAAAAAACTGAACTGGCTGCTGGTTTGACTAATGACACCCACTTGCATATCATAATCCTCATCTTATATCACCAAACAGCACCCAACTCAATGTTTCTCCTTTGTTCCTGCTTTGGAAACGTTTGATGTTGACAAACATGCCAGGGAAGGGTATTTAGTGAAAACAGGAATGCTGGAGAGAAGACCCAAATTATAATAAATCATGGCATTCATCATCTCTCCAGATGTTAAAATATACAAATGATTGTACATTATTTTTGTATAATTCACGTCTAATGCATTTTAAGGCAGCAGATCTCATTTTTTGTAAGTCAAACTCCTCACATTAACACTAAGGACATCATGTCAAGTAATTCTGTAAGTATATTTAAATTTATGTGGGAACTTGGCCTGCTGTGGTGGGTCACCGCAGTGCAAAGCCGCCTCAGACAAACAAAACTGGGAGCTAAATATACCCCCCTGTGTGAGGAATGTGGCTGGAGTGGCCCTGGACAGCACAGGGGCAACTGAGCGGTCAACAAGTGGTCACACATCAGGACTGGACCACGGGTCCAGTAGACCACGGTCTAGGTTAGTGACTGGTCACTATCCACAGCGTAGATGGAATAAATCCTGGCGCAATCACATGGCTGAGCTGCTGAACAATTCTGCTGAATGCTCCACCTCTTAAGACCAAAGTACCATTATCCATGCTCACATGCTCATGGGCACCCCCTAGTGTCCGGGCCCCTGAAAGTCCTCCCCTTTCTCTCCCCTTATGGGCAGCTCTGAGGCAGAGCCACATAAAGAAAATTCCTACAATTGCTCCCAACAATTTCATGGCTTCTCCCCACTCTGCCCGTTGGGGTTCGTCTTTGTGCGTGGGATTGCCCTCATTTGTGTGTGCCAAGCGGCCCTTGCGCCCGTCCAGGTTTCGGGCTCCCCAGATGGCTGTAATCGTGCTGTGCGTATCCTGTGCTGCCTTGAAGGTCTTCATGCCTCGCTCAGAATGCTGTCCATCCTCTCCGCAGGCACCAGTCTGAGACAAAGCCTGTGCTGTGAGGAGGAAGCCGCAGTGGAACATTATGGGACAGCGGGAGAGGGAGTGAGAGAAAACGTGAGGCGCTTCCTCCCCTCTCTCTTTCCTTTCCCTTTCCTTCCTCTCCATTATAGCATCATCACCCCGTGGAGCCCTGCAGGCCATTGTTTTGTAGCCCCAAGTCTGAGAAGTGCTTTCACTGAGTTGGAAAGAGAGAAGAGAAGAAGAGAAGCACTCAAGATGTCTTGGAAGAAGAAAAAGGACTGACAGCCTGATATCACCAGCGGAGAGGTGAATGTATAGACCTTCAGCGCTCGGAGGACGACCTGTATGTGCTTTTTTGGCTGTGTGCTACGCCAACGTGAGCAGGGCTGCACCATGCCCACCAAGGGCAAGTACCTGCTGAACAACCAGGAGCTGAAACAGGAGGCCCTGTATCGGAAGTTCTCCTGCATCAGCCAGTACCAGCTCCTGGTCCTACTACTGGGCCTCACAATGCTGTCCTGTGCCATCCTCATTATACTCTTCTTCTCACTGAGACTGGTGAGTAAACCTCCTCATGCCTGAGCCTAGCAGCCAGCAGCAAGCTAGGGAGCTTGTATTATCAAGGTCCAAACGTATGTCAAGAGTATCTGGAAGAGGTCAAGGAGATCTACAGCAGAATAGGGCGCTGTCCAGTTGGTCTGTGAGATCTGCAGTAAGCAAGGAGCATCCATAATAGCATTAATATCAGGCTTTGTACTGTAAGTCAGAAGAATCTGTACTGGTTGTGGAAGAGCAACTATGTTTGGAAATAAGATCAATAAAATAACCCTAGCTAAATTTCCATGTCAGGAAATAAGCCAGCAAAAAGACCCTTTTATTGAAAATCAATACCATGTCAGATATAGTTACTATCTTGGAGCCTGGTTCTGTATTTCTCTTCCTTGTTTTTATACCTAGACATCTTCTCCACATGGTTGGTGAATAAACCTCCCTCACATTTAGAAACGCTGGATTGGTCTTCTTTAGTTTCAAGATGAGGTCAAGGGCGATCTGCAGTAGCCAAAAGATATTTGTTGTTTGTTTTTGGGTCAGGGAGATACAGCGATTCATTTCTATTTAGTATGGATCACTGGGGTCTATTCGGGGTTAAAGGGGAGTTAACAAAGGGCGGGATGACATCAGAGCTCAGTTCTTCCAACCAATCAACTTGCAAGGTATGACGGGCGGCATGTCAGAGGCAGGAGCTCCTCGTCATGGAAACATGTTGACAAGTGTATGGAGATGCATCCATGGAATGCAATGTCAGCCTGATGGAAAATGTTGTTTCAAAATAATCTATTTTGACTTTTGTCTAACAAAGACTTTTTGATTATTTTGACTGTGTGATTGTGCAAAGATTTTGTTTTAGACAGCTTTAGTAAGTTCTCTCTATCTAGTCTGCTTCATCCTCTTATGAGGTCTCCTTACTTGGACCTGATTAATTTTCTTTCAAGATGATTCTGCAAATTTCAGAGCTGCAGTATCTAGACGGAGATCAGCCCGACAGATTAGCGCATGAGATTAAAAGAAATCCACTGAGGGGATACTCACATGTGCGTCTGAGAATGAATAGACACTGGGGAGACAATTTGGGGGATATTTTGCCTGTGCAGCTGAGGAGGGAGATGTTAACAGACTCACTCGTGTGTCTGGAAGGAGCAGGCCGCGATAAATCCCCTTCTTCAGTCGCCTTGATGAATGTCCACTGTTTATGGTGTTTTTTGTTTTTTTTTGGTCACACTTGCTTGTCCTAACGAGGAGATGAAAGAGGGCTTAGGACAGCGGCCAGACACGAGCTCTGGTGGGACTCTGCCGTTAATGAACACCTGCTGCTGCAATGCATTGGCCTGGTACAAGGCCACTGTTTGCCCAGACAGTCACAGCCCCCCCCCAATTCAAGCCAGCTATGTCAATAAGCACGGTGAAAGGGGCCTGTTTGACAAAGATGACGAGATGCTTGCGAATAGCATCCCTCAGTGAGCGGCAGTTTGACTTGATTAGGCTCTATTTCATTCTGAAAGCTCGGCCTTCCAGAGTAGGAAATGACCTGTATAATCGAGTTACACGATGGGGCCACATGTGTAGCAAACGGGGGGGGGGGGGGGGGGTTGATGTCTGATTGGCCATGGCTATCTGTCCCTCTCCCCCGCTTCCCCCCACCCGGTATTTACAGAGTGGCCATGCTATTATTACTGCTTAGGTTAGACGACTTCCGTAAAAAATAAAACAATGGTGGAGGGTGCAGGGGGGGTTATGGTGGGTGGAGGGGGGGAGGGAGGGGCGATACTGATGCCGGGTTCCTCCCCGCCGCAGGACGCCAGCGAGCACAGCGCCTTCGTCAGCGCCGTCAGCTGCGGCCTGTGTGTCTTCCTGGCCGTCTTCGTGCTGGTTTGCAACGAGTCGCTGTCCCAGCGCTGGAGACGCTTACTGGGAGTGCTGGTTTGGGCCACCCTGCTCACCATGAGCTTCACCTTCATCTTCAGCAGCCACGTCATCCACGCCTGGGATCAGGTACACACCCCCACCCACGGTCACACTGGTGGAGAGGGGGAGAATTTGGTATGGGGGGGCACAACTTAATCATTTAAATACAAAGGTCTTTTTATTGGATTTATTGGGATGAATGAATCTCAGTGAAATATTGGGGGGTACAACGTCCCCTTCGTCTCACTCCTGCCCCAGCGCACGCACGCACACACGCACGCAGGCCACCTCTAAAAGGCTACAGCAAAATGAGGAATGCATCATAAACATTTCATAAGAGTCTAGTAAATGGTTATTAAGGGCCAGTGTTGACTTACAGCTCTGGAAACAATTAAGAGACCACTCAAGATTTTTTTAAAATCTGCATTTTTAAGTCCTGGTTTTATCCTGGGTCTGCTAGCAGAAGGCTGCACTGCGAGGCAGGCTGCTTCCAGGCTCACAAGAGCCATGTGAAGCAGGAGACACTGGCAATAACCAAAAACCAGCCAGGTACAGGGCAGAAGCAACTTTCTAATGCCAGAGATGACTGTTAAATTGTCCGTCTCATGAATGGGAGGATGACCTCAAGTAGTCTTCAAAAAGAATGGGAAACATTAAGTGCTGTGAAATGCACTGCTAGGACAGTTCATATCAGATTCCTAGAAGCAGGACTGAAGACCCATAAAGCAAGGAAGAAGCGCTTCATGAATGAGGAACAGAGAAGAACCAGGCTGGAGTTTGCAAAAAAAAAAAAAAAGTATGTTTTACACAGGCGCACACCCATAAATTGAGAAATGAGTGAAACTGAAAGTTTTTGCTGAGGTCTCTTAATTTTTTCCAGAGCTATATAATCTTTTATTTTTAACCTATTTCAAGTTGTACTGTAAGACATCACAGTGCCAAATGCAGCATAAAAACCATGGATTTGTCTGTTTAATTGAGCATTAGCCTTAACTGTACTTTGCACTGAAATCCTCTTTCCCACAGGGTCTCTCCCCTGAGGCGAATGTGTGGTTCATTTTGGGTGTCCCTGCATGTCCTTCACTCAGCACAAAACATCTCACCTTCCCCTCTCCTGCCCAACAGAGGCGATTTATTTTTTTGTTGTCTGGTCAATAGGGTTGGCACCTTTCTCGACTATGGACATTGGCTGAGAAACACTGTAGTCACAAAATGAGATGCATCAGATCGTTACAGACAGAGCAGAAGTTATTACTGCATAAAGAATGTTTTTATACTGCATCACCTGTTTTTTTTCCTGTTAATTTTATAGCTGTTACACGCATGGGTGTAAATAATGGGGGGGTGTAATCCCCCCAATAATAAAAACCAGCCACTACAACCCCCTGGACACCCATAAATGGGTGGAGACCTCAACCCCTCTCCCCAATGCTCAACCCAAAGTTCTGCCCTTGGGTACTCCAGCTTACCTTGTTAGCATTTTGACTTGAAGACTCGTAGTCTCGTGTTGCCATGGTGATACCTTGCTTTCATGTGACCTTGCCAGTAAAGCTTACGTTTTAATTCAAAGAGCCCAGCATTTCACTGTTCCTCTGGCACTTAAGAATGGTTATTAATTCTAAGATTTCTGTTTTGCCTTTGCTTGCTAGGTTGTCGACACGTTCTGCAACCTTATATCGCTTAGTGTCTCTTTTTGTCCGTTTTATAAAGCAGGCGGCCCCCGGCGATGTTTACAGCCATTTTTTTTTTTTTGCTTATTCATAAAAATGTCATGTTGCTTACGGTTGTCACTCTGGTTCTTCCTCTTTCAGGTTCCGTTCTTCCTCTTCATCATCTTCACGGTGTACACCATGCTGCCCTTCCAGATGCGCTATGCAGTCCTCCTAAGCGTCATCTCCTCTCTGTCCCACATCATTGTCCTGGCGATTTACCTCTCTGTCACCAGTCACACCTCCCACCCCATCCTGGCCAAACAGGTGCGTGTCGGTTGCCGGTTGCCAGGTCATTCAAGTGCCCCCCGCCCTCTCCTCCACCCTGCTCTTTGTCTGCACCCGGGCCATCACCTACACCCTGGGCTTTCAGGAGAATATTTTCCAACCCGTCTTAATCCCACAAATCCAAAAGTCAGGTGCACTTTTATGGCTGGTACAGGGGAAAGAAAGTGCCTTTCTGTTCTCAAAGTGACTATAAAAGCCATGTGTTCGAAATTAAAAATAGAGCTCTTTTATGACTCTTGCCCTGACGGTCAGACCTTCGGTAATCTGAGTTTGCGGGGGTCCTGGAATATAAACTGGTCTTCTTAAGCCTTCCAGAGTGCTGGTTTCTGACAGGTGATACTGGTAAGGACTGCCATTTTTATAGATATTGTGTAAATAGCAGGTTTCTTAACATAAATATTATAGAAATGAGATATTTCTGTTTAGAGTCATGATTGGGCTGTCAGACAGTGTTAAGCGTGTTTTTGTCAGTGATTGGGGTGCATGTGAGCATATGAGAGATGGGTGACGTTGGTTGTATGCATAACTGAGGATGTCTGTGTATTTCAGATAGTAAGTCTGAGACTTTGATGGAATGTGTTTGGGATGTGTAATTTATTATAATAATTATTGTGAGAAAGGTATGGTGGCTTGCTGGTCAGCAATGGGTCTTACACGTCCAAGAGCTGTGGGTTTCATCTCTAAAATGACCTATAGCGGTGGTTCTCAACATGTTTTGCACCAGGACCCAATTTTTACCATGCTAGCTGAGTCGCGACCCTATATGAAGTATAGGCTTAAATTGGCGCTATGATCAAGTGTGCAGTGCAGTTTATGCCAATCAATGCCTATCGCACAAATCTGATTGGATGTGCCAGTGAATTTTAAATTAAGCCTTTGTGGTTTGGCTTCTTTGATTGGTTGAGTTTTCACTAGTTTAGCACTAAACATTTGTAGACCCAAGACCCATTTATATAGTTTAATTCTAGGAAATCTAGGAAATCTGGTCGTAGCTTGCTGGTTTTAAGGTGCTTACATTTTCCAACTCTGCCTCATGACACTTTCAAAACATTGGGTCGCGACCCATGGGTTGAGAATCGCTGACGTATAGTGCATGGTCATGTGCGTGGACCCTGTGATGCATGCTGTACCTTATGGGATAGGCTCCGTGGGTAAGTTTGCACATTTAAGTGAACCAGTGGCAAGCATAGAAATAGAAGGGGGGGGGGATGATCAGTTGTCATGGCAACATTCAAAGATCATACTTAGCCAGTCCTGTGTCTGCATGTATCCCAGTTTCTGAATCCCAGCCAGCCCAGGTAGGATAACGGCTGCAGTGTTTCTTTAGTGTCATTTGGGTGGATTCAGAGAGGAATTGGGAGGCGTGAAGGAATGCTGCATCTTAGATTTATTATAATTTTTTTATGTTTTATTTTTAGTAAATTTTAATTTTAGATTTTTTTTTTCTAATGACATCATCGGTAGAGGTAAAGCCTCCCGTCTTGCCTGTGTGGGACACCTATGTCCCATAGCCTGTTACAGGGTGTAATTGAAGGGCACATTTCCAAAACTCATTTAGACATGTTTTGTTCTTTTTGAGATGAGACCACCAGTGAGCTAAAGTCAGGCTTCCTCATCATATGTTACAGTACTGGGAACCAAAACCTACTCAGTCCTCATGTAATCCAATGGTGAACTTCCATTAAGTTTCCATAACTTGCTTAGTCCACAGACTAAGTAAGACTGAGTGAGCTTTGGAAATGTGCTCTTCATTTGTGCTGTATGTGTATGATGAGGGATCTCACAGGTAAAAATGGTGCTTATGTTCATGTGAGGGCTTCTGTAGTCTTTTGCATGTCCTCCTTAAAGGTCTATGGGGGCACAGCCCTGGCGTTACTCAAATCACACCATTTTTTTGTCTGAATGCCTGCTGCATGTACGATATGCTGCACAATGTGCTGCTTCAGCTCCCCTCAGCTAGGCCACTGATGTCCATGCTGATGTACATCTACAGGCGTCAATAATGTTCCAGTCAGATTGAAATCAGAATTAGATCATTATTTAAAACCTTATTCCAGTCCCTTTGTATTGTCTTTCCTCAATCCTGATTCTCGTTTTGTGTGCCGATACACGGCACTGCGTGCACTGGCTGTTACGGACACACTGCATACATTGACAGTGATGTGTGGACCGCAGTGTACGGACCCGCACTGCAAGGTGCACACCTCAGCTTGTGTTCGGGGTTAAACTGCATTTCTCTGACATAGTAGACTAGAAAAAAATCTTTTCCCATTATTGTCCTTCTAAATTAATACACTGTAAAATATAGGAGCTTGTTAAAGCTCAAACAGGAGATTTTAATGGGGTTTAGCAGATCAGTACTGGGGCACGTGCCTTAGTTAGGGGGGTCTAGTGACACCCATGTGCGTGACTATGACTGCATGTCTTGATGTACATTTTGGCACGAGTGACTATCTGTGAGTGTAACCCTGACGCCAGCTGCCCATTCCCCCGCCCCCCAGCTGCTGTCCAACACGGTGGTGTTCCTGTGCGGCAGTGCGGTGGGGGCCTTCCACAAGGTGCTGATGGAGCAAGCTCTCCGGCAGACCTTCCAGGACACCCTGAGCTGCCTGAGCATCCGCATGAAGCTGGAGATTGAGAAGCGGCAGCAGGTCAGTCTGCTGGGCTCTCGCTGGGCTTCCTGGCCGTTCTCTGCCGATGGGATCCACACCCCACCCTTCCAGCTATCCCGAAATGTGCAGCTTTTCTGTAATAAGCTCTCTTTCCTGCATTATAACTCACCACTCTTAGCCTGGGATTATTAGTGAGTGTTACGGTTCAGTGTAGGGTTGTGGCATGACTGAACGTGTGTGTAGTCATAGATGGTGAAGACCAGTGGAAGCTCCTTTTGCTGTGACTTTTATTTAAAGAGGTTCGATGTGCTGTATGAGGACACTGGGCATGGATTTTGCCTAAATACCAAATAAAATCCTGCATCTACTTGCAGGATTTTATTGTACCTATGCTGAATCAAAGAAGAAGAGGGAGAAAAGGCAATGTCTTATTGTGTAACTAACCTAAAAACAGGCACCAAAGGAGTGAAAAACAACAGAGATCCTCGACCTACCATCCAAAAAAGGGAGAATTGCACAACCAACAAATGGCAAAAACCAAAAGAACAAGACTGAAGTGACCTAAATCCTGAAAGGGCCGTATGAAGTCAGTATCCGTAATCATATGCCATATGTAATATAAAAGAGTTGTTAATGGTTGGCTGAGAAGGGAGCATTATATTACATAACATAAAAACGTTAGGAACAAAGTCTTTTTTTGTTTATGAACACGGAACATTTTCAAGGTGCTGGAGCGGCAAATATACTTTGTTGTACACTTGTTCTGCTTTGTGAGTATTTGCTGTTATTTACTCGTTTTAGAGTGAAGTTCCTAGGTTAAAAGGTGACATCTATATTTATACTAAGACTGATTCTGTTTCTTTGAGTTTGACAGTAATATTGGCCAGTAAAGCACCATTTAACTAAAACTATTGGTGTCTGTCTAAGTTTTGACTGTATCAAAGTATATTATTGGTTTTTGGAATTTTAAGCTCCTTAAGACAGGTTTTGGACACGAAATGTTCATATGGGTTTGGACCTATTCGGAATGCCTACGCAGTATTAGGACGGATGCCTTTTATGTAGAACCACTTTAAAGGCTATTGAGCTGTGAGTTCAGAGAAGCCTTTCTGCTGCACTGAGCTGTTCTTTTTGCACTTGTGGCCTTCCTGTTAGCTTTAACGAGTCTGGCCATTCTCCTCTGACCTTTCTCATTAACGTGATGTTTTCGCCCACAGTCTGCCGCTGAATGTTTTTTTCTTTTATTGCACCATTCTTTGTAAACTGTAGACACTAGTGTTTGAAAGTCCCAGGACTTTACCATATTTAAAATCACTTAAATCATGCTTTGGACATTTTAATGCTTAGCTGCACAGTAACTGAATCTCTTGACACTGTCTGCATGCTGTATATATTCGGTTACAGCCACATAATTTGCTGTTTAGAGGAGAAAGTATGTGTAATAAACTCGCTATTGAATATACAGTTTATGATTAACCTATGTTGAAATATGACTAAGTAATTATTTCAAACTACTCATTGAATAATTGGGTTATTTTGAAGTTTTATGTTAGAATTATTAGAAGTGTAACTAAGACATGAACCATCAGTTTTTAAGAAAAAATTGTTTACATCCATGCGATCGATAAGTTCTAGCTAGAGATTTGGATCTGCCTTTTAGAAGGCCGTTCCTGTAGTGTATTTTTAGGTTGTAGATCTTTTCTTTAATCTTTGAACAGTCCTCCATGGTAATTTTCTTCTCCACCAAATTCCTTCATTATTTTGTAAACCTCTGTCCTGACTCTAAACCAAAATAGTTTGATTAGATTACAGGCTGGCGATTTAAATAGCTTATAAAGAACATAGATTATTTGCATGATCCTTTTGTTGTCGACTTTGAAGTATTTTTGGGATCGTAGTCATACTGGAATGTCTGTTTTTTAACCTTGATTTTGGCTCATGGTTCAGTCTTCCATTAGTTCCTATAAGGACACCAGTATCAGAAGGTAAATAATGACTACTAAGAGACAGATACACCTACATACTTTATAGCATAGTAATACGGGTCTCCAAGTCCATAAAGCATGTTCCAAAAGCATGATCTTTTATTCTTCATCTCTGAGATGCAGGACGTTAACTGGATGCTTCCACTGTTCTGTTGTTGCTCCTTTGTTTGAGTGCTTGTTGTATTTTTCAGTTATTTTCATTTTATTGATGCAGTTTTTTTTTGTTTTGTTTATTTTAAATAAGGTTATAAATTTAGACTATGAGGAGATCATGTGTGGCAACAGTATAACTATGACAGTTGATTTGTTAATTCAAGTGCCAAGTGAATAATTAATTAAGTGACATATGAGTGGCTGGTTGTACGAGTTTATGTAAGAGAGCTATGAAAATGAGGCTGCTACTCATCCCATCTGCTTGTTCAGAAGCCTGATAACTTAATGGTTTTGATATTGCATCCAGCAGTGTTTTAATGAGTCAGTAGACTTCAGCTCATCCACTCGCAAAAACAAAACAAACAAAAAAAAAAACAGGTTGTTAAAATGCTTCTTTTGCTGGTTTTCTCTCAGCTTGAGTCATTTACAGTTGCAAATTAGACTGGCCCTGCTTCATTTGCCCGCCTGGGTGTTTTAATGGCAGACTTTTTGTGCCTTTGAGTAATTTACAGCCGGTCTGACTTCACTTCTCACTGCTCACAATTGGCCACCTGCGGGTCGCTCTTCGGGCCAATCGGATTTGCCATCGTGATAATCCTAGACCAGCTGACCCTTCTCCTATTGCCCAGTGGTGAACACTGCCAATTAACACTCAGCACCATGGAGATATTGCTATGCATTACAACATGGCAAACACTGCGGCCTGTCCATGCATACTTCAGGGATGGTGACCTGGGGTCATATAAACAAAAATAGCAACAGATATTGTCGGATGTAGAGTGCCCTTGTGTGCGTGATACGCTTTTAATTGCTGCTAAATGTGTGTGTGTGTGTGTGTGTGTGTGTGTATGTGTATATATATATATATATATATATATATATATATATATGTATATGTGTGTGTGTGTGTGTGAGAATAATGTATATACTTATAAAAAAAATTCTTAGTAGTCTCACATTGTAATTATTTTCCCAAGACTGTGCCACTAATCTTCACCTAATCCTGCTCATAAACCATAGACTGCATATTCTCCTTGTCCACTTTATCTGTATATATACATGGTACAGAACGTTCGTTCTTTTACTGCAATCATAAATGCAGTGCATCCGCATTATTTTGTACCACATCACCATTGTGTAGATGTACTTTCACTGTCTGTTTGTCATAAATGTAATGTGCAGCTTTATTAGCCCTTCTGCAATATTTCTCATTAGATCCCAAACTGCATTTTATCACCTGCATGCTTGTACATTGCGCAATGACAAAGTTGAATATAATCTAACGTAATGGCAAATCGGGGACAGTGTAACCTATTAACCAACTGATGATAATTAAAGGTGATTCTAAATGCGTAACTGACACACAGGAAGCAAGGTAAGAAACTCCCACAATGCACTGAGAAACCAGCACTAATTTTCCTAAATATGCGATACAGGATTAGCTTGAGCTATGCTAATTATAATAAAACATCAGTCTGGAAATTGTGCTTAGCTAAATGCTAACATGCTCTCTAGCTCCACAGAAGTGGGCGTCAGACAGGCTCAGTTGCCTGACCTCTCACCATACACAGTACCAGTGTTCCCAGTGTTCTCACAACCTAGATAAGTATTCAGAAGGAAATGCATTACTCAGTACTGGGTGAACACGAGACATTATAGTGCACATCACAAGCGACACCACAAACCATGGAGTGCACTTGTCCACTTAAAGGCATTAAGAATTAAAACAAAACTGTCGAAATTATATTTATTTTTTATTAGTGATACTTGAGTATCTATTTCCTTTTTATTTGCACAATGTTTATAAGCCCACAGTTTTCCATTATTTTTACTGTGTTATAGGTAGTGTAAAATACTCTCTGAGAATCTTGTTCTTCTCTCTGAGTACTAATGCCTTGTTAGCGCAGTTCCTTGGGGTGGGTGATGCCAAAGTGAGAATTGAATTTTAAGGCCCTGGAGGTTTCATGCGAGTCCCTGTCGATGTGTCCAGGAGAACCTGCTGCAGTCGGTCCTGCCTGTGTACATCTCCATGAAGATGAAGCTGGCCATCATGGAGAGGCTGCAGGACTGCAAGGACAAGCAGGAACAGCAGTGCCTGGTTCGCGACAACAATTTCCACAGCCTCTACGTCAAGCGGCACGAAAATGTCAGGTGAGGTCAGGTGGGAACGTCAGATGGGGTCAGGTGGGAATGTCAGGTGGGAACGTCAGGTGGGGTCAGGTGGAGACATCAGATGGGAATGTCAGGTGGGGTCTGCACCGCCATCCCTTCTCCATACAGTGTCCACTCATCTGGTTTTCTAGTCCTCTATCCATACTGCTGTTGAGTCTCCTTCTTTCGACCCCCTTGATCTCCTTTTTCCCTCCCCTATACCCACCTGCCCATCAACAAAGAGCAACACTCTCTCCCACCCCCAGTCGCACAAGAAACGTGAAACAGCTGCACACATATACTATGGAAGCTGAGAACGGGCTTGCTTGCAATTATTCTTTTTAATGTCGATATCTCACAATAATCATATCATTATCTCAAGAGATACACCATTCTCTGCTTCCGTATTATTTGTATAATATACCCCGCCGCCCCCCCCAAGCTCAACAACTTTTCATGGGTGTCCTCCACATGGACCTCAGTGCTTTGTTGTCGACACAGGTGTCCACCTTTTTAGAGACATGCCAGTGGTCTCCTTACCTCTACACCTGCACTGACTCTCCATTAGACAAGCGCAGACCTCTGTTGGTGTATTCATGAACCAGGTGGCCAGTGGTGAACTGTAAGACTCAATAGAGGAGTATGAGTATAGACTCTGCTTGATGAGGATATCCAATTTCTCTCACTTTGTTGACTGAGTGTGACAGATTTTAAAATGTTCAGTCAGTGTATTATGAATAGCAGGTACGATTTATAATTTTCATATATTTTCTTCCACTGTGTCATGTTCATAGTTTATTCATAGTTGTATCTGTTACTGGGAGCACACACCTACACATACAGTACAGGATATGTAACTGCAGCAATGGACATAGATACTTAATCATATATCATAAATTATTAATCGTACATTTTGAGGTGGATGGGACCTCATTGAATATTTCTGTATGATTTTTTTTTTGTGTCAAAAGTTTCCAGCAACAAAAGGTTCCAATACCTGAATAATTTTTTAGACTTTGTGGGATTACATTTCCAATGTGTTCTGATAGTAATAATGGCTTCTGGGTAAGATAGCTATCCTCTCCTTTTACTGTCATAACCAGCTCTTTTCTGTTGGCCATAGTGCATTGCAGCTGATGGCTGATTGTTGGTTCTAACATTGTTGTATTTTCACGGTCAGTGGCAGGCTGCTGTTTTTACATCACAAGTCACAGTAGTTGACTGCCTGATGTCTATTGATGTGAAAAGCCTGTCAGCACGGTGGTTTTTGTGTTGACGGACTGCAGTCTGTATTAATGAAAAATAAATGTATGGTGCATTCATGTGACTATAATCTTTGATGTGACATATAACGTGGGTGTTTTTCTGTCGGCCACATGACACGCTTTCACATGTATTCTGTGGATCACAGTTCTAGATACCCAGCAAAACTTATTTTAAAACCTCCGATTTACAGAGCAACTGAAGAACTGAAGCCAAACAAAACAAAGTATTTATACATCACAGTATGTGTACGGTAACTACCCAACAGCAGTTGCAGTGTCCAGATTGCTATGCACCTGTTGTTGTGCAGATACCAGCTTCATTTCTCAATGAAATGTTACTTTCTTTGCCGTTGGCATGAGTACAGCGGAATGTTTCTTTTCACATATCCCATCATGCTCTCCTTTGGGACACAAACACAGGGGTCCGAGCACAGGGTCCGCCATTCATGTATTGCTCCTGGAGCATTTTGGGGGGTAAGGGCCTCACTAAAGGCCCAACAGTGATGTGATTATTCTGCCAAAAAGAGGATTTGAACTGGCAACCATTTGATCAAAGGCACAGAGGCCTAATCCACTAAGCCCCACACACTAAGCCCCCCAAAATTTCTGTTTTATTTGGTATCTGTACATATGAGCTTGTGACCCAGAGGGGGTAGAATCCAAATTCTGTCAGCCTTTAATCTACATTTTACCTTGAATATTTTATTGTGTTTGAAAAACTGCAGTCAAAGTCCAGATGTTCAGGTGGTAGCCTTGAGTCTGCAGCATCTGCTGAATGTCTGAATGTGACTCGTCCGTCTCCGTACCAGCATCCTGTATGCCGACATCGTGGGCTTCACCCGGCTGGCCAGCGACTGCTCCCCCAAGGAGCTGGTCATCATGCTGAATGAGCTCTTCGGGAAGTTCGACCAGATTGCCAAGGTAAAATCTCCACCGTGGCACTTGAGTAAAACCAGGGCTATAGGTAGCTAAACGGCCACAGAAGGTGTTTTTTGGTACTTTTGAGAAATGCTCCACCTGAAATACTACTATTAAAAAAATATATATTTTAATTTTAAATGCTCTGTTTGGACAACAATGTATTCTAAGCAAAATGACAGTTTCCTCAAGTTCACTGTAGGACGGTGTTTCTCAACCCAGTTTTTTGTCCTCTCAGCTCCCAGCATGTCTGCACCCAGTATTCTGTGTTCTGGATTTAATTGTTTGGTTCAGGTGTGCCGGGAATCAGAAATGGACCAAAAACGCGGACTATCTGGGGGTCCCTGCGGACTGGGTTGGGAAACACTTGTAGTATGTTTTTGTTGGTGAATAAAAAACGGCCGTCTTCATGCCGTAAAGTGACCTGATTTGCAGAAGTATGGTTGCTTGGAGGGTGGAGTTTAAAAGTGACATCCTGCTTATATTTCAGGAGAACGAGTGCATGAGAATCAAGATCTTAGGGGACTGTTACTACTGCGTGTCCGGTCTGCCCGTGTCACTGCCCAAGCACGCCAAAAACTGCGTGAAGATGGGCCTGGACATGTGTGAAGCCATCAAGTTAGTGCCGGGGGGGCTGTGGGGCGGAGCGTGGCTGGTCAGAGCACAAAGAACGTAAATTGCTTAATGTAGGATATGTAACAATGTAAATCACGACCAGAATGGGAAATACAGAGGCTTGAGGCAAACCGCTTTCCAGTTGTCCCGCTGTGCAGTACTTTAGCAGTTTATTAAGAAAATAAAACCTCATTCATTATGAGAATTTCAGCAGTGGATTGCCAAAACAGCAAGCTGGAAAAAAAAAATCCTGTCCAGTACTTCCTTCGCGGTGCCAGAACTTGATTAGCAGCGTTCCAACGGGAAGCAGCATTTTGGCATGCAAATTCAGGCTGGCTGATTCCCAGAAACAAAATAAACACCACTTATAATAATTCAGTGGATAAACGCTTTTTGGCAATCTTGTGTGTTTCTTGGAGAAAGTGAAGAGCAGCTGCTTAATGAGAAGCTGACAGGAATGTGTGTACATTATTAATTTCACTTAAAATTTTACATTTCAATAATTCAGCAGATGCTTCTGCATGAGGAATGAGGCCTGAGCAGCAGAAATGTGAAATGCTCAGTGCCACAATAGTTATCTCCTGAAAAACAAATATAACAAGTAACTAAATTAACTAGCACAGTGCAGTACTAAGGAATGGTACATCTGAATTCTACATTTTGATTAAGTTTTAAGGGTTAAACCGTGGCACTTGTGCATTTCTGACATGGTTCTTTGTCCCAATCCAGACACACGCACACATTTAGAAATGACTAAATTCTGGGCTTTTTATGCTTCAGAATAAAACTGGTTCACTAAATGAATAATTTTTATTTCAGTAATTTGTATTTTAAACTTCAAGCACTTAATTGAAGCTGGTAATTTTATGAAGCATTTTGCTGGCTGTTCCCTGGTTTTTGGGAATTGTGATATAGAAACGTTTTGCTGTGGTATCTGGTGAGCAGTGAGTATCAGGCACTACGTTTGAGTTCAGTGCCTTCTCACTGGCTTCTGCTGGTCTCAGCAGGGCCACTGAAAGGGCCTGAGAGTGTCTGGGGCCTCCCTAGGTGGCACATAGCAGCGGGCAGGGGAACACCCTGAATGGGACGCTGGGCCTCGGGTCCCAGCAGTAGATCGTATGATTCACGCTTGTGATGGCAAGTAGGATTGCAGGGACTTAAAGTCCTGCGAAGAAAAGAACGAACACTTAATCTCTTCTCATTATTTGAGTTAATACCGGTGTGGTTATGCAGTATATGTTGGTTAACAATATGCTCAGGGTACGAGCAGAAGACCACAAACAATGTAATCTAATGAGCGTGACCTTTTAAGCTCTGCTGCGTGTGATTAAGGACTGGCGGAGGGGAGTCAGCACTGATGATTAGCTGACGAGCACGGAGTTAATTAAGACCGGTTCTTCTCTGTCGTTCTGAGGTTGGAGTGACTATGACAGTGCAGTGAGAGAGCAGGGTGCTTAATCAGGCACGGGGACTGTGCTGAACAGAACATCTGGTGGCTCTGTGACCATGTAGCTTAACCAGAGCCTGAGAAGATGCAGATTTGTGTCATACACACACAATAATCGATAAAATTGTCATCCTCAATAATAGCACTGAAGAAAATCGGACAATCCGACCACCTCACCTGAGATTCTTGCAACCCCCCCCCAGGCAGGTGAGAGAGGCCACCGGAGTAGACATCAACATGAGGGTGGGTGTTCACTCTGGTAACGTGCTGTGCGGAGTGATTGGCCTGCGGAAGTGGCAGTTTGATGTGTGGTCACATGACGTCACCTTGGCCAATCACATGGAGGCGGGAGGCTTACCAGGGTAGGTCTTACAAAATGCCACCAAGCTCTTGTCATCAGTTTGCTTTTGGGAAGCATGCTAGACATTCCATTTTGTTTTCTAATATTAAATAATGATAATTTATGGCAAATTTGATCATGAAATCAGACACTTCATCATAATAATTCTATGCCAATAAATTAAAATATATTTTTCCAGTTTTATTCCTTGAAAATGGTCCCTTGTGTATTGTGATAAGAGAGAAGGGTCACGTGACACTTGCTACACCCTGATTGGCTGGCAGACAAGGCGCTGAGTATCTGACCCTAGATGTCAGGCGGAAACAAAACTGGATGTTGGAGATTTTACTTATGCTTATTGAAATTGTGGGTATTTATTGGGTAGTGTTATATTTCTGTTATGCCCCTTGGGGACAGACGTGTCCACATCACAGAGGCCACCCTGAAACACCTGAACAAGGCATATGAGGTGGAGGAAGGGTATGGCCATCTGAGGGACCCCTACCTGAAGGAGCAGAACGTCCGCACATACCTGATCATCGACCCCCGGGTGAGACACGCTGCTTATGTGTGTGGCTGAGGGGGACTTGGATAGCCTCAGTTCTAATGGCCATCCCATGATGGGACTTGGTCTCGTGTCCTGGCAGTCCAAGGAGCAGTGTCCCAGCGATACGTCCAAGGCGCGCATGAGCGACGGCCTGAAGATGCGCGCCTCAGTGCGCATGACCCGCTACCTGGAGTCTTGGGGCGCCGTCAAGCCCTTCGCCCACCTGCAGAGCCGCGAGGGCTACGGCACCGACGCTATGGTCAACGGCAAGATCCGCTGCAAGGTACGGGCAGCCGCTCTGTCCTCATTGGCTGAGGAGGACTGGGAGGAGGGGCTTAAACAAATCACTCATTGCTGCTTTTTCATGCTCAAGCGGCAGTCAAGCTGACTGAACCTGATCAAATGGCGGCCTGTTGCAATTAGACCATGATTTTTATGTTGCGGGAAGGGAAAAATGCATTTTTTGTGCCAGTATACACTTTGTCTGTCAGTTTGTCCGGCGTCTGTGTGATTTGGCTTTGAGACCCGTCCTCGTGCTGTAAATGGATCTCCTTATGCTTCCTTCCAGGACATTCCACTGAGATCCATTCCTTGTTCCAAGATAACCGAAAGGTAAGTAAGCACCTCGCTGCAGAAACGACCTAAAGCCCCGTGATTATAAACACGTGGAAGTCTGAAACAGTCTTTTAAAGAGTCTTTCGAAGCACGTTACGCTCAAGCAGCACTGCACTGTTCACTGGATAACGTAACGTATAGCAAATTATCTAAACAGCGTGTTTTTGTTCACAGACCGGATTCCGCACACCGATCGCTGTGAATTATGTGGTCGTAGAAGACGCGGGTTTACAGAGCTTGTATCATGAATACGATATACATTACGAGGCATTAGAGCGCGGTTCTTGGTTCGTCAGAGCGGGGTGTGTGGCACGTGCTGATTGACGAAGGCCCCTTCCTGGGGTCAGAAGCCGTCTCTCGCAGTGCCAGGCTTACATTCAGGGCCTGTTCCCCCCCCTGCTCAGTGCGAGTCTCTCACTGTTGGTCTCTGACAGCCTGGATGAGTCCCTGGAGGAGTCCTTTGTCCCCCCCACCCCTCCCTTCGCCAGCTATAAGTGAGTGGCACCACATTAGTTCCTGCAGGGAAGCGCCTTGATCCTCACCGCTAACGTTCTAGCTTCTCCGTTTGGCCGCCTCCCATCTCTATGTCCCTGTGTCCTGCTGAGCCCCCCAGTCTGTGGGCATTAACCAGTCTCTACTAAGCCTGTGCCGCTCATCCTTGGAGTCCAGCTGGGTTACCCCGC
>JAODJU010000007.1:12766675-12790870 GCA_026776725.1 Gnathonemus echidnorhynchus | reverse complement strand
TGCACTGCCGATGGCTTTTGGCATAAACTGATGGGAAGAGAAGTAGTTTTATTCACCAGAACTATGAAGGTGTTTTGTTTGTCCTGCCGAATTTTGCCGATCGTCGACGATCACCCCGGTTAGTCATCAAAAAGCGTCATGCAGACACATCAAAAAGTGTCTGCATGACGCTGACACTGATGTCCCTTTTCATGGCTAATTCATACTCAACTCAGCCCCCTACCTGTGACATTACAGTGCTGTATATTCTCTGTGTTTTTCGAATGTCAGGTATAATCAACAACAGTGTCTGCGATTACTGTAATTCAGCATCCATTCCCAGAGATAGGAACACTAAATAGTTAATACAACCCTGTTTCCAAAAGAGTTGGAATGTTGTATAAAATGTAAATATAAACAGAATGCAATGATTTACAAATCTCATAAACCCATATTTAATTGAAAATAGAACAAAGACAACATATCATATGTTGATATGTTTTATTGTTTTTTTGATAAATATATGCTCAATTTGAATCTGATTCTAGCAGCATGTTAATGGTAAGGAGTCCCCAGCTCTACTCCCTGGTTTATAAAGGTTTAAAACCCCTGAAACAGAGAATCACACATCTGGTAACTATGTATAAGAAGAAGAACGTTGACATTAATGCCCTCCACAGCGGGGGGGGGCTGGTTGTCCTACATATCCAATGAAACTGAGCTGAAACAGACCTCTTGTTTTCTGAAAAGCCTCAGATCTTGCTGTGAAACACCTCTTTGTTTTCTGGACAGTGTTCTGTAAGAAAAACGAGCACCTGTGCTGGCACTGACCCAGACATAGTGGGGAGGGAGCTGCCATAAGGGGCGGGGCTTTCCGCATCACTGAGTTACTCGGCTGTCACATGGCAGGAATCAACCATGGGCCCGTCATCGCGGGGGTGATCGGAGCCAGGAAGCCCCAGTATGACATCTGGGGAAACACGGTCAATGTGGCCAGCCGAATGGAGAGCACAGGGGAGCTGGGCAAAATTCAGGTAAGATCTGGGTGTTACAATGGCCCTAGTGCACCTCCTGCACGAACACAGCAGCTAAAAAACACAAGCATTACTGGGAATGTTTATCAAGAGTCTCTGGCTGGAGGGCTTTAACATATGCATGCATTGTTCACAAGTAAGTGTGACTCATATTGCTGTACACAGGGGTGTGGCTAGAAATTCTGGGGCCCCTGACACAATGTTACTGCTACCGTTCAATGTGAAGGAATATGGGGTGCGACCTCCCAAAATATCATATCATAAATCATAAATCACAATATGGGATGGTACTGTGATACACGGGATGGGTGGCAACTCAACCACGCGCACGATTTTATGCATTCTGGGGTCCCTGTCAAGTGCTGGGGTATCCATGCCACACCCCCATCTGTAAACAAGTGAGCTTGACCGTGTGGCCTTTACGCGGTGAGCAGGAAGCTCTTCCTGTCTGAGCAGGTGACGGAGGAGACGTCCATTGTGCTGCAAATACTGGGCTACTCCTGCGAGTGCCGGGGCCTGATCAATGTCAAGGGCAAGGGCGAGCTGAGGACGTACTTCGTGTGCACCGACACAAGCAAGTCCCAGGGGCTGGGCCTGAGCTGAAGAGGGGCGGGGCCTGAGCTGAAGAGGGGCGGGGCCTGTGCCCGGAGAGGCTGCTGACATGCCACAGGGACCGAAACATTCGAGATAGGGCGGCGGAAGGGGGAACGCGGACAGACCCATCTCAGACCTGGAGCAGTAATACTCGGCCTCCCAGGCTCATGCCTGCATCAACGTCTTTATGAAGCTCGCTATCTGCAGAAGTTGGCTCTGATATTCCACACTCCTTGGAAGGACGTTTATGACCCCAGCGTTCATCAATACGTCATTGTACACACCCATTGCAAACACCTCACTGCCGAGTAACGTGTTCGGGCTGCTCCTCTTCTTTCCTCATTCTGGTTTCTAAATGTCTCTCTCTGTCCGCGTTCAGTGTTCATGCTTATGGTTCTTAGGAAAGAACAAGGTTATTTAATGCATCCGAGCCAAACGTTTTAGGTTTTTATCTACATGCCGTGGTGGGTGGAGATCATGTGTCACGGGAAGGTTTCGTTATCCGAAACAAACAATCTTACTTTCTGTGTATCATACACACTTAGTTTTATCAGACTATTTTAATTTTCAGAAAACCTATTTACAATGTATACATGAAAGGAAGCATGTCTTCAGTAAGCAGAACTAAACGCTTCTGGAAACTTCTGTAACATTTTAAATTTCTTTTCATTCTTTTTTGTTGTTAGTTTTTTTACCCAGACACCTGGAGAATTCAGTTCCACCTTGATGCCTAATTCTATGTGATGAGCTACATGCTAACACCATGCTAATACTTATGGATCTGATTACTGTGAATTGTGCTGTGCGTCTCGCTGCTGTCCAGGTCATTCCTGGCCTCTGGCTTTCTTGGGACTTCAGACAAGGGGCCATTTCTGTCTCAGCAGTCCAGAGCAGTTCTTCTCTGCCCCGGTCCTCCTGTTCCAATGAGGATGCTGGCTTTTGGTCTAGTTCAGGTCTGAGTCTCACTGAGCTGTGATTCATCCCTTGACAAATAACTAAACAAAAAGCCACACATTTTATTTGCATAAATATGCGCGAGTATTTTTTATTTTGAATATAGTTATATAAGTATAAAATTAACGTAAAGCCTTCAAGTACTGTTTTTCAAAAGGATTTCAAATCTGAGATACATCCAGTTAATATTTCAATCAAACCTAGTTAATGAAGAGCTCATCTACTAAAAAGATTGGAACCAGTTGGTCTAGAGCAGTGCTTCTCGACCCAGTCCTTGGGGATCCCCAGACTGTCCACATTTTTGATCCCTCCCAGCTCCCAACACACCTGTACCAGGTATTCAGTGTTTTTGATTGGCTGGGAGCTGGCCGGGGACTGCGCTGGGACACACTGCTCTACAGCATCTTATGTGGTTGATTCGGCAGGACAGGTTTGTAATATTACTGGAGTGGCTCTGAGCCGGTCCTGAGAATGTAACCAGCCCATCCACTTTCTCTTGAGATCAATCAATTTGTATAACTGCTGCTTATTGATCTTATTAGTTGTCACCTGAGACCACTTTTTAATGTGACTGCTCTGAAGGGGGCAGGGGGCGGGGGTCTGACTGTTTGGTTCAATACAGCTGCCAAAGAGTGTGTGGTAAGTTCAAGGAACACTACTGTTTACGGGAAAAAAACTGCCACTGTTATCACTCTGTGACTTTTATTCAGTGTTGCTGTCTGTTTAGTGTGTGTGAAGGATTTTTGCCGCTGTGGCTGTGCTGTATATGCAGTCTCACTGAGGAACAAATGACTTAAGCGTTTTTTTTTTTTTTTTTTGTATGGTGCCATTATGTAATAAATCATTCTCCAAGGGTTGTCTGTCTCGGCGAAAAACTGCATGGAAGAACAGAAGGTCGGCCTGGTTGTCAAGTCGATGGCAAGGACGGAGGTGAAGGCAAGCGTCGGGGAAAATCAAAAGGGGCTTTATTAAAAGAAACTATGACATGGACAGGGCAAAGGAAACAGACCACGAGGGATCAAAATGGGGAGGGGAGGATCAGGCAGGAACTCAAGAGACACTGGGCACAAGGCACACTCAGGAACACATGCAGGTAGCAACATTAATGACTGGACTGGGGCGCTCAAGACCGGGAGGCACTTTATACATCACTAATGAGGGAGCAGACGAGGGGCAACTGGAGTGAGGCACATGAGGGCTGAAATGAGAGGTAAGACAGGAACGCATGGGGCAGGAACGCAGGGCATGACACTGGTGCGCGATGCTGCCCTTTGTTTTTAAATCTGAGCAGAGAGGATGTGCAAGTCTGTCCGGGTCACATGAGTATGAAATGGCAGAGTATTAAAGACATGAGTATGAAATGGCTTATGAAGGTACAGCAATACCTGCTGAGCTAAAACCTTTTGGGGAGCACTGTAACTGTCTGGGTGAACTTATCGCATGAGGTGAGCTGCTGTATTGAACTTCTTGGGGAGAATAATGGAGCTGCAAGTCAGTGAGTCATCAAGTGTCTTTGTACATCAGGCAGGTTTCAATCCGAGCCAATTCAGAAACATGGCAGAAGCCACAGTGCAGGTGCCAGATTCACAGCAGCCAACTCTAGATTCCAAAAAAGAGGGATGTTTCATCGGTGCGGAACAACATAATGAAACAAATTACCGAAAACACGGCATATGCTAAAGTAGGAAAATAATATACTTCACAGCTGGCTCGATATTTTTGGAAGTATTTCAAGTTTTCGAGTTCTTCCTGCCTGGTGAACAATGCTCGGCCAACGGCAGATCCCATGGGCGTGAAATGTGCCAGCCCGTAGTAGGCAGATGTCATCAAACATGATACCCTATTAGGTCTCATCCAAGTATACAATTGGGGACAATACAGGAGAGTTAATATGGGACACTTTTGGGAAAAGATATTTTAAAATCAACTGAGACAAATGGATAGTTTTTAAATTATAGGGGGAAGATATGATAATCTGATTGGTACATGAGTTTTGAATTTCTCACTCTCTATCGAACACCCCAGAGGATTATGGACGCGGAGAGAAGCTGGCATGGGATGGATCTCGCATCATTCAGACTTGGAACATGATGACTCAAGTCCTAAGAGGTGCTGACTGTACAGCAGATGAGCAGAGCCTTTGATTGTTGGGGAGTCCCAAGGGGCGGCAGTGTGGAGGGGCGGCAGGGAGCCTGGTCATGTGACCAAAAGGTCTCTGTTGAAGGGGAGGCTGCGTTGGTGCCCTTGCACTCACTCTGAGTTTTCTGAGTAAAAACACACACCATGGTAGCAGGTGTGGCAGTCAGACAGATTTCTGAAGGCTGAGCTCTTGCTGTGCTACCTGTAAACAAGGCATTTAACCGAAATTTCTCAAGTAAAAACATGCAGATATACTGATATTTTTTCAAAGCAAATGTACATCAATTTATATTTAAATAAGAATAATTTAAATAGCATTAACTATATAAATTACTTTAGTTAAATGGGTCAACTGAACCACCCATTCTGATATGATCCAGTCTGCATGTTAAGTATTCTCTATAAGTACAGATGGTTCCCATTAGGGTTTGAATGTCTTGAGAAAATTGATGTCAATTAGCAGCCCAGTCACTGAGGTCACCTGTGGGTCCTTGGGCAAGGCCCTTAACGCCCAGATCCTGGGTGCTGCTATGGGGGGGTGCCCTTCACAGCCAGCCTGCTCTCACCTGCAGTAAGCAGGTTGGGAGTGGTGTAAAGAGAACTTTCCCATGGAGATTGATGGAAGTATCTGTTGTTATTAGATCCCAACCGGAGGATTCTGGAGGAACTTGAACTAGTATTTCTGGGGTTGGACAGAAGCCCTGCTGACCTCACTCCATACACATGCCAGCATTTGCCATGTCCCACTGTCTCCCGTATTGCCAGTGTATGAGTGCATGAATATTTCATGTGTGAGACGCTCTGTGTGTGTTTGCGGAGTGAATGTGTTGGAAAGACCATGCACATATATTAGTGTAAATATATACCAAATGTGATAAAAACCTGTCATTTTGACCTTGTGGAGGACATTGTTTTGGTCTTCACAAAGAGAAACTCAATTTTATATAAATCTGTTACTGCAATCAAAAAAGTAAAAATGCCAAAAGACTTTTACTTTGTTTGGTTACTTATGGTTAAAGTTAGGTCTAGGTAGGGGTTAAGTTTGTCATAGTTAGGATTAAGGGTATGCCAATAGAAGTTAATGAACAGTCCCTGCAAAGATATGGATGCAAACGTGTTTGTAAGTGTGTGCGTGTGTGTGTGAGAGAGAGAGAAAGAGTGAGAGGGAGGAAGTTTCCTGTTGCCTCATAGGAGTCAAGCCCTTGGCAGGAGACAGAATGGGGATGTGGAGGCCAGTCCTTTGCAGATATAGAGATGCACACAGTAGCCCCCACGCTGGCATGCAGCCCATGTGGGCCGTACTAAGTCTGGGGGATTTTACACAGTCATTTACACAGAACTGTTGATAAGCTATGATCTGCCTCTGCTTGATTAGTCAGAGTTTTGTTAAGTCACAGGGTACCTGCCACCCCTTCTGCACTATATCCTCATCAAAGCCCCCCCCCCCCCCCCCCCCCCCCCCCCCCATCTCGCTCCAGTGCTAAAACGCTGTCGGTTAATTTGTCCGGCTCCTCAGGAGAGAAATTTGGCGGCCTGTTACAGTGATCCAGTGTCACGAAAACCTTTTAATCTTAAACCCCAGTAGATGTGGGGGACGGGAGTGGGGGGGGGGGGGGGGTCAAAGCAAATGCCCCTCTAAAGCTCCAGTTTCCATAGTGAAGCTGAGACTAAGAAGGTCACCATAGACTTCATGTTTAAATGTGCCAGCAACCCCACAAAATCAGGAGAACTGGTCTGATTCAGGGATAAATAAGAAAAAGCACTTCACAGTGTAAACAAACAGAGGACACGTCTGAGGCTAACTCTCTTTTTGATACATTACCATCACAAACTCATGCTGTGCAACAGTAGGCTATTCGCTGCCCTTTCTGTAACCCCACACCCAAACATACCTACAGGTAGGTTCATGGGTAAGTCGCAGTTACTTAACTTCACGAAGGTAAATCCTCGACCAGGCTGTGAACCTCCGTCTTCTTCCAGTTCCTACCTTGTGACACTTTTTGATCAGAATCTGCAATTGGCTGGAAGCTGGGGAAGTTCCTGTCTGGACATGTTACCTCACAGCTTGTTAAGAAACATTCCGAGCGGGCAGTTCCATGGACAGACTTCTCTGGTCACTATAAAAATGTAGCTTTTTCAAATCTACCCTAGTAGCATTAAAAAAAGAAAAAACTAATGTGTGAGGAAAGCACCATTTGGCATTGTCTATTCTTATTTAAATTTAATAAATTTATCGAATGCTTTTATCCAAAGCACCTTCAGTACAGGGAAGGGTTAAAACTGTTCCTTTGGATTTGAACCCATGACCTTTGCATTGTTAGCACAATGCTCTACATAAGCAATGTTCACACAAAAATTAGTTTCTTATTCATGTTAAAAGCTATACAATAGTATCAAAACACACCAATTTTTTTAATCACATACATAGAAATTTAATGAGTTAAGTTTGAAGGGTCAGTAATCACCCTTGGATTGCTGGATCCATCCTTCATGTCATTGTTCTCCTCTGTCTATATCTGCTTGAAACCCATTCGCTCAAGTCATTCTGTATCTGGTTTTCCAGTTTTACAGCACAGGCTACAAGCCAAAATAAATCTTTTTTTATGGGCTTCTATTCATTCAATATCCAAGCACAAACGTTTGAAATATTAAGTCCTTTTGTTTTTCATACATCATCAGGCTGCTTTAGACATCTTTGACCAGCTCAATTTCAATACAGCAGCCAGTAATCTTCTAACAGAAATCCACCAAGCCGTCTCTTTCATACAGAGATCTTTTTGGCTTTTAACTTCCAAAATTCTTATGCATTGTAGTATCTTCTCCTGTACCATCCATGCACTTTGCCTCTATATAGCTACCATGCTGATAAAATCTGTTCTCTTAACCCCTCTATATTTGGCGTCTCTACCTTTGAAGCCTTTCACTTTCCAACATTCCACCGCTTTCTGTCCTTCCTGGGATCTTTTAAGAAGGATAGGATCTCACACATTCAAACCTCAGCATGTACCCCCGAGATGAACTTTGCAGAGTTTGCATGCAAGATCCGGCATGCCGGCATTCCGCGCGTCCGCGCGTCCGCGCGTCCGCGCGTCCGCACGTCCGCACGTCCGCACGTCCTGCTCCTGCTCCTGCTCCTGCTCCTGCTCCTGCTCCTTCTCCTGCTCTTGCTCCTTCTCCTGCTCGTAAACGACAGCTCGCGGAATTACACCTTTTTCCTGTCGAATTAAGACTCTCGCCTCCATAATTCATGCCTCTGTGAACCATACTCTGCCAACACCTCTAAAGCATGTCAGTGAAGCGAGTCCATTTAAAAGCCAGTTATCTTCATGGATTTCGGAAGTAGTGATTTATTTTAACGGACGCAGACGATACAAGTGTCTTTTTCCAGTGTGGGGGGCGCATTATCTTGACCTCCACAGCCCGCAGGTCGTTCTCTGAAAATGTACTGGTTGCAATACACCCCCGCAACGCCAGCCTCCAACTTCCTCTCCCCCTGACAGATGCTGATCTTCCCCAGAGTTCAAATCCCCACCAAAGTTTTAGCGGCTTCTCCTGGACAAGCTGCAGCCAGCTGGATAGCGGCCAGTGCTGGAGTATCCTGCCCTCAGGCGCAGTGTACCAGCGGACCGCGTTCGTGTTATCTCTGAAAAATCCCAGTTCCCTTGCTCAGATACGCCAGTACAAGAGGCTGGACAGCATCCAGCAAGGCTGCAGCTAGGGACTGAAATCGTGTGGGTTAAGAGTGCCCTCTACTGTTCTTACATGTCAACCACAAAAAAAAAAACAGATAGTCTCACTCTTATCCCTACTCAGAATACAACCAGGGCTCTTTAAATCTGAACCTCAATTCCAGATCCAGGGCCTGTTTTCCGTTTTACCAGGTAGTTAGTTTAATAATTACTGATTCTGACTGGCCTCAGAGGCTTCACACTGCAGGTCTATCTTAAAAACCTTTGTTTGGAGGAAGAATCTCAATAAATCATCATCAGAGATATCAGAGGTTTAGTTTGCATGTAAATCTATTGAATGAGTTGCTCTGAATCAGTGTTAACCTCCATCGCTCAGTGTATTATGTACGTATTGGAAATCCATAGTCTACAATTGTGCATATATTATAAATATAAATTGCCCATAGAGTGTTTTTTTATGAACTTTTAGTAGAATTTGAGGTCTTACTGTAAAATATTATTATAAAACACGAACACTTTAGTTATACATGGGTAGATTTTTTTTTTTTGAAGCCAAGTAGGAGTTCAGGAAAATATAAGGAAACCACAGCAACATTTTTAGTTTCAGTCATTTCTCAATTTATGGGTATGTGCTTGTATAAAATATACATTTTTTTTTTTTTTTTTTAACTCCAGCCTGTTTCTTCTCTGTTCCTCATTAATGAAGGGCTTCTTCCTTGCTTTATGGGACTTCAGTCCTGCTTCTAGGAGCCTGATACGAACTGTCCGAGCAGTGCACTTCACACCTGCACTTAATGTTTCCCGTTCCTTTTGAAGGTCACATTAGGTAATTCAACAATTCATGAGAAACTGTCGGATAAGTTAACTTAACTCTGGCATTAGAAAGTCACCTCCGCCCTCTACCTGCCTTATACGTGTTTCGTCGTTCCCAGAGTCTCCTGCTTCACTTGTTCTTGTGTACTGCAGTCTTTGAAACTTTGAGCCTGGAAGCAGCCTGCTGCTCAGTGTACCCTTCTGCCAGCAGAACCACGATTAAACCAAAATTTAAAAATGCAGATTTTTTAAAAATATACAGTGGTTAATTTTTTCCAAGAGCTGTATGTTAATATATGCCACCACTAGTAGGCGCTGTTATTACAATGGGAATAAATGCTGGACTATCATCCACTGGCTATGTCCATAAGGTCCGGTATAGATCTGATGAGGGGTGCGGTTATTATTTTTGTATTCTTGTACCTTGTAACTGTATCAGAGCACCTTCAGGCTGTGCACCATATGCTCTGTTACTGTATCAGAGCACCTTCCAGCTGTTTGTTTTCTGTTCTGGAACTGTACACGACAGCTGCAAATTAAAATGTATTCCATCAAGGCTGTAGTATTCCTGCCCTTAAGGACCAGGAGAGGAGATCTGACAGATCTGCAGGACTTTGTCTTACATTGCGTGTCCATCACACCTGAGCCGTTTGACCAAAGAATGGCAGATATTGCACAGAACAAAAGTAATAGTATTCATTTTTGGAAACATAGTCCTTGTTTTATGAAGACGTCTCCATGACGCCGGGATTCAGGCCTCATATTCTAAATGTCTTGTCAGTAAGATAGTATTACGCATGAACCCTCAACCTCCTGGCCGGAAATTTGCGTAATATTTCATTTATGTAAGTGAATGCTCAGGAAAATACAATGATTAACAGAAACAGATGTAAATTATAAATAACCCAGTGAAGAACAGTACAAAGTGCTTCCTGGAAATAATTTGAGATTTATTGCATTATAACCTCTATAGGTGCCCCTCCTTTTAGCTTTTTTGTTTTGGTTTGAATCACAGTCACAATAAATTATAAGAACGTGGACCTGCAGAAGAATGAATTGGATTAGCCTGCTCCTTAGCAGCTGAAGAGGTATCCAGAATAACTGAGACTGACACGGAATCAGAAGTGGTTCGGAAAACTTAGTTTTCTTTATGCACTATAGCAGGGCTCTTCAAATCTGGCCTTCAATTCCAAATCCAGGTCGTATTTTCAGTTCTCCCAGGTAATTAGTTTAATAGTTACTGATTCTGATCGGTCAGAGGCTTCACACCTGGCTCACAGGTAAAGGAAGGCTGGAAAACCAGCAGCGCTCGGCCTTTGAGGACCACAAATTAAATAGCCCTGCACTATAGTGTCCAAAATTATCCCGTATATTAAATAAAGCTCTTTAGTATCAGTGATACAATTCTGCTGTTTTCTGCTAGGGAACTGTTGAAGGTTTAAATCAGTACTTTTACTTTTGTTAATGCTGATGTATAATGCAAACCCTCACAAACACTGGGGATTGACCAGCCTGAAGCCTGTCTAATGTCACATTTCTCCGCTTGCTGGTTTCAAAATGATCATTTGATCAAGTATTCCTAAGGTGGCGAAAGAAACACACCAGCCTTACCGCGGCAGACTTTTATAAAGCCCAAAATGCAGTTTCCAGGTAATTTAGCTAGTACCTTTCCTGGAGCATATCAGCAAGTTGCTTAAGGTTCTGGAGGTCCTCGGAAATACTAGCACCTGTGTCTCCAACGTGGATTCTCTGGCCATGCATACAGAGGGCCACCACCATAGATACCCAATGCACCTGACTTTCAATCACATGTGTACGGCTTTAAACTCACTGCAACAATTTAAGGTAGGTATCTCCCCGAGTAGTTACTGCAGAGCACCGCCTGGGACTTGAACCTACAGTCTATTTCTGTGATTACCACCCCAACCGTTGAGCACTGGGGGGTTGCTGTGAGAATATATCTGCTTGTCCCACTGCAGGAGGACCATCACGTCCTGCATACCACATTTCCTCTCCTCAGCTCCATGTTCTCCCTAGGAGGCGCTACGTAATTGATGTTCTCTGTGTGGTTGGATCAGCTACAACAGAGAGAGATAGCGTGGGGGCTGGGTGACTCTCGGTCTTTGCTGTGGTGCCTATAGTCAAACTCCTGCCTGATTTTGAAATTCATGCAAAATATGTCCTTGTAAAGTCAATACATAAAACAAGAAAGCATAAAATAACAAGCGAAAAACCCTTTGTTGTTCTGCGTCTCCCGCATTCCATGTTCTGCAGATTTGGAACGCATGAAAGTTATATTGTATTAAAATAGCGTTATAGAGTCTAAGCATCCAGAAGTGCTGTCTGCGAAGAACCTCAGAGCACAATAGCTTCCGGGTTCTGTAATTCTGCCTCCACTGAATCTCCATAAAATCTAGACTATTTTAACATATGGGGCCTGCTTCTTCCATTTCTTTGTTATAGCCCAGCTGTATAGCTGTAACTGTTTCCAGGGATAAACGCTAACAACATCACCATAGCCTGAGACCACCCTACCAGTGCTCCCATAACCTCTGATGGTCTGTCCTGGGATGCCGTTGAGATGAGATAAAATAGAACCCTTTAACGTCAAAGGCTACCCAACTCGAATTCTGCCTTGTGCCAATTATTGCTATGTATATTTAATTGCGCGTATTGTTTTTGTATGTTAATGCAGAACCCGGCGTCTTCAGCTTCACAGTCGCATTATCTTTGTTATGTATTATTCTCTTTTATATGATGGATGTGGCGTCTCTTTTTTTGAGGAAGTTATGATGTGTTCCCCTGTGGGAATGGATGGGCGTGGCCTCGCCGAGTAGGAGGCTGTGGATGTGTGTCTGTTTGCATGTGCGTGATTTTTGGAGATGCTGTAGAGGGTTACTAATTCTGCTGCTCAAGGGCTTTTTTTTTTATCTTTCCGATGCAATAGTCTTGCCATTGGACTAATACTGAACATAACTGAGAAAACTGTGGGCCCAGAAGATGTTGCTCTCTCTGTCTCTAAGCTGAAAATGAAAGCAGCTGTGAGTGTCTTGAAAGAAATGGAAATTTTATTGCTTGTGAGGAAATAGGCGTGGCAGGAATGGGACGGGGTCCAACCTGGAGAAAATGGTTGGAACGAGATCTCAGCACTGCAACGTGATTCAGTGAGAAGCCAGTGAGCTGTGCTGTCGGGCTGCAGTGCAGGGTGGACTATCCCGGCCCAGACCTCCAGTGGCATAGGAGGAACCGCACACCGAGCCCCATGTGTGGTCTGCACTCCAGGGCAGAAGTTCAGGGGCGAGACCCCAGCAGCCTGTCGTGGTGCCGGGGTGGGGCGTCTGTGCCTTTATGAGCCGAAGTGTGAAATTAGGGGGATTTGAGCGCTGTGCTTTGTGACTGTCCACACTGCCAAGTCCACCTCCCCCAGTAGATGCAAACCAAAGATCCCCCACTTGCTGCCAATTTGGAGCCGCTGGCAAACTCGCCTCACTCAACAATGCATGGACGACACTGTTTATCTCTCTGAAGCGTGACACCCAGAGAGCAGGCTGGGATCTGGCGCTCGAGGGCCGGATTATGCTTTATATCCCCGCTGGGTTCTCACTCTGTGCCATCTAAGCACTGGTGACACAAAACACACTTGCAACACTCCATTCTGAGACGTGTCCATGCTATGGACATCTGAATATCCACCTCTGTACGGAGACGAAGCCCTGACAGGAAATGTTGGGTGAAGACACTGAAAATTAAACTCTGCTCTGCTTTCTTGAACAACTTGAAATGTGCAATTCATTAGCAGCTGCCCCCCCCCACCCCCCCCCCCCCCCCCCTCCAGGGTAACCATACATTACGGCACAGCAGCTTAATAGCAGTGATGGGAAGAATGAGACTTCACAGCCCATAGCGGGTGGGATTACCCATGTGCTGCTTTACCCAATGGGAGCCAATAAAATAACAAATGGGAAGAGGATTAAACTTGTCATCTGAAGATTGACAGTGCATAATAATCCCACCCATGGTGGGTTTTCAGAGCCGCGTTTCTCCCATCATCCCATAATGCATGTTGTTTTTGGTATTGACTAGTCACTTCAGCAGGGCAGCACAGTGGCTGAGAATGTGGCCTCACACCTTTAGGGTTCAAATCCCACCCAGCGCTGTGTCTGTGCTTACTATGTGTGCTCTGTTTGGACAGGATTCCTGGGAAAGCCTCCAGGCTAATCATGACAAATAATACTGCTAAATAGGATCCCAATTAATATTTATAACACTTTTTAATCACTCAAATTGAAAGCCAAAACTCGCGGGAGCTAAGCTGACCGTTTTCAGATACATTGGGCTCTAGGTGTTATTCAGGTCATGCCGTGGCACTTGTGTAGGTTCTAGACATGGGACCAAGAAGGTCCAGGTTCCCAGATAATGGTCTAGCTGTTGTACCCTCAGAAAGGTTCCTTAAACCATGAAGTATATCTAACTGGCAAAATGCCAATTCAATTCAAGTCAATTAAATTAGAATTAATTAGCAATTAAATTAGAATTAATGCAAAACTGACCAGATGCTTCTTTCAGACACTGCACTTTAGCCAGTAGAGAGATCCAAGAGATCGCTCATTGTCATGTGATTATAGTTCAAGCTAATTACCACTGTGTTCGGATGTGACGTTTATTATATATGCACGACACTGTACTGATTTACGGCACCCGTACAGTGAGGTCGCTACTAGTTTGTGAGCACTAAAAAAGTAAAGGTGTGGACCCGATCTCTCAGCTCGCTTTGCTCATTTAACGGAGATTTAATTTAAATAACTACGGCTTAAACACAGTGGCAGTGGTGCTGTAGTCTGTTTGAAAGACCCAGCGGAGTTTTCATAGCACCTAACAGTCTACAGAATCATGACGCCTGGAGCCGGAGATGCAGCAGATGGACGACTGCGCCACACAGAGCGGGCACAACGTGCGGCTGCCCGGCCATCAGTAGTGCCGATTTCTCCACCCCAGCCTTTTTCCTTCAAACCAGCAGACCGACCAGCCAGGACTGCAAGATTTAATCGGTACAGAAGAGCCGTACGGCTTGATGCAGACGACGGGGAAAGGAAAGTTGACTCTCTGTTGTATGCGATGGGGGAAGAAAGTGAAGATATATTTACTAGTTTTACATTTGTGGAGGGCCAGTCATCGGACTATGATGCAGTTGTGCAGAAATTTGAGGAGTATTAAGTGCCAAAATGTAACCGCACATTTCAGCGTTTACGACCTTAAGCAGGACAGCAGGATGACAGAAGAGTTTGAGTGGGACCTCCATCCTACTGCAAGACACTGTGACTTTAGAGATAAGAATGATCAGCTGCTGGACTAATCCCTCAGAGGGTTTCCTGACCTTGAGCTAAAAAAGCGACTATGTCTCATTGCTATTCAGGAGGATCTTACTATGCCCAGGGCTGTTGAGATTGCAAAACAGACCGAGCTAATAGGTAAAGAGATCGGAGTCAGCACAACAGATGAGGTACGTTACCAAAAGCCCACAAAGGGAAAGCATCAGAGTTACAAAGATAAGAAACAGTCTAAGCCTACCAACTCATCTGGTAAACAGAAAAGAACTGACCTGGGGGGTTGAGTGTTCATGCTGTGGCTCCTCACATGGAGATTGCAGGTGCCCCCCAGTGGTCGCACATGTCACTACGGCCGGGCTAAGCGGCATTTTGCCAGGATGTGCATGAATCTAAAGAAAATCCACAAAGTCGCTTAAGATGACTTCCAGCTTGACTCACTGAAGATCAATGACACTTGGATGACTGGATGACTGTGGTCCTTAAGTAGAGAGACTAATTATTTACTGAAGCCATTTTCATTAGTGCTAAACTCACCAGGTGGCAGACTGCACGTGGAAGGTAGTTTTTATGGCACTATTCATAACGATGTTGATCATCAAATTAGAGATATTGTTGCTGGAAACAAAACTGAAGAATAACCTTCTTAGCCGAAGCTTGTCTGCAAAGGTAGGACTGATGCGGTCGGCTTAATAAAGGTACCACCGCTTCACATCGAGCTTAAAGACGGAGCCAAGCCATTCGCCATGAACACAGCCTGGAACATAGGATTTCATCTGATGTTGAATGTGGTAGCAAAGCTGCGTTGCATGCAGGATGATGGTACCATCCAGCCCAACGAATCTGCGACAAGCTGGTGTGCTACTTTGGCTCCGGTTCTCAAGTGCTCCAGAGCAGTTCAAGAATTTGGACTCCAAATCAGAGCTAGATAAGGTTTTAACAACTCTGAGCTATTAGTTAAGTTCTCCCCAAATGAGCTTGATGGGCCGAATGGCCTCCTCTCTTTTGTAAATTTCTTATGTTCTTATGTATGAAACGACTCCATCAGGCTATGATTCAGGACTCAGAATTGGGTGATATTATGAACTTTGTGGTCAATGGATGGCCTGTAAACAGTGCTATTCCTGAAAATCCTAACGCATTCTACGAAGCTTGAGCTATGTTATCCGTATCAGATGGCATGTTAGTCTTCCAGAGTAGGCTAGCAGTACCAAAAAGTCAGAGAGCTGAAATACTAGGTCACCTACAGGAAAGCCACCAGGTCGTTAGGAAATTGTGTGGGGTGGCCAAGACTTCATGGAGAACTCAAGACGCTATGTGATAAATGTAGTACATGTTTGGTACACTGACCTGCTCAGAGAGCCGAGCCTCTTAAACCTACAGCGTTGCCCTCTCATACATGGGAGAAGATAGGGGGGGACTTGTGTACCTATGAGAAACAAAAAAACTTAGTTTTTTAAATTACTATTCTTGATGAATCGAGATCAAGCTCTTGACAAGTACAAGAGCTTGTGCTGTCATAAGTGCCTTCAGAATCAGGAGCTGTTGTAAGTGGAGATATTCTCAATCATACTTATCTAGTGAATGTCGTTCCCTGGGGTTCCCCAAGACCCCTAAATATCCTGTAATTTTCATCAACTAAAACTAGACTAAAACAAAAAAAAATAATCAGATGACTAAAATATGACTAAATCATTTTTGTCAAAGGACTAAGAGTAAAACTAAATCACATTATGCTGTCAAAATTATCACTGGCTCCACTAGTTTGTAGGAACAAAATATTGGTCTGGATTTGTAGCTTCTGGACCTGAAATGCCCAACGCAGGTGATCTTTCAGCGATTCTGAACCTGGATTCTGGATCATGGGACAGCAGTCATCATATACCTCACATTAGGCTGAAGTGTATTGCCTTCGTTCCCTGTTACGTTTAGCTTAAAGCCAGCCTCCTCCGTATAATGAGCAGCATTAATAGTGTGTTCATCTTTCCCAATGTACTCAGAGGAAGTAAACGATGTGGAGCATCTCCATCTCTCAAAAGCAGTCTGAGATATTTTACTCCTTATTATCCCAAGAGGAAAAGGGGTGACAGTGAAGGAGGCTGAATGTGAGCAAACGAGGCATATATATTTTAGCATCAGTGCTAATTCAGCCGTGTATGAGGGTTAAGGGATGAGTGATGTAGCATTAATTAGTGTGTGGCTTCTCCAGGGCGGTCACTGTGGTCCTGTAGCAGTCAGGTGCTTCCATGTAAAGGGGTCCCACAGCTTGCTTTGAAGGAACCATCTCAATTGCCCTGTGCTGTCTTAGTGTCCATCTGCCAGATGTCACAGGTCCTTCTGAGGTCTTGCATGGGTGGGGTGGCTGGTGGTGGTAGCTGGTGGGGGGGGTGGTGGTCTTGCTGAGAACTGCAGTGGCTTCAAAGCTCCTTTGTAATCGGCAGGAACATCACAGGGGATGAGAGGAGGAACGGGCTCCCTGATGCCTTCCCGCTAAGAGGCAGCGTGAGGCGGCTCTAATGAAAGGCAGATAAAGGGATTCCAGGATGTGCCGGCTAAAAGAGATCCTGAATTGTTGGGTCTTTCTGCACCTTCTTCATACAACTCTGTTCTTTTTCTTATGACTCGATGGATAAATTGTCCGTCCAATCATTTTCTTTTTACTGGGAAACTGGGAAACAAAAAAAAAATAAAAATCTTGGAGTTCTGACAAGGAACTCTTTTAAAGTTTTCAAAAGCAGCAGGGGCTGGTTGAGCTGCCGTTTCATTTCAGAAAGAGCTCGCCGTCAGGACTGCCCTTCGTTAAGTAATGGCTTTCATTTTCTATGCATTAGAAAAATGACGGTCAGAAAGGGTGAACTTCAGTGAAATCCGTCCGGTGGCTGTCAAGGTACCTCATGGGTTGACCTTAAACTCAGCTGTTTTATTTATTACTGAACTTCATGATCCATAGCATCCTATATTTACATTTTTATTAATTAGAAGTTAACCCCAACATGACAACATGATCTTTATATCATAAAGCACTTTCTGATTCCTCATATGTTATTTTCCCTTCATGACATTTCAGTGACGTCACCTATAAGCCCCACCCATTTTCTTCAGATTGGTCTAACTTCTTCATTCTTAATTATATTTTCTGTCGGCACCCCCCCCCCCCCCATTTTCACTGCTCTTTCCAGAGAAAAAAATGCTTCTCATCTTCAAAGACTTGTTCTTTTCCTCTTAATCATTTTCTCTTTCTTCTAAGTGTCACAGTACGGACATTGGGTGATTATTATACACTGATTTGCCCATCCACAATGTAAAATTTCTATGGGTTAATTTCTTTATTAAGTTCAACTGTATCAACCACAAATCCTTGTATAAAATGGTAGATAGGCAAGGTTGCTTATGATTCTGCTGGTCTCCTATGGTTTCCGTGTTATGTGATGGGGCAGACATCTCTAATAAAACTCTTGGGTATCCTTAGTTAATTAAATATATTCCATGGTAGCCACTTCAATAAACATCATTGTGAATCACTTCACCAACTCTTTGGTAGCTACTTAGCTAGGTAACTTGCTAATCTCCTTGTTACATACTTCTCTGCTTTCTTCGTTGGCTGTTTGTCTGGCTATTCCATACACAACCAGCTGTTGCACCACAATTCCAGCCCAAAATCTTCTCATGGATCATCGCAACCAGTTACCATAGAAACATAGAAGGACACAGCCTTGTGGTGCATTTTTATTGGTCGTTCCTGATAATCTGATGAGCTGCCCATTCTACTCCCTTTCAAAATGTGCATTTTGCAGAAGCCTCTGCACAGCAGGGAGATGTGCATGTGCACCTGTGCTTTGAATAAGGAAATTACAACACTGGCCTGGACCAGGCTCTAGGGTTGTCCAGAAAAACATAAAGTTCTTGAAATCAACCAAATTGATTTTTTTCCCATGCTCGCTCTGAGGACCCTCAAAGATGGCTTTCATTGGTATCCCCTTTACAATTCAACTCAAGTCCGGTCTTGGGATGAACATGCCTTTAAAAATTTTTATTACATCAAAATATAATGTTTTTGTATTTTCTGACTCTGCAAGATCCATTCTTACTCAGCTTGATCAGATTTGACATGTTACTGATATGCTAAAATGTGCTAAAATCTGCATATTTAAGGTAGAAAACAGGATTTATCAAGGTAATTGGCAGTCAGCCAACTTCAAGCAAAAGTTTTCTTTTCATTGTCTAGATACAACTGTCTATGATGTTCGACAGTTTGCTGGACTGGGTCAGTGGCGATGCATGTTACAAAGTCAGTGATGAGTTTGACTTTGTGCTTGGCTGCATCATTCACAACTTTCATTGAATGAATGAACGTTTTGGCTATGCGGAAATCATCACCAAAATACCACTGGTCACTGGGTCAGTTCAGCCAGCTGTTGCTGATGCCCATTGGGTGGAACAGTGTGAAATTCTGGTCCAATGCTTTGAATAAGGAGATTACAACACTGTCATGGACCAGACTCCGGTTTGCCTGGAGTCCTGTGCTGTCCTGCCCCACTGTTATGTGCATTACGTACCATTCAGGTATCTCAGATAATTTGAAAGACTCCTCTGTACAGACGACACCTATAAAAGTGCATTTTAATGGTCTCGGGCGAAAAAAATATTGAAGGTAGCTTTAGCCTCCTTCTTTATCAATGCTTTTTGTCAAGTCTTTCATGAAGAAAATGTGACGTGTCAAAACATTTGCCTTTAATTGAACCTCCAGTTTACAATGAATGAAACAATTCTCTTTGATTCAACATACATAAGGCAAATTTATCATCTGTTATTATTGTGTAGTTCCCCTACCATACACTTATTAGATTAAGTATCTACTTATGTATCCATTGTCTAACTGCTTATCCTGGCCAGGATTTTGGGGTGGGGAGGAGAACAAGGCAGTAGTTCACCCTGGATTGGATGCCAGTCCATCACAGATCACACATACTCACACTCATACAGACATTATGAGCAATTAAGAGGCGCCAATTAGTCTAACATGCGTAACACGCAGAGAGCATCCAAGCTATGGAGACGCAGGGCGTTAGTATAATTAAGAATGTCTCATTCGATGTGTCCTCTGTGCGACCATTTATAGAGTGAAGTGTCTCAAAAGGAAAATGGTTTGAGGGATTCAGCTGTTCCCATCATGATCCATGACATAATTTGGGCCCCATTCAAGAGTTATGCAATTAGTGAGGATTTTAATTAAAGACCCATTCAAGGTCGGCTTATGAAAGGCAAATTAAAGGCGCTTGTAAAACAGAAATGAAATACTTTACAAGTCTGATGCCCGCCGACGAGGGCGTGGCTTACCCTGTGCACTTCTGCAGATCGTCTCTTTACGATCACGTGGGGGCCATATTGCTATGTTGTTTTTGAGAAAGCGCTGCTGTTTTTGTCTCGTAAAACGCGGCATATTGACGGCTTGGTGGTCATTAGCTGCTCTTTTCTCTGCTGCTGCATCAGAAGAAAATGAACACTAAACCATAAAAGACACACCTGTACGTGGGAGGCAAGTCAGCTACTCTTATATTGCTTCAAATATGCGGTATATTAAAAAATCTTTTAACGCAACCTTTTTATGTCTCCTTTACAATAAACAATATTTGAATCTCCAACAAAATTTTAAAACGGGCAAATGGTTCAAGGAGCTTCTTCTGTGATGTGTATGAGAAATTGCCCCTGGATGGTAGTATTTCAAATATTAATGCCTTTATAGCAGTATGTCTCAATCCAGTCCTCGGGGACCCACACCCGGTCCACATTTTTGCTTCTTCCCACATCCTGGTAAATGTGGTCGGTCTGTGGACTGGGAAACTCGGTTTTATAGCTTTGGTGTTGCCATAATGCTACGAGCCTGGATAGTATGGGAATTCAACAGGCTATATATGCCATAATAACGAATAACTACACTTCCCAGAATGATCTGGTCTTTCTCTGTTGATTTAATTGGTAGCTACAGGAATTGAGAAATGCAAATGGACAAAGAGATGCTGCCTGAGAAGGGGGGTAACTTTCAGGCTATGAGGGGGTCTAAGGTAGAGTTTTCTAAATGCAATACAAAACAGTGTTCTGTATATTAGCTTTAAACTATGTCAGAGAATTCTGGCTCGGGGAGTGTCCTGTACACCTCTTAGCTCTCTGCTCTGGGTGTGCTGTGTGCTCATGTGTACAGTGCTGTGCGTTCACAGGGATTTTGCCCAATTCCCTTGGTTTTCTCCTATTAGCTAAAGACAGGGCAGGTGAAGCAATGATGTTATGTTACGTTAATGTTCATTCCTGTGTGAAATCCCTGGCTTTGAAAGGACAGGACTCTGAGGGCACATTTACACCACAGCGGATACTGTACTTCTGACACTTTCCCTTTTCCATTGACTTCTGGTTGAGTTCCAGTACTGAAAGTTCCAGTACCTAAACTGCCAAACCAACTGGGGTACTTTTTTTGGTACTGTGGGGTGGGAAATGCTTTTTGTTGTTGATTGGTTATGCAAATAGCCTCTGCCTCGAAACACAATATAACCGTCGTCTTGAAAGAAGCATGGTGCATGAGACTGGAAAATGGCCTCCTCGGGGTGGCAGAGCATACGCAACACATAACAGGATTTTGCATTGTGGGGACATTTGGTCACACACACACACACACACACACACACACACACACACACACACTATATGGGCAATTTAGAGTTGCGAACTCACCAGTTATTTGAGAACAACATTCTCCTTAATGGTTTCTATTATATATCCAGCGCAATAAGCATAGTTTACACAGACAAATACTTGTACTTTGTAGGATGCAAAACAAGGCTTTTTACTATGCATATGAAAACACTTAACCTGCTGCGTAAAATGCCAGTTTATTCAGATCTGCTCAGATTCAGTCACTCCTTCTCCCCACGTCGAGCATTTTATTATCGCGGTAAAAACAACAGGGCTGCAGAAAGCATCAGCATACAGTACGGCTTACATCACAAATAAGACCAATCAGGACCCCTGATTACTGAGCCGGTGCAAGGAGGCACTCAATTACGGACTGTGTGTGGGGAGGGGGGTGCAGTGTCTCGTAGAATGAATCATTAAGGGGCTTGCTGACAAGGTAATCACCACCATTTAAAAGCTCTCTAACTGCCGCTACTTTGATTCACTTGATCTGACAAGTGCTCTGCCTGTTCAGAACATTGTACTTCTAAAGTCGTGCAGACAGACCGTGTGCAGGCAGTGCTGTTACATGGGTAAAAAAAAAATAAAAAATCACCTTCAGGATTTGCTCCAGTTCTGCTGGTTTTAAGCTCTCTGTGAGATCTTACCCGCTGCGGATGTGCACGCAGTTCCTCTGTGCCTGACCCAAGTTGATGAAACGATATTTGCTCTTGAGTACATAAAAAGATATGATCCATTGCATTTTTCTCTTAAAACATGTGGGGAGAAGAAATGCTCAAATGTAATTTTAAAGAGAAATCAGTAACACTTTACATAAAGCACTCATATATAATGCTTTATACAGTAGGTACCTTCATAATGCATTATAATGCATTCATAAAGTATTATAAAGAGAGGTATAACTATTTATAAAAAGGTGTAGCACATTGTAGTCATGTTTATGATGCATTATGAATGCTCTGATGTACAATGCACTATAAATGCCTTCATAATGCATTTTAATGGCTTATACTGACCATTATAATGCATTATAAAGGAACCTATAGTGTATTATAGATGAGAGCGCCATGGAGCATTCATAATGCATAATAAACATGGCTATAATGTGTTATGCCTTTTTATAGATAGTCATAGCCGTGTTTATAATATTCTATGAATACATTATTATGCGTTATGATGACTAAAGTGTTACTGAGAAATCAAAGTGTCAGTTTTAAGTTAGACAGTGTCTAGCACAGAGATTTATGCCTAAAAACGTCTTTCTGCCGTCACTGGATATATTTAGATGGCTAACAATTACCCTGGGTATCTGGTAGGAAAACCTATTTATTTTTCAAGTCATTATGCCGTAATTATTATATTCATAGCATCTCAGCCGTCTTCTGATTTTGTTATTATTTTTTGGGAATCTGTTCATATACTCTGTCAGAAAACAAGAACCAGATTTTACCTTTGAGTGTACAATTCCTTGCCACTCAGGTTGTACCATCAAAGGTCTGCCAAGTGTACCCCAGTTGTAGGTATGTTCCTTTTAGTCTAATTTAAGGTACAGAAATAGACTCTGAGGAACATTGTTGAATCATTGGGGGTACATTAACGTTATTTGTACCTTGGGGTTCAGAACTGTACCAGGGCTGTAGCCTTGTTTCTGACAGTGTATGTACCTTTCTTAAACCAGTGACCCCCTCCCCAAATGAAAACAGTGCAGAACTAGGAACTCCTAAGTAAGGCATGATCATATAATCTTGGGGGGGGGGGGGCTGTCATATTTCTTTCTTATTTGAACAGGGTGGTCCTCTATGAATATTTTTTGTGTTGCATACAAGTGGATGATAATATTGGCGATGCATGTTGTCAATTTATGCTATGTCTCTGCGGACCCCCAGGTGAAAACCCATGATTTATTTGAATCCCTGTGGTAGACCGCGGTACTTGGAGTTCTAAGGAAAGGAAATGTGTTTCTCGATGAGGGTAGTGAGCAGACACATAGCTGTTTAATGCTTCGAGTCCTTCCCTTTTGCACTCAGTGTTCCGTAAACCAAAGACCCGCGATTCGCTAGCTGTGTTTAGCGTGATGATCTTCACACATGCCGCAGGCTCCTTTTTGTGCGTGTGTGCGCGTATGGTCCACAGCGTGTGGCCGCGTTGTCTTGGAGTTCGGCGAAACGGATTCTGTTGACCTCTCCTCGGGAGTTGGACTCACTTCTTACGCTGGCCGTCACCAGGGGAGCCGCATGCTGACTGGATATTACGGCCCACTTGAGGAGATGTAAACTTCTGCATTTCTAAATACGGAAACAACTGCTAGGAACTGTTCCCCCGAAGGAACGTCAATAGAAAAGAAAAGTACGTAGGGGTTGATCAATGTTTCACACCAGTAGGTAGATGCAGCTTTACTCTTGCATGATATATGATTTACTAAACAAGACTTAAGAGATATTGGAGAACCTAATGCACCTACCTTCAGGAGAGAATGCATGACTCTGTGCATTAGAGACAGCTGGACAGTCCTCTTGTTTTATCACCCCCCCGAAGGCAGGATTACACTAACTACATAGATGACACATATTCCTTGCCTCCAAACTGCTGTGGATACTTGAATGTTCAGCTATCCATTAAATGGGTCATGTTTTGCTAGAGGGTATCGCCTGTTCTACCTCAGAGAATCCCCACGATCCAGTTCTTCTCTGGGCCACGATCATCAGCCTCCGATGCCAAGTGTTCCTCCATCAAAGCCGCTGGTGAGAAGCGGAGCAGCCATTCCCCCAGCTTCCACGCCGCCCCCCAGGAAGGGCCCAGGGCCACATCAGCGGTGTCTCACCTTCAGGCTGCAGGAACGTCACTGTCGCTGTGAAGGCCCCGTCCTCATCTCCAGCTCCTTTGAGAATCCCATTTCTGGAACACCAAGCCTGACCTTCTTTCTTTGGAGAAAAAAAACAAGAGATAGAGCAGGAGGGGGGGGAGGGGGGGGCACGGGGGGGGGGG
>JAODJU010000007.1:12730886-12766575 GCA_026776725.1 Gnathonemus echidnorhynchus | reverse complement strand
GGGGGGGGGGGGGGGCGGGGGGGGGGGGGGGTGGGTGACTTCAAAAAAATCAACATGAAACGGAATAAATAATCGTTTCTGCCGGTTTTGTTGTTGTGATACGGATCGGCTGAGCAGCGAGCGGCGGAGAGGAAGGCTTTGATTTGCGGCAGGCTGCCCAGAGCGGGACCCTTCTGTCGGGGCCCGAGTGGGCACAGCGACACCCCACAAGGGCGCAATGCCTTGATTAAATTCCCATTTGTTTTAATCATCCCTTCCCCTGGGGGTGGAAGAGTGTGGGGGGGTGGGTATGTGGTGATGGCAGAGATGGGAGAGGGGGGACCCCCCCTGGGAAGCGAGCTTGAGTCTGTGGTTTCCAGTTTGTGAAAGGTTGTGGTGTTGGGGGCTTGATTCTTGCGTACGCCGGGGTTTGCAGAAAGGCTTCCTGATGCTCAAACTGACAACAAGCTTCATATATCCTGCAGTGAATATCAGAGTGTTGACAGACAATCTACATTTTGTGGTTGCATATCTGCTTGTTTCTTACTCATTTTGTTGACTTTGAATATAAATTATATATTACTTTCCACATGAAATGTTTTAACAACAAATACATACATATCAACAAGACACATGAATTTTCATTAGAATTATATGTGTATGTTTCTGATATGTGTGTTGTGAATAGAATTTGAATTGAAGGGGGTTTTCAGTAATGAATTTACTTTTCCAATAAACTTAGCACACTGTTAGTTGGTATTTTCTCTGTTTAATTGCTTAAAGGTTAGTCATCTGAAAGACGGCAATGGCTCCAATTTAAATGCAGATGAGTGGGACCCTGAGAAAAGGCCTGCAATTCCTTGTTTTTTTTCAGGCTTCAAGTGCTTGGGAAGAGCTGGGGTCACAAATTACTAATTGTGTGTGTATAGGCTAGGAAAAGCCTGATTATCCAGCAGAAAGGAGTGACAGTATTGTTCTTTTGTGGTTGTTTTAAGAGATAAGAGATAGCTTTGTGTTCAAGAGAGATAAGTTGTGGTGGACAATTGGCAAGTTGGGATTTGAAGCTGAGATTGCAGTTAGACCTTTGAGAAGGTCCTTTTTCCTTAAGTAACATGACTGACTGCTCCAATTTGGACTTAACACTATGAGCCACAGGGAGAGAAGCTCTGGTATGAGGTGGCCCAAAGGCCAGAGAGTGGGCTTGCACTGCACTGCACTGCGGTCTTCATGGCTGGATGAAACTCCAGATAACCCAAACCCACAGGGCAGAAGCTGCATTATGCTCCACAAGCGAGTTCACCATGAGTGTTGGATCATCTTTCTGTTATTATTTGTTCAGGCAGGTGTTGAATACTTACCAGAGCAAGTCAATTTTCCTTCTCAAAGGCAGCACTGTGCTTCCCCTCTGGAAATTTAACCCTGAAACTTTTTGTCCGTGAATCAAACTGCTTTCATCGCTGCCGCAACCCCCTGAAAAATCAGCTTGGATTTTATCCTGGTTATGAGCAATGAACAGGAGCCTTTGACCCAACTGGATACTTGTCTTTCCCTATCTTGTGAACTACTGTTGAGACCTTCTGGGGTGAATCCTCCTCAAGGAGAGCTGGAGATCACTCTGGAAGAGGAGGAAACAAAAGGGGGCGTGAAGAAAGCAATGGAAGGTGCCACTGATGCCGGGTGTGTATTCGTGGCAGAGGAACTCAAACAGTTCCTCTCATAGATTCTCACAACACCTGATAAAGATAATAACTGCAAGATGTGGCAGGAATGCCTGCAATGGTGGGCTCCTCCCTTCAGGTCTGTGTACTGCTCTTTATAGGCCTCACATTAATATCACGAAAAATGTCTGTACAGGGAGGGGCCGAGGTGCTTCTTCCATATGGTTTTCATCTTCCTACTAGCATGCAGTTTAGCCGCTAATGCTCTGGCATCTTGCTTTGGTAAATACAGGCTTTGCAAATTTTCCTCCCAAAAGGCATCTGGGCGTAAGTCTAAACAAGTTTTATTGGTTCCGCTAGTGAAACACCACTCCGCGTCTGACTGAAGGGGATCAACAGGATCGCTCAGCTTAGATGATCTAACAGCGAGAAACGGGAGATTGGCCTTGAAGGTCTACAGATCTGGTGACAGTGGCTGGCCTATGCAACACTTACAGCCGGCTTTAGCATACGAGAGCATGTCAGGCAATATGCTGTAGCCCTACACCAGGGGTGGCCAGTCCTATCCAGAAAGGGGGTGCTCTGCTGTGTGTGCAGGTTTTCACGGCAACTCCCTAATTAGGTTACAAACTAGAAGAGTGATTGGCTGAAGAGTTTTCACACCTGAGTTTGAATAGCTGACCTAAAGGTTACCCCTAAAACCTGCATGCACACTGGCCCATTGTGGATAAGATTAGCCACCCCTGCCCTACATCATGAGGTGGTAGACAATGACCACTGTGGAAATGTAGAGTTGTGAGAATGAAGATTATGGGAGTAGCGCTAGCATGGAGTTGCAATGGTATAGGTGACTGTAGCAATATTAGCATGGGGTTGTCAGACTATTTTGGGATTATACGAGATGCTGGCGTTCAGGATGATGCGGAGTGTTCTCCAGGTGACTGGGGTTAAAATCACCACATTTGTATAACCCTCGGAATAAAATAATAATAATAATAATAATTGATCCCTGTGGGGAAATTGTCTTTACACCTCCCTCAACTTGCTCTTTGTAGAGTAAGCTGTCCATGAAGGGCAGCCACCTGTTTGGGCAACCAGAGAAGCTGGGGGTTAAAGGCCTTGTTTAAGGACCCACAGATGTGCTGAGGCTGGGTTTGAACCAGCAGCCTTCTGATTACAGGCACATAGGTTTAGCATACTGAGCCACACGCTGCCCCTAGATACAATTAACCCTCCAAACTCATGAGAGCACAATAAGCAACTGCACCTCCCAGCAAGGCAATCACAGCCGTCTTAGTGCCCTCTTATTTTTAAATAGTGTGAAATATGTGGAAATGACTTTTGGCACGACTTAAGTATGGTCGAGGCTTTTTGGCATGGTGGGCTTGAGGTCAGGGTCACTTGTGGTCTTCACTGGCCTCAAATCCACCCTCCCGCTTATCTCGCCGTCCTCATAAGCAGTGCAGATCCGGGTGTCATTCTCCTCGAGTGATCACAGGGCTTTTGATTGCCTTTACTCACTTGACCCTTTGTTGTCCGTGGTGTCACAAGCTCTAGGTCCTGGTACAATGGAACCATCCCGGACGGGGGCCTCGAGAATTAATTAAAACGTGGCTGATCCATAAGGAAGTGGGGGCACTGTTTTGAGCCCTTCGCAGCCGTGGATGCCGATTGGCTGACTGGGTTCCCGCATCTCAGCGTCGGGCTTAAAGGGATTATGTGGTCGACCCCATACGCGAGACACCTTTAGTCATCAGAGCACTTCACTCAGACAGGAAGGGCGAGCATGGAAACGGTCGCGATCATGTGGACGGGGATGAGAAGGTGTCTGACAATTTATCTGCTTAAGCAAATCACTAGGCAAACACAGTAATAATCAAATGCCAGGAGATGTCTTTTGTCAATATCTATTCATTTAAGAGGTTTATAGCCCAATATGTGGCTGTACAGTTTGTTTACGAGGTGACTTTGTACTAGTGGATAAGTATATTTTGGTTTCAGTGCACTGTTTTACTGTAAAACGCTGCCACTTTTAAACGATGGTTCCATTGTACTAACATTATGTAGAGAGGTATGCAAGACACCTGTGCTGTCTGGACTGTGTGCTCGACTGCTGTGCTAATCGACCTGAACGGTCGCAGATTCACACAGGTTGTGAAGTGATTTTGTGAGCACTGGCAGAAAAGGTGGTGGTTTACAGTATAAGGGCAGGCAGTTCTCAACTGATATAAGTAATCCCTTCCGCAAATCCTTCCGCAAGTCAAATTTGAATGTAAATTGGATTTACCTTTCTATAGCATTTAAGCCACTTCATTGCAAAAAAACACAAAAGCCATATACTACGACTACATACTAAGGAACGCATATTAATTAAAATGAAAAGAAAAAGTTTAAATGCACTTGCAGATGTATGTCACCTTTTCGCAGTGGTGCTTCTGTAAACTGATATTTTTGTGTGTATTTTTGTGTGTAAGTCCAGATTTACATAGGTCGATTTTCCATAATTCAAGAACTGCCTGTAACTGGTTTTGTTAATTTGTTGTTGATTTTTCACTTTGCCCTGTCAGGAAATAACAGACAAGCAGTTGACAGAACGGGACCAACCAATGAGACGTCTTGGTCTCGCCTCCTCCTAGTTGCTTGGAACAACCTCCTTGACAATTTGATTGGTTATCTCTCTGAACCAATCACTTTCTCCTTCAGCCCTCAGAACATTTTTGTGCAAGTACAACTCCCACCAGCTGTCAGCACCGACAGACCTAGACCACTGTTTGTGCAGAAAGTGAACTCACTATAGTCTTCCACGCGGACGATATCCTTGGTTATACAGAACCTGAAATGCTCCAGCAGGTGATTTATTCAAATTGGACTGAGAGTGTATTATTACTATTACTATGTGTGATGCTTGCACTTAGGAGAGCCCGCTACCTCATTTTGTTCTGCATGTGCGCAATGACAATAAAGTTGACTTTGAGGAGAACTAGAGATGGCAACACGAGGTTGGCAACACTGACTCTTGCCCTTGTGATCGCTTCTTGTCCTCTGTTTCCTCCTGCACGTTGTAATACCTCTCCTTCTGACGTTCAGGAGGCGTGGTACGCCTAGAACATCAGAGAAACAGAGCTGCGGAGTGGGCTTCACCGTGTGCCAGGCCACTCTGTCCCTGGTTTGTCCTCAAAGTCCCCCCCACCTTTCAAAGCCTCATCACAACAATTATTTCAACAGTGGGAGTCGGTTGGTCCCAGCAGAGCTGCCATACATTTAAAAATAATGTTTCTGATCATTGGAACTTTGATCATCGTGAATGTAGTAGAGGGACAGATGCGATGCTCACTCCCCATAGCTGAATCTGCATCCTGAGGAGCGGGCCGGCTTTCATGAATCTGAAATTGACTAGTAGGCAAAAACCAGCAGAGATTTGAATAATTTAACGCGGTCGATAATTCGGAGCTGATGGCCACGGAGGTGATGTTCATCATGCGCAGTCCTCAGAAGATATAAGGCGGTCAGTTTTTGAGAAACCGATTTATGACCTTCCAGCCGACGGAACGTTAAAACATGCATATGTGCATTTCCTGTGCTTGGTCAACATACCGCATCACGTAGGTGAGATGTCAGGACTGCCACTCAAAATAATATCGTAACGGTGCTGAGGGGACTGAGTGGTGCCGATCTACCTCAAAGCAAGCGTTATTAAAAATACAAAGTATTCGTCAAAAAATCACCACAAAAATACTTTTAAAATGCTTTATCGCAGCACACCTGCTCACATGTATTCAACAAGGTTCTTTACACCAGAACACCCATGAGTCAACTTTGATGTGTCTATAAGGTAACAGGGACGTAACTGTCCTTGGGTGTCATAACATTTTCCCTTAATTTCTATGTAAAATTAATTGCTTCCCCCCTAACATTAGCTGTTAAGTGAGCATTAAAAATGCATGCTGTCTCCACAATAGAAGGGAAAAGGGCATGCCCCCCCCCCCCCCCTTGCGCAAACTCATCTCACATCGTTTGTATAACATTTGCAGACTCTTCCTTGTGGATGCTCCTCTCTGTGACAATATCCATGCAGGATTTTCTATTCTATGCCCCTCCCACAAAATCCCGATTCCTTTGGACCTGCGTTTCAGTACGTGTTTGAGACACGGCATCCCTTGCTGTATTAAATCAACAGCAAACGTCCTCTTTGAAAGCTCCGAAAGGTCACTGTTTGCTCAGTGCTCGTGAACAGTGTGGCCATTAATTTCACATGGGATAATGTATCAAATTAATATTAATTTTCAGAATTTTGATCTGAGCATTGAGAGTGGAAAAAGAATATGGTCTAGGGAGCGTCAATAAAGGGCTTACATTTTCTATAATATTAAACCAAATCCGCCTTTGATCTTTTAATCCTGTGCTTATAAGGTTGTGAGATAAGTAGGCATGACTAACCTCTCTTTTTTAGCCAATCTAATAGTCAAGAAAGAGCAGGGTTCTCGTAATGAGATCCTTTGCCTTCTTTTGAAGACAAATTGGACTGAAATTCCTTGTTTAGTGGATCTTCCTTTCTTCTGTAAAAAAAATTCTTGGTAAGAAATAAAGGATTTTTCAAGTCGCCCGTTTGAGCTATAGATGGTCTGTTGCTCTTGTCTCAGTCTCAGTCGCTTATCAGGGCCGCCTGTCTGCACTTTGAGGGAGACCCAATCTGCTAAGTGGACTCCGGTCCCTTTCTGTCCTCCTTAGAAACGGCCCAGTTTGCCATGCTAATTCTTTTATCTGATGTTGGTGTTGTGCCATCGTGAAACTGACTGTCCTTGGAGTGGCTTCTGCACAAAATCCCCGTCATGCGTATATATTTCGCTTGTATCGTTCTGATAGCTTCTGTCGTCCACCCGAAAACCATGGCAAATGCTGTGAGCGCTTCTCCGAATAGTCCGGCGTTCTTCACTGCCGAGACCAGGCTTCTCAGTTATGAGGGCTTTCCAGCGGGCCGCGGACCTCAGACGACATCCACACAAAAGCAAACTGAACAGTCAGACCACCACCTTCTCATAGCGTCCTATATAACGCCACAACTGTAGGGGGTGCGGAATGTTTTCACTGCAGCAAACACACATTCAGAGCACAAATATACATATTGTGGCAAATGCCTGAGTCATTTAAATAAAGGACGGCTCTTTTAAAATGGAAGTTACTATCTTTATTAACGTCCTTTATTTGTTTAGTACTTGCAGAAGGACAGACAGGGAATCCACCAGTTTACATAACACTGCATGTCACTGATTCACACCTAAAATATCTTTATTTACTACAAAAACTCAACAACATCAAAACTTAAAAAAATGAAGTCATCTTTATTTATATAGCACATTTAAAAAAATAGCATTTGTCAACCAAGTGCCGCACAAAAAAAATCAATTTATGTAGGAAAAATATTTAAACAATTTAGAAGAGAAGGTAAGTACTGTACAACTGAGATGAACTGATATTTAATGAGAGAAAAAAAATTGCCCTGCAGTGGACTGGCATCTTATTCAGGGTGTCTCGCCTCGTTCCCTGTGCTTCCTGGGAGAAATTCTAGTCTACCTGTGACCCTCACTTGATAAATAGTTGGAGGTTTGATGGATTAATGGATGGATGGATGAAGATACCAAGGTACAGTATCAAGCTAATCAAATGTAGCATGGATCTGGTAAAAACATATTTATGCTTGTCTCAACATCCCTCAGTAGCTGATCATTTAAATTCCACTTACTGAAGTAATTCTCCCTGATAATTGTCTTACATTTCTTACATGAAGAAACAGATAATTATACTAGGCCAAGGGTAACCTTCCCTGTAGGTCTTGATCCCTGGAAATAACCTAGAAAGGGCAGGAAGTTGAAAGGGTTAAGAGGTCCTTAGAACTTTGGGGCATGTAAATAATTAGCATGTTGCCACTGTGGCATGCATGTATGCTACATTTAATGTTAACGTAGCTCTTGCATGCCCGATTTCAGGCTACATTTACGATGTGATCAGCGTTGCTTTGTGTGGCATTTTCCGCTGTCCTTTTATCGTGGCCGAAGCACAATCCCTCTTTTGTTCCCCTTTTGTTGTGTTGGTGCCGCTGCATGGAGAGAGGGAGCGAGGGCCGTCCGGCCTTCCCAAATGCGCCTCGCTGGATGATGCAAAGCCCCCCCGCAGAAAGCTGTCTATGTCTCTGCAAGGGGAGCCCTGGGCGGCTCATCTATGGCAGGAAGAATGTCATTATTGGAATAAAAGGGAGCCCTGGGTGACCACCATTGGGCCATTTCCTCATCCTCAAGGAATAAACTACGGAAAAATACCCAACAGGCGTATTACATGAGGATAAAAAAGGAAATAGAGCAAAATAACCTCAATAGAACACCTTAAAACAAAAACCCTTTAGCTGAAGCTCTGATCTTTTTAGGTTCTTTTTAGGTTGCATCAATAAAATATCTAGCCCTCTCAATTGATACATTAGTATGTTGCCTTGGATCGAAACACAAGATAAGGAGTTTTATGCAGAAACAGACTGTAGCAAAACAGCACCGTCTTAAAAAGGCAAACAAGCCAATTATTCTTCGTTCTTGAGCTGTGAGGAGTTCAGCATTTTCTTGATTGAGTGTTGAAAGTTCAAAATAGTGCTGACTACCAGTGCTGAGGCGTCTGGTGTTCTACATATTATAAACCACACTTCAGAACACACAGGCCCATCAGCACCGTGCTTAAGAAAACAGAAAAGGAAAGATTTAAGGCACATGCCAGTAGCAAGTTAAATAGACCCCAAGGGCTCAATGAACAGATAGAAATGTAGGTGATCTGGGGGGGGGGGGGGGGGGGGGAAGGGGGGGCGCGGTGGAGAAGGAGTGAGGCAGAACAGATACAGATGAAAGTGAATATTGGCTGGTCTCTGGATTGCAGTGCGAGTCCCAAAACTAGATCATCACAAGGAGAGAGTAGAGATCGCAGCAGATGGTCGACCAGATTGTGTTTCAAGAAAATAAACATTCCAAGATCACTAGCTATTACACCACATTCCTCAGATTTAATCTCGTGCACTAGGGGCCGCTTAAAAATGAAGCGAAACTCAAAATGCAGACTTCTCTCGTCCATCTTCTCCTTAGGCCTCCTTTTGTTTTGATCGTTGCCCCTAAACAATGACATCAATGTGGCGCCGAGCCCCTGATTACGGTTCCCGCTGTTCAGGACGGGTGGCGCTGCGCTCCCCAGAGGCGTCCAAACGGGCTTCAGGAACTGGAGGATCAAGGGGCCACGTTTCGTTAATTTGTCCCCCGGGAAAATAACGCCTTGGCTCGAGCGATTTATTATACGTTTGTTGTGTAATCCTGAAAGGAAAGTGAAGCTCCGCCTCCCGGTCTTGCTATCCAACTGCCCTGATATCAGCTCGTCCAAACGGACATATGCGGAACATGCTGTAATGTAATGACATCATCAACCTGAATTTGGACCTATCATTGTGCAGTTGGACTGCTTTGATCGCGATTTAAATGAATGGGTGCATGCAGGTGATCGATTACATAAAAAATAAGCGTGTATAGATTTACCAGTTATCAGTAAAGTGCTTTGTATGGCATGATATATGTACTAACCATCTTGCCAAAATTAGTTAAAATCTGAATAACAGTTTACTGTGTAAAGAGACTTTCTGGTCCCTTACAGATTTAAACAGCAGAAACTGTTATGCATATAACTGATCCCCAGCAATCGCAACTGTGCAAGTCTTAGGCAGTCAAAGAAATTTTTTAAATGATCTTCAGTGTTGGTGTAAAACTAAGATATTGTGTCTGTCAAAATGTATCGGCTTAGCAATTTCTAAACCTCGCCTAAGGTCACAGCAGCATCGGCATCCACCCTCCAATACATCGATATACATATTTTTTTACTTCACCCCTTTCACACCTTGCTGGCTAATCAATACCTCATCAAGTTATTCAGCAAATTAAATAAATTAATTACGTGACCTGGTGGTCAAACATAACAAATAACAAATATGTGGAATGGCTGAGGTACCTCTGCGAAGAGGTTTGGGAACCGAAGTGGTGTTCTAGCAAGATATCTTTTTGGAGAATGTATGAAGTTCTTGATAGTTTTTGTTCTCTTACTGTATATATTATAATGTTAAATTGTCTTTCTCTCTGTGCAAATATACACTTACTATCCAGATAAACAGTTTGACTGCCAGCACATAGCACTGTAGTTGTAGTGTGTGAGATTTAAGTACCGTGTTCTAGGATCCATTCAACCGTCTCACCAGAGGTTCAGAGGGAACTGGACCTGTGAAGGGGTTGTAAGGCTGCATCCCACCAAACCCAACACCACAGAAGGTACCTAGATGTGCTCGCAGATATTCCAAAACTGCTTGTTCTGTTTGGGGTCATGGGAGGGTCCAGAGCCTACAGGCACAAGATTATAGCAACAATCCAGGGTGGGGCACAATCCCATCACAGGACCCCCCCCCCACACCATTGGACAACTCCAATTAAGCTCAGCATGTTTTTGGGCTGTTGGGAGAAACCAGAGTACCCCACGACAACACGGGGAGAACATGCACGCTCCACACACATGGAACTATGGCGGAAACTCAAACCCTGGTTTTGGGAATTGGAGTCAGCAGTCTAACCGCGGTGCCACCATGCCAGCCCTGCTTGTGGCTTTTGCCACCTGAAATTTCTCCCAGACTGGAGTCAGGTTGGTCTCCTTCCTGTCCCATTACCTGAAATTTTGCAAGAGAAACCAACCAGCCAGTTGCATCTTAATTAAAATTAAGCAGCCATAGTACATGATACCCAGATATCCTGAATAAAATTTCCCACTGTGGCCCTTTCAGATCTGGCCTCCTAATCATCCCCTGTATTTAACTGGTGAATTCTCTCCTGCCCCTTCTCCACCTTTGTGGTGAGGTGTGCTGGTGCAGAATGGCTGCTGTTGCATCATCCAGGTGGGGGCTACACAGTGGTGGTGGTTGAGGTGACTCCCCACTGGTTCTGTAAAGCGCATTGGGTGTTATGAAAAGTGCTGTATAAATGCAACATTCATGTACCCATTAAATAAATACCAGTTCAATGAGTATGTGCTTTTGAGTATGAGTCTGATATCAATTAAAAAATTTCCATAAAGTGCCCGTTGAATGAAAAATCTCCATATTTATATACACAATTTCGCCAAATAGATGACTTTTGTGTTAACTGTGAGCTTTATGTATTCAACTACAATACCCATTGTAGGACTGCAACGGGTGTCTTCGGAAAACATAAAACGTTGCATTTCACGGTCAAACAAATTTTTATTGCTTCTCACCTTCACAGATGTTCCCCGTGCCCTCAAAGCATGTAAATTACTTTAAGTATTACTGTAGTCATTATAATTTAAGTGAACATCAATCACAGCAACAATGGAGCAATACTCTTAAGATTGGACATCCATCTACAGTGCTGCCAATGCTGGGTATCATTTGCATAATAACCTTGTTTTGGTACAGGTTCAGTCTGGGAAGGCAAGAAATTAAATTAGTTCAGTGCTTTATCCATTTTGCCTGCTGCCCTTAAAGGCCGGTGGTGTCCTATTGTACATGAGAGCATTTTGAATATAATCTTTGACATTTGATCGTATATGGTTCCCCTGGGTTGCACAGTTAAAGAATTTAAAACTTGCCCAAAATGAATGGTTTTCTATTATTGTCATTTACTGCCCCAGGTCGCGCTGAGAATCTGGAATCTCTTGCCAGGTTCTATCACTTTTTTCCCCAGTGAAATGTGCTGAGCTGAATATGGTATCCAGTGCAGGTTCCCTGGTTTCCGTCATTGAGTCAGGAGCTCCATATTCACGTCAAAACACTCCCAGATGTTCCCGGCCCACTTTTCCTTTGCTTTTGTCTCCATTGAACATGAGCTGTACTTCAGTTGTCCATAATTAGCATGGTTCTCTGCTGTAGAAGGCTGCCGAGGGCGGATTGAACACATGCGATGCTGTTACCCCCCCCCCCCCCCATGGAGGGGTTGATGTTGGTGGACTTCCTGGTTGGGCTGGCAAGACACCAGGACCACCACCTTCTGTTTTTATGAGCATGCCTCTTCAACCTGAGGTTTCATAAAAGCAGTTTCTGATGGGAGGCCACTTGAAATTCACCCACAAGCTCAGAAGATGAGGGATCCATCAACATGACATTTTTTAAATTATTCTTTATTAGTTGAAAACATAATTTTTTTGCATCCATTTGCATCAGTTTTCCATGGATAAGATACACATCATTGCTGTAAAAATTCTTGGTAAAAAGTCCTTGGTAAAAAAATAAAATAAAATAAAAGGACACTCTGTTGAAGGTGGTCTGTTGGGGTGCTTGAATGGCCTCCCAAACCTGAGATCTGAGTGTCGACTACAGCAGGGAGGGGGCTGGTACCTGGATTTTGAAATGAAGAGGAGACACTCAGCATTCTAGATGTCCCCAAGCATCTAGAGTGTCAATCACAGGTAAAACAAATAGTCTGGCATTTGGGAATAGGTGGAGTCGTAGATGGCTCCAGCAGACAGATAGTACCAGAATGGAACATAGAGTTTTGGTAAACACAATTCACTGGGCAACTAGTTAGTGAATGCATTGGAACTGTGTACTCTGTGCATTATCTCAACAAATCACCTCATTGAATCTGCTGAATCAGAGATGTGCTGTTGTCAACAAAGGTTACAAACAACATAAGCCCAGTTAATGGCACTCTTGTCCCACCATGCTCTTTAAATTAAACAATTAAGTCGGAATCATAAAAACAAATTGCACTCTATTTTATGCTTCTGTGCACGCTCAGCAGTCATCCAGCAGGAATTAATATGGCGTGAAATGTTTATTACGTGGGATGTGTAGCTACATGTTAAAAAATGCGTTGTTTATTAGTAGTGCAATGCATGATACACCGGAGATCTGTTCTAGGCAGAGACGTTAGATGTGATGCAGTAACAGACCTAGCGGTCATGTGTTTCACTCGCGCTGGGATTCTTCTGGAATTCTGCCGAGAAGCCTCCCTTTGTAGCTCGTACTCCCACGCTTCAGAGGGACACCTTCGGAGAGCATCCTCGGGATTCCCGTAAACAAGCAGTTTTCCAAATGTGCATGATCCTTGGCCCAGCCGAGGCGAGATTGTGAATTCGGTGCGTGTCAGCGAGCCAGACTTTCATCTCCACAAGGCGGCGGAGGGCCGACACTGCGCCTTGCAATGCCGGAGAACTCGCGCAGCTTAAAAACCGCGAGGACCGTGTTCTTCAGAAGGGGTGTCCTTTGAATGTTCCTTTTCTAACCTTTTGATCTAAATCTTCTTAACTTTGAACGAAGTGCTTTAGCCTTTTGAAGATTCGGCCTTTCAAGTCGGCATTCATCTCGAGACGCAAAGCCTCTTGGAAAATAAATAATTTGATCCTGTACGGTTGAAAAGATCAGTGTTGAGGCACAATCTGTTGGGCATCAGCCTATTCAACAAACAGACAACTTGCTATAAACAGGATGGTGTGGTGGAGAGCGGGTGGAGCTGACAGCCGTTGTCCGTACACTAGCGCTAATGAGAAGAGAAATTGTTGGTCTGGAGCCACGTTTCCATTCCAGGATCTTTCTTCTGAGGTTCACATTGAGGTTCTCATGTTACAATCTTAATGGAGACGTCAACATGGTGAGCATAGCACAAGACAGCTGACAATTCCCCATAAATCCCCTGACAAGACAAATGCCCATCATGTCTTTTTGATTTTCAGTCCTCAGCAGATAGATCCTGCTTACGCATCTTACCACATATAAAAACTTTCGAATTGTATTTTTGTGTGAATTTGTCAGTATCCCTGCTGTGCTGTGAAGTGCACCCTGCCTGCCTAATGCTAATCGCTGCCCTGGTCATTCTTCTTGAGTTTGCCAGAAAAGTAGCCAAAACATCTGCATGGCGGACGTTAATATTTTATAATAATTAATATTAATATATCTACATGCATAGAGCTGGTGCAGAAATCGAACCCAGGACCCCAGAGTGCCTGCAAAATTATAACCTCATGGCTGCCCTGTTAAGCGTTTGCACACAGTCATGCATTAGTGATCAATATGACTGAAAAATAAATACTCAGTATTGATTAAAAATTACCTACAGTGATGATTATTGATGGATTTTCTTCTACACCCTGGATTCACAGTCTTAAATCGGATCTGTGTTTCTCAAGTCAGGATACTGTGGTCAGTACAACTCAATGGTATCAAGGTTTGAAGGGTTAGATCCATCAGCTTTCAGATTCTATGGTCACTGGGTCTAGCTATTTTAGTAGATAAATGTTATTTCTGTACAGGCTTTCCTTCTGGGTGGGGCCCTCATGTCCCGTGGAAAAATGGAGTAATTACTCTTCATCCTGGCATGTGGGGCAAAAGGGCATTTCCCAGCCTTGTCTTTCACCCGGCATGAGCAACTGTCAGATATGGCAGGTTAAACGGTGTCTGGAAAGGTTGGACAGCTACCTGGAGGCTGTTGGCTTGTTGTCTCCCGACCATTTCTCATCCCCACCATGCTTTGGCGACATTTGAGGGGGTCAGACGGAAACGCCGTAGAAGAGCGATGCCAGGCGAGCTTAATGTGGGACGTGGCCCCGGCAACATCAGACCTCGGTGCTGGCATTGTCTCCGTTGGATTGTGGAGCCAGTCGGTTTGCTAAGCCACCGGTCTCCTGGCAACAGGCGGGCAGAGTAGGTAGAATATGGGCAAAGGGGGCTGATGGGTGTTTCACAGCCAACTCAATGTTCTTCAGATATGTTTCTCTCTGCCTGTCCCCGCACTCCTGGTTGGATTCATGATGACTTATTTTAAAAGATTCGGTCCCGCTTAATTTGCATGTATGCCAGCAGGCTTTAATGTATTTAAAACTTGGAAGACGTTCAAAGGAAAACCATAATTCCTCTGAAATAGGCCTTTTGAAGGCTTTATCTTGCTCTTTCTCTCTTAGCTAATCTCAGAGCCTCACAGCATGCCAAAGCAATTTTTCTAATGCCAATTAAGCTTGACATTAGCATAACACAGCTTATAAAGTTTTTTTTTGTAAAGAATAACATTAAATGGACATTTATTTATACTCTAACAAACGTATCTTGACTTTTCTCATTGACACCTAACGTATAATGAAGCAGTTCTTTCCAAACTGAAAAAGACACTAGCGGACAAAGACATTGCCTTAATTAAAAATAATCCACAGGTTTTTAAAATGAGGAGTATCCTAACTAGCAGGATATGATGCAATACAATAGATTTTTCTCTTAGATAAAGCTGAGTTTATTTCTGGCAGGCTCTGTCATTCCAAAGAGTAAGTAACACACCATTGTCTACTGAAATAAATGTATTAGATTCAAAGCTTAAAACGTGGGTCCGCAGTCTCCCAAAAATGTAGGATTGTTTTATTTAATATAATATAATATAATATAATATAATATAATATAATATAAATTGTCCATTGGTGTGAGTGTGTGTGTATGTGTGCCCTGTGATGGGTTGGCGCCTCATCCGGGGTTATTCTCTGCCTTGCACCTGTAGCCCCCAGGATAGGCTCCGGACCCCCCGTGACCCTGAATAGGACAAGCGGGTATAGAAGATGGATGGATGACTAATATTATATACCCTGTCCAGGATGAGTGATTTGAAGGGGGAGGATGGATGGATGGATGGATTGATGGAGGTTTAATATATGTTATATGACTTTAAATAATGGGGTGGCATGGTGGTGCAGTGGTTAGCATGTTTGCCTCCCTCCTCTGGGACCTGTGTGTGTGTGTGTGGAGTTTGCATGTTCTCCCTGTGTTGTTATGGGGTCTCCTCTGGGTACTCTGGTTTCACACCCCCCCCACAGTCCACAGAAACATGCTAAGGCTGTTTGGCATTACCCAATTGCCCATAGGTGTGCTTGGGTGAGTAAATGGTGTGTGTGTGACTGTGTGCTCTGATGGGTTGGTACTCCATCCTGAGTTTTTCCCTGCCTTCTGGGATAGGCTCTGCACCCCCCCATAACCCTGACTAGGATAAGCAGTTACAGAAAATGGATGGATGGACTATAAATTACTATGCAGCACAGTGCCATTAAACCACCAGTGGTGAATGTTGAAAGCTGTTGAGTTCAGAGCAAATTTGTTACTGATTTTGTTACATGTTTGTCTGGACGTTGGCAGCGTTCCTCCTCAGTCTGGTAGAGCCAGCGACATTCTTCTGGAATGTGGTCTGCTGGAGGAGACTCTGTGGGAACAGGCTGTGCTTCAGCCTGAGCGTCCCGGTTTCTGTGTCAGACTGTCACATAAAGAGCTCGTTAAATCCAACAGTGCTGAACTTCACATTTAAATGTTGACTAATGGGTTCACTGGACAAGACTTTCTTTCACCATAACCAAGTCAGAAAGGATTTCCTCATGCGTGAGTAAACTTTTATTTACCCTCAGAACGGAAACATTCTTTGATGAAGATGGGCACTCTGTAAAAAGCCATTATCACTTTAGTTCCTCGTCTTCTTCTTGACTTTCTATAAGTGATCTTCAACGTTGAAAGGATCTTTAAGAATGACCACGCTAGTGCCACAGATGGAGGTCCTTACTGATATATAAAGCAAAAATGCACCTGATTTGGTTGCAGATTCTGTACGACATTACCAATAGATCTCAGGTCCTTAGTGGAGTACAGTACACTACAGGTGAATGGGAACAGTAATAATGTTAAGCTGTTAGCAGTAAGCTCCTCCAGGCATCAGCATTAGAGAGCATTTTTAGCCCTGGTAGCTTATGGGGGCTCCGGAAGGTTGAGGTCTTAGCAGAGAACAAATTTGCTATGAACTCTTGCTTGGAAGATGCATGGAAAGCAGCTGTGGATCAAAGCGGACTAAGAAGGTCAGAATCACGCTTGACCATCTGAGAAAAACCATATTTTAAAAGCTGGGTGGGGGGGTTCTGATCTGTAACATGGAGGGCAGATTAGCATTTTTCAGAGTAGCAGAGAGATCAAAGGGACGTTAAGGGTGTTTTTAACCATTCTGACGGCACAGCATTCGCTACGCTCACTTCGCAGATGGTTCTTTTGCTGTAAACATATATTAACTCTTGAAAACTCTCATTTGGTAACAGATCTGATGCCGTATTTGTCTGGTTTTCAGATATTCAGAGTAATCATAAGGGCCTAAATTAAAGAGTTCTGTATTGTATTCAGTGGTTCATTTTTAATTCTTTAACTACATTTACCTAATGGGCGTTTGGAACCTGCTATTTGCCTGTGTGGTGTGTGTATATATATATATATATATATATATATATATATATATGGCTTATGTATGAAGATTATTAGTAACGTGAGATTTTGCCTAGTACTCGTAGCTGCACAGTGGTGGCATGCTGGAAGGGCTTGACCCAACATACCAGGCCCCAGAGAACTGGACCTTAAACTAGTCAGGGTGCTGACTGACCACTCACTAAGTGCCCACTAAATGACTGCATAAATTGCCAGGTGTAAGTGGTAAAAACATGGGCCTCTTCCACAAAGCAGGCTGGGGATACAGCCTGATGGGCAACTTTTGGACAGTTTTGTTCGTTACCTCCAAGCAGGCCTCCAGGGGAACCCCTCCATTTGATCAGCAGAATGAGAAGGAAGATGACAAATGACAACTATTATGATCAAATTTTGCTTAGGGCTCCAATAGAGGTCCAGACTGCCCTGCCTCAGAGTAAGTGCTTGGGGCACGACAGCTGGCTGCGGCTCAAAGATGAGAAATATGAAACTGATCGGAAAATTGTGTGGGGCAAGAAGACATTATCCATGTTCCCCTGACTGTCACTAAGATGTAAGCTCAGTGTCTTGCTCTTCTTCAGTGTTTCATTGTTACAGTTATGTGGTTCCTTAATCATCTCCAGAGCCTTGCCCCCAATGTCGCGGGGCCCTTAGATGCAATGTCCTAGGGCCCTCCCCTTTAATGTCTCAGGGCCCTTAGATACAATGTCCTAGGGCCCTCCCCTTTAATGTCTCAGGGCCCTTAGGTACAATGTCCTAGGGCCCTCCACTTTAATGTGCCAGGGCCCTTCCTGCAATGTTCCAGGGGCCTTTCTTTGTGATGTCCCAGGTGCCTTGCCTGCAATGTTCCTCACAAGGGGAGGAAGAGGGGTATGTAGTCTGGTCTCCAGCCTTCTGCTGGCCTCCCAGCTGCCCCGAGGAGCTCCATTCTTCCCCACGCTGCTGGGTGCCAGAGCTACTCCCAGCATGTGCTTCTGGGTGACCTCCAACACCCTACGGCTGATTCATTGTCTCAGCATGGTGCTGAAGTCTCAGGCAATGTGTGGTCCTGGGTCACAGAGGCTGTGAGTGTTGACCCTGTCTCTCCCCCCCTCACCAAGGAATAACAAAGCTATCCCTTACAAACACTCTTCATCACCTTTGTCAGTTTTTCCAGCTGCGGTAGAAAGCTCTTCTGGTCTTGCTATGCGCCCGTCAGTGTTTTACGGTGTTTACAAACAGCACCTGAAAGAGGAGATGTATCTTTCTTCTGAGGGTCAGGTTTTTTCTGTGCTTTTGGTGTGTTCAGGGGCAAAACAGGCAAACAGTACTGCAAGAAACCAAACAGTAAAAAAGGGCCAGCAAGGTTTGGGCTTTATTTGCCCTCTAGCCCAAGAACAGATGTCTTTTACGGGCTCAAATTCTCTGTCAGAGGCCCCAGCTGGGCTGGGTTAGGTTAGGCTTTGGGGTCTCCCTGTTTTTAACAAAGCACTGTACTGGATGATGTACAAAAACATGATTTTTAAGAGGAACACTGCTGAATTTAATTCATTTTGTATATATTTATTTTTTTATTTCCATGGGAGATTACGGCTCAGCAACATCATGCAGTAATAAAGTGACGTCAGCTCAATACCTTAATCCTGAATGGCTAGGTTTTCCCATCAATGGATCTTTCCTTTCCTAACGGCATGGGTATATTCTGGGACGATAATGCCAAGATTCACTGGATTGTCAAAGAGCGGTTCTGGGAGCATGAGGAATCATTTTCATACTTGGACTGGCCACCACAGAGTCTTAACCTTAACACCATTGAAAGTCTTTGGAACTTGCTGAAGAAGACTTTACGCAGTGGTTCGACTCACCTATCATCAATACAAGAACTCGACAAGAAACTAATGCAAATCTGGATGAAAAAAATGTTGAGGCATAATCACGTGGAAACAATGTATTGATGAATGTGTATTGTAATCAAAGCTAAAGATGGTCCAATGAAATATTAAATTGTGTAACTTTTTTGTCCAGGCTGTGTGTTTGTACCTGAAATAATAGTTACAGTTTCATTATTTGTGATAAATAATTAACTCAAACGTTTCTTTGCCTGATGTGTGTCATAGGCGGTGACTTCATTTTTCCACCATTGCAACCACTCTGCCATTTAACAGCACCAAGGATTCATGGAAATTGGAGGTTTATGAAGCAGTAAGGTGTTTCAGTGGACCCTCTCTTTTGATGAAATATCACAATTGGCACAGGTGACGATTTTTTTTTTTCCATAAAACAAGTTTTTTAGTGAAATCTGGAAATCTGCCTCAAAAGGAATTAGATTAATGTATTTTTTGGGTGGAATTTGCCTTTAAAGCCCAGCTTGGCCTCATTTCAGTCCGGACCTTCATATCTCTGTGGTGGCCTGCATTTGAAGCCCGCTGGTCCAGCTGTTTAAAGCTGCATCTGTCACGGGTGGTAAGATGACAGTCGTAATTGATGTTTACTCAAGTCCCGGCCTTTCATGTCGACGTCCTGCACGCGGCGAAACAGTCAGCGCTGAGCCGGGTGACCACGGTCTGCTACACCCATAAGCACCTAATGAGGAGAAATAAATTCAAATTTGAATTAGCAAGAGCCAAAAAGTAACTAGGATTAACATACTAAGTTTGAGGTCATTACCTTGTCTTCCAGAAAGTATTACTGTATTTTGGTGAAACTTGCAATATAATAAACAACACAGAGTAAAATAAAGTGACAGGGAAATGCAAACTACAATGAGCTCTGTGAGTATTAATACTATTTTTTTCCTCATGTGTTTTGGGTGGGTTGAGTTACTCCTATAGGACCAAGAGAGCCTGTGTGTGTGTGTGTTTATTGACTCAGTCTTACATTTGGAGCCGAAAGGGATCATGTGACCATGACAGTCTCTCTTCCAGTCCCCTGCCCAGACCAGACACAGTCTTTGGCCACTGGACCACAGTATTTTATGTAGGTCCTCATTTCACGGGTGTTTACTGTATGCATTTATAAATTTATTTGTGGCAATTTGGGTTGCTGTGTTGCTCTGCAGCTGAGGACCCTGTTTCATTGGTTCAAATCCTGTGTTCAGCAGAGCAATTTTATCGTTGGGTCCTTGAGCGAGGCCCTTAACCCCCAATTGTTCCAGGGTCTGACCCTGCTTTCTCAAACATGCATCGCTTTGGATAAAACCACATGCCAAATAAAGAAACGTAAACAAGAATTAGGTGGGTGAATGATGAAGGTTACTGAGCCTCTCGTGTCCAGTGTTTCTCGAAAACAGAGAAGGGATGGATTGCATATGTGTCAGTGAGCACCAATCATGACACTTGGAGGCTTGCAGTTGTACAAATCTGCCCAAAGAAAATGAATCACGTTAATCTTTGGTTACAGAAAAAAGGGACAGTTAAAAATATGAGTGTGTGTCAACAACCAGTATAGATTTTTTAAACTGCAAAATCTAACACAAAAGAAGCAATCCTTGGAATGGACTTGGCAGGTCTGTTCTTCCTGTTTTTCTAACTCTTTTTCAAGTCTGTGTTATATATTCATTGTCTTTCCTTCCTGAATCCTTTTATTGCCAGATTTGGTTTTGGACTCCAAGGCTAGATGTTTCTCCTTGGCAGCCACGGAGTGTTTTAAAAGCATTCCTCAGATTATAGATAGTGAGAAATTAGTATGGAGCGAAGACAACATTGCCACTCTATTAAGCTACATAAACATTTATGGATTAGCACTCCCACTGTGTAAATAACACAGCCAAATTAGCCCCTGTTACAGTCAAGTGGCTTTGTGCACGGTGGCAGTGCTGGTAAGTGAGGCACAGCAGCAATACTTTCTTCCTATTTGTCAGCATAAATCTGCCTCGAACGGGGAACCCTGTGTTTATACCTCAGTAACGGTCTCCTTGAGAGAAAAGCTGATCTGGCATGAAGTCAAGGATTCCAGATCAAAGGCAGGCATCTCACTGCAGCCTTGGGAGAGCCGTAGATCTTACTGAATTCACGTTAGTGGTGTCTCTGCAAGACTATGAAACACCAGAGGTATGGGCTTGGGCAGTAAGTAGCCTGATCATGCGTTAGCAACCTCCCTGCTAATGTCATAGCATTAGCACTGAAATAGCCAGCTAGCTGAGCAAGAAGTGGCACGAAGCATAGAGGTCCTATGGTGTTTTGCTAAAGATTCATGCAAAACTGAAAATCCAGGCTATATGAACCTGAGAATAATACAAATGGATATTTTTGTCAAGATTGGTTGAGGGAGCTCAAGTAGCAGGCAGTAAAGTGTTTACCGCAGGGCCTAATGACTTTATATATTTTCCATAAAAACTCAAACATTAGAAACATATATCTTGTGTATGGCATCTTTATCCTGGAGCTCTTAAATTCTTACAGATGTGTCTTATTTTGGAAGTTAGGGGCACTCGTGCTGTGGGGGGGGGGTTACTTTAGAGTCCTGGCTAATCTGCGATGAGTGAAGCGGCTGTGGACATTTGCACTCAGGTGGTTCACACGGATGTGTCTTTGGAAGGTACTGCTCAGAGGTGCCTCCAAGGTTATGGAGAGTAAGGATACTGTTTTCACTGTTTTCCAGTGTACTAGTGAACTGCCCCCTGTATGCCCCCCCCCACCCCACCCCCTGAACCCACACAATAAGCCCAGTAGAGGCCCTGGGAAGCATTTTGTGTGAAATTCTTCAATTCTAATCAGTGGAGCCCTGAAACATTTTCCCAGGCATAAGTGGCCAGAAGAATGCCTACCCTTCAGAGGGATGACATCATCAACTTGACAGGTCTCCACAAATGCACCCCCCCCCAACTTGACAGGTCTCCACAATTGCACGCCCCCCCATCACCACCAATGATCCCAACCACCCCCTCTGCTGTTGGTTCCAAGCCTTGACACAAAGAGACCCAATTCCATTTCTGCTGAGACAAGGCCGCCAGTCAGAGAAGCTGCACACCACACAATGCTTCATTAGGTGTAAGAGTTGATCTATTGTATGAGTGTTTCGATTTTCCTGATGCTCTGCTGTGGACTCTGAATAAAGGCTTCAGTTCTGGTGGGATATCTTCCAACGTTGCCTCCCCTCTGTTGCATTGTGGCATTTCTTGGAACAGGCAATTTTTTGTGGTTCTGCATCTGACCTTCATAAATGGGATGTATATGCATTTTCCAAAATTGCTCATCCAGTGTAGTTTCACAGTCCGCCTGGAGCCTATCTCACAAAGCACAGGGCATGATGCAGGGAAGACCCTGCACGAGATCGCCCCCTACCTGTGAAGTCATGTTTTTATTTCACTTCTGAATACAATGGTTGGACTTATTCAGTGCTTGATCCTATCTTTAATATACCCACGTTTTTCCTGTTTCTGATGGCAGTATACATGTAAAGATACACAAGTAACTGGGAATTTAATATATGCATTTGACTTGCACATTATGCCATAATTGTTCATTGCATGTGATGTATTATATGAATGAATGTTACATTTATATAGCACTTTACAGAACCAATGGGGAGCCACTTGAACTGCCACTGTGTAGCTGGATGATGTGACGACAGACATTCTGTACCAGTTCACTCACCATACAGTAGCTAAGGTGGTGGTGGGGCTAGAGAGAATTCACGAGTTAGATATAGGGGATGATTAGGAGGCCAGATTTGATAGGGCTACAGTGGGCAATTTTAGGCAGGACATCGGGCTACCACACCTGCTCTTTCGAAAGATGCCCAGTGATCTTTTATGACCTCAGAGAGTCAGGACCTCGGTTTTACGTCTCATCCAAAGGACGGCAACATTGTTATTTGTCACTGCACTGCGATCCACACAGACCACAAGGATGGGCTCCCTGCTCTGGCCACACCAACATCTCTTCCAGCAGCAACCCTGCTTTCCTAGTTGGTTTCCAACCTAACTACTGGCCAGGCCCAAACCGGTTTGGCTTCAGATGGATCACCTAGTCTGAACTGCAGGCGATGTGGCTGCTCTATAGATGTATGCTGTATGTAGTCTGCCTTTATCAGTTTTGTGCATTGCACTAATTGAATTTGCACAATCTGCCGTATTATCTCATACATCGCATTTCTTCGTCTCTGTTGTGTGTCTTGTATTTATTTCATGTCTTTGTTATGCCCTAATTGTTAGTTAGTCCATTGTCATGGTGTCTCTAACAGTAGCAAGCTCTGTCAACAAAACATTCCACCAGCCCTGGTCATGTGACAATAAAAATTACGACTGAGAATAAAACTGGTACCATAACTGGGATGTCCAGTGAAGCAGTGTGATAGGAGGGAACATTGTAATCAATCATTTGTGCCCAACTGACTATTCCCAAATATGAAAGTGTTTACTTTGCAAATTCTGACTGCAAACTTGCTCCCTGAGTCCACATATCCACACGGAGTATTGATGTTTTCCTCCACTGCTGGTGATTCCTAATGACAGGAAAGAGGAAATGCAGAAATGATATATATACAAACAACCTAAGGGCCCCACCACTTGCGAGTCCCTCCTGGGATGTACAAGACACAGGCAGGAGCAAAGGTTGTATGTGGGGGTGGTAAATGCTCTGAAATGGCTTTGGTGTGTCCCATGGAGATGAAGTCTGGGTGGTCTGCTCTGGGATGGTTGAAGCTGAAGACCTGATTTTCATTAGTGATGACTTCATTGCAGGATGTTGGATACTGAATGCTAATTCCTGATTATGGCACAATAGCAGTTTTTGCTATTCTATGCTTCAGATATCCTGTATTGCTATCAGAGTTGGATAATTCAGGTCCAGAGGGTATAAGTCCAGACAGTTGGATACTCTGTGACTGTGACTCTTTATGCTCAACTGGTTGGCTGAAACAAAATCTTGATCTGGACTTTGACTCTTTGAACCTGAATGATATAGCAATCAGAGGTGGGTAATTCAGCTCCAAAGAGTAAGTCCAGATCAAGATTTTGTTTCAACCACTCTTTGGACCTGAATTACCCAACTCTGATCGCTATATCATGTTATGATAGTTACAGGTATATTATGTTATAATTATAAATCACACAGTTGACAACCAAAATAGAGGGAATGACCACAAACCAAAAGAGTCAATTGAGATCTTTGGAGTCAGTTTTCAACCTTCTTTGGTAGCATGTTTATCCATGCTTGAGGTGAACTGTACCAACACAATACTCATACTGAAACCTTACAGCTGATGTGCAGACAATGGTGTTATGACCATAATGAGGGAACTGTTAGACTGTAACTCCAGCGTCATCCCTCGTCTACCATCTTGAGTCCAGCTTTCTGTTACCCATAATGCTTTGCATGCTTGTAGTGGGAACGGCCAGAGCTACATAACCAGAGTCATCCTGGATTTCTGCTCTGTTTCATCATGGTGGCGTGTAATTGCTTCAGAATGCCTGAATCAGATTTGTACACTGTGCTGAAAGTGTGACAAAATGTTTTTTAAAACTTTTTTTTTTTTTAATACACAGTTTATTAGTGGGCAAATTTGCCTTTAAAGCATTTTAAAAAGTTCGCTTTAACTGGGTTTTGAGTTTTATAGTCATGATAAATTCATTTTTAGTACAGTTTTTTATTTTAAAACTGTTAAAACATACCTGTTTTAGTATTTAAGATATGTGTGATTCAATACAATTATTTAATGACTTAATTAAATATAAATGTATTTAATAAATGGTATGCAAATGCATTTTAAAAAATGTAATTTTTAAAACACTGACCTTTAAGCTACTTGCTTTTGTGAGCGTACGCTTAACTACTTGATGTAACTGGGGAAGATTCCCATGTAACATGGTTAAAAATGAATAATGACTTTTACAGGTAATATGTCCCACCTGTGCAGTTGAGCTGAATGAGCCGTCATGTATCTGTGTAGTATTAAGCTAATATATTTTAATACAGTCATTAAAATTTAGCTGTGACACGGTCTTAAAGTCTGTTCTTTTCTTCATTCCTTTTTACAGACACTTGTCCACCCAGGAATGCTTGGTACATACTGTAAAGAGATAGACACACCTGTACTGTCTTTGCATTTTGTCTGTTTTGTACTAAATGTACGTTCCTCTGTACTCTACCTTGCTGCTCTGTGCACCAGAATTAATGTACTCCAATCTCATTTAATCTAATCTAGTCTAATCCGGCGATACGCGTGTCTGGGTTTTCTATGCTGAAGAGTACAGACTGTATATGACAGGAGAGGAAGTCAAGTCAAATCAAATCAAATCAGATTGATTTTTATTGTCACATCACTATAATGTATGAATTACTGAGTAGTCCAGAGTTCCCCATTCGCAGTACAATACACAATACAATACAATACAATACAGACAGTACATAATACAGTGCACCATACAGTGCACCATACAGTGCCCAAAAGCGTTCTAATGGTGAAATGGAGAGTGGAAGTGATGTTCTGGGAGTGACTGATTTTAGCTGGAGTTCAGCATCCTGGTCACCTGGTAGAGGAAACTGTCCAGCATCTGCCTGACAGTAGCAGGGTGAACAGAGCTTGGAGGCGGAGGGTCCCTGATGATTGAAGTGAAGGTAGGCTCATTCCAGGCTGGTGCTCTGTCCATCCTCTCCTGCCCCTGTGGGCTGCTGGAAAAGGGTCCTCCTCAGTCTTCAGGTTCTCCCTCTACTGTTCGCACTCCTTCCCCTCTTTGGGGGTGCTGGGTTAGGAGCCTGTACCTGCATCGGAAGGCTGCTGGTTTGAATCCTTGGGCTGGCAGAGTGACTTCACCATTGAGCCCTTGAAGAAAGCAATTAACTTTAATTGCTGCAGGGACTGGTGAACGCTGCTTTCTCAACTGTACATCGCTTCAGTTAAAAGTGTCTGATAAATAAATGAAATGTAAAAGTCTTTGTGCTCTCCTGCCCTGCTGTTTGTTAAACGTTATAAGATGTACGTCGTTTTTCGACTGACACTATAATACTATGTCCTTATAAATTGAGTCACACCTTGTATTAATGTAACTTAACTGTTCCTTAACAAATATACAATTATCTAAGATAATCATTTATCATTGCATTTTATTAGATAATAAATGTTTATAAATTAGATCACTTATTTGAATAGATGAAAATGATCTTCCTTTTTTGGATCTTAAAGAACAACCCAAGGCATTTTTTGTGAGATGATGTGTAAAGAAAAATATGAGAAGAATCAAAGGGTTTTCATAAGAAGTCTCTGTCTTTTTTAGTTGGGTGGGGGGTTCTGCTCATTTGCTATTCACATTAGCATTCTATTGTACACGTATCTCCGTCAGTGCACAATATGGGGCCCAAAGGTGGAGACGTCCCTCTCCTGAGTGCGAGCAGGACCCCAGGTGGTAAAGTGTGTGTGTGTGTGTGTGGGGGGGGGGGGCAGCTTCAGCTTCTGAATCTCTGATGATGCGCGGAAGGTTTACCGCACGGTCCCCTGGGGACACCCCCTCTCCCTGCCCCCCCCACACCCAGCCTTTGAAGCTCTTGTCCTCCTGGCTTCTCTTATCTCGGGAAAGGATTATTTTCCCTCCTCTTTCTTTCCTCTCTCCTCTTTCCTCCTCCCATCTCTTCCTCCCTCGCTCCAGGTTGCAGTTTTTCACCCCTCCCTACCTGACTCTCCCCGATTCCGCCCTCTCATTTTTGCCCCCCTTCCTGTGTCCTCGGCCACTCTACCTCTGCCACCGTCCCCCCCGCCTCTCCATCATTTCGTTTTACACACCCTTGGCGACCCCTGCCAACATTGACCCTCTTCCCTCCCCTTTACCTCCACTTCCCCCTCTTTCTCTCCCTCCAAGCACATGACGGGCGGGATAATTAATGAGCATCTTAAAACCTCTCTCTCTATTAGCTTTCCATTAGGGAACTGGGCAGGCCTGTCATTTTGGACAAAAACACACTGCTCCACCATTTTGATCCCCACATCAAAGCGCGATGCCTACTGTTTTCGGCTGAATACACTAATTGTGAGTTTCGTTCCAGGAGAAACTCCATCCTGAGAGGTTTAAAAACTGTTGGCAGCAGATAGCCAAAAATGGGAATGAAAGCAAAATTAGGGGGGCATAAAGCTGTATTTGGACAACATGTTTGGTCCACTAGCGAAAGGGAAAAAAAAATCTATTTTGACCGCGAGGTGGCCAAGTTATCAGGATTTTTGATCACATCTGCTGTACGAATTTCGCTTAAAGTGGGCAAATTTGGCAAAGTAAGTAATCAAGCTTAAAGCCCCGTTCTGGGCATTTTTTTAAAAAAAGACCTTTATCAGATGAAAAGGAATTTTAAAGTGGGACAGAAGATTTTTGTACTATGGGACAATAACAGAATCAGCAATTTTTAATAAAAGCGAAACCATCAAGGGATTCTCCCCTGTCTAAGGTATCGCATACATTATGGTGTGACTGTGCCATCGTTACAGGCTGTATTGTCTTTTGATCCTCCCATTATGATTAAAAAGGCAGAAACTTCATTTTACTGGGCTGTATGTCTGAATTATCATCTGATAAAAACAAAAAAGTGAGCTGTAAGCTTTTTCTTTCAGATTACCAAATACATGACATTCTCTGCTAGTGCAAACAATTTGCTTCGATGGTGACTGCTTGTAATTTTTATAGCTTGAATTTTACGACAAACATAAAAGCTGCCTGATGATTAATGGATTCTCTCTTTAGCTAAATTTTTGGGAAACCTAATATACATTTGCTGTATTAATTGAACTGATTGCGAACACAGTCCAGTCCATGTTTCATGTTACTTTTAACACTTGCCGATTCATTTAATTTTAGTATCCTTCCTGACAGTTGAATTGACAGTGATGACTGTTATCTGCATTTGTGACTGTAGGAAGCTGCCTGCTTTATTCGGTCGGCTTATGATGCTTTTCCATAGCCACCAAGAACCAAGCCGTACCTGAGCCGTACAGTAAAGAGACGCCTTTCCATTGCAAATTATGAGAGCCGTACCTGAGCTGACATGGTTGTGTCACCGTCATCTGATTGGTCGAAATGCAGGGCGATGCAGCTTCATTACTGTATTATTTGAAGGAAAAAAGGGCATATTCTGTATATTATTCATTATTAGTAGTATTGCACATCATGATGTATTGATGCATCAGATAGGACTAGGTGGAGACAGATGATTCGCTGTGGCGACCCCTGAAGGGAAAAGCCGAAAGAGGAAGAAGAAGAAGATGTATTGATGCATCCCGAAAACTCTGGACTTGAAAATTTCCAAACTCCTACTTAAAAAAGTACAATAAAACAATTGAAAGGAATGGATTCATAATGCAAATATACACAAGCTAATGCTAGTTTTCTTAGCAATTGATGCTAACGTAACACTGAGATTTGCACAGTCGCGCTAGCGGAAATTAGCGCATAGTAAATCATGATGTACAGTGTGAACAGTAAATTAGCATCTATGTGCTTTTACAACACTGTCACTCTCACCTTTACTAAGGTGACCATTCTGTAGTGGAAAATTGAAGCGAGTCCGGCCCGCACTGTAACTAACGTCTCTTCATGGTACAGCTCAGCTGCGGCCTGATTCCTGTATGCCAGTGGAAAAATGCCATTACATTTGAATGGTCAAGTCGCAAATGTAAATGGTGATTGGATATTATCACAGTTTACAGGATTCTGTTTCTAGCGTAATTTTTTTTGTCTGTTTGCTTTTGTGTGCATGTTTATGTTTCTTAAGAAATTTTGTTTGGGTTCTTCTTTAGCCCAATGTGACTTTTTTCCATCAGATTTACATGCTACTGGAAGTGCAGTGTAGGTTCAAAAATGGTGACCTTGACTGTTAGGGATGATCCCTGTGGACAGATTTCAGGGACTCCAACATCACCCATCCACCACCGTACCTACTGCCCCACCTGCTCCCAGGTACCTCTTCAATGATAACTGAAGCAGCCATTGAGCATCCCCCCCAACCACAATCCTCCCCATTCCAGGAAAGGGGGAAAAAAAACCCATAATCCACCTCTGCGGAGCCGCTGTTGGACACGCCACATACTGTGCGGCCACAATGCGCCAGGGTGCAGATGACCCGGTGGAAGCTGCAGCGTATTCGGCCGGCGATCCGCATCTGCCCTTTACAACGTCTTCCTCCTTTATCCGCTCAGAAAAGGCAACAGTCACATGTTTGTGCTTAAAACACTCGGCAGCTGCTCTTTCTGTCTTGTTTCAGACACCCTTGGGGGCCCCTGCCAACATTGTTCCAAGGACATAAACACAGGCGAGCTTCATGCCCCCCCGTAATCATTATGGAGGGGGGAGTGGTCCTCAGCTGAATGCTGTCTTTGTGAGTCTCTGGGGGCAAGGCTGCCTCTTTGTGTGCCTCAGTCTTCCCCCATAGCTTGCCTCCTGTGACAGATGTCTTGCGGGCGGCAAAATAAACAGGTAAAATGGTCAGTTGGCGCGTCGCTCATAACGTGACGTAACGTTGTATGGCTCCTCTAAGTTCCTATTACTCTGTATAACTGTAGTTTTTTTTTTTTTTGTCCTTCCATAAGGAGGAGATGTCTTCTGGTCTGTCAACACCGAAGAGTGACAGGAGACAGGAGAAGTCCTTCCTTTGTGAATGCAGCCTCCCGTCAGCGATAAGCACACTTGGCGTCAGTGATTTTGGCTTTTTTTTTTTGTCGTTGGGGGAGGGAGGGACGTTTCAAGCATGAGATCCTTTAAATGCAGCGAGGGCCCTGCTGCAAATTTGTCTATCCGCCGACTTCTTCAAAGCACAGGAAGTGTGTCGAAAAGCCAGGCCACGTTTTTTTTTTTTTTTCTTCTTTTTTTTTCCTTTTCCCAGCAATACGGGCAGACGGCAATAATAACAAGCTCATCTGTGAGACTGTAGCTGGGAAGTTCAAAGGGGTGCCTGGGTTCTTCTGGTACAACATGTGATGATACGTTCAGGATGTGGAAACCACTGTTCAACCAGGAATGTGCTGGGAGGTCTGTGCCATGTGGATGCCTTTGTGCCTGAGTTCACTGGAGGTCCCTCTGGCCTTCACATTAAAGCTCTCAAAATACTGCCAACCTAACTATCCTGGATTAAATCCACATTGTAACATTATTATAGTATTATGTAATTTGTATATCTATCTCCAGTGCTTGAAGTGGGAAAAAATAAGTGCAGGAACTCTAATTTTTCAGTAAGTACCGGAACGCAGAAAAAAGTCGCGGAACCCAAAAGACGAAAATACAGAAGTTCCGGAACTGCGTTCCGCTGCGTTCCGGCCCACTTCAAGCACTGTCTATCTCCATGCACCTCTAAATACTCACCCCTTTCTCCATCATTTAGGTTTAATTGATTAATTGTTTTAGAAGCTTCATTTGAATATTGTGTGGAGGTTTAAGTCAGCCTGTCTAGGAACGCAGACTACGTAAGTGCCACTTGGCCAGTGCATTCAGCCTACAGACCATCATGGTCATTGCGCCTCCCAGTCCACGTCCCAGGAGCTTTTAGTGTTCTGACTTTCCAGTATGTTTCAGTCTGACAAAGTTCTCCAGGGGCTCCTCTTTTGAAGTTCTGCTCCCTGTATTTTTATGACCAGCAGCAGCTCAACGCCGATTAGGGTTTTTCAGGGAGGCCATGGAAGGAGAGAGGGGGATGGGAGGAACTCTCCCGCCACCCGACGCCCCCACCCATGTCCTCGCTCCCCTCCTGGGCTTAAATACCCAGAACAACCATGCGTACAGACAAACCATTAGCTGCACTTGAAACGAAGAGCTAGCGTTTGCATCTGAGCGCGCTCCTGGCAGAAGTGGTGCAGTCATGCCTAAGTCTGTGCCAGTGATTATATCTGCTGACACTGGGAGCGCTGGTTCTTACTAATGGGGCATTGCCGGTACCCATACGAGTGCTCAGAGAATACAAGCCTGCAGCTGCAGGTGGTCGAGAAGATCTTTGTCAGCAACCAGAGCCTAAACATTCAGTATCGGGACATATTGTGCTTGTTGTTCAACGATGTCCCGTTTATCGGTAGAATCTTTCTCCTACATAATTCTTTGTTTATTTGTTGCGGTTGTATTTGACAATTAGAGAGATTTCTTAAAGTTAACAACGCGACATGTTACGTGCGTGCGACGTTCGAGGAAGAAAGTCGCGATTTCGTCACTTGCAACCATGGGCGTCGTTTGGTCCGATCACTCGGGGCTGTAGCCCCTAGTATTTTAGCCCCGGTGCCAATTATTCTCCTTCAAAAACAAAAAAGTCAAGCCCCCAAGTAAACTTGACTTAGCCTCTGATCTTTTCAATAGCTAGAAATTCCCCTGCTTGCAACCCTTACCATCCATCCATCCATCCATCTTATTAAAGGTTAAGTTGATACATTAAAAGGAAAAAAATATTTTGTATATGTAATAATAAAAGTTAAATGTTTATTTTGGGTGTCATTAATTACCACCGACTATAAATAAACAGGGACTCCGTGTTTGTTGGTCATATTTATTTTCCCATTTGCGTTAAAAAGAAACCCGTTTAACATTAATTCGCTGCCTAGCCGCCTAGCCTCCTGCCTCCAGCCTCCACGCACAGCCGCTCCGCTGGCTGCAGATGGCGCGCGCTAACGGCCCCTTTTTTTTATTCTCACAATCCGAGGGCGTCATTCATGCGATGCTCCGGTCCGAAGCCGGCCGCCCGAGAGTGGACTAATCCGTCCGAGGTGTCAATCATGTCGGTGCCGCGGTTGAAGTGTGGGTTTTGGTAACCGCCTCTTTCTGCTGGGGAGCGAGAGGAGATCCGAGCAGGGAATACTTGCCTAAGACCAAAGACCGCAGGGTACTATCGTTTACGGTCCTTTCCGAGATTGCGTGCCCGCAGACTAATACTAACGGGTATCTGGATTACAAAATATAAAAATAACAAACAGCTAACAAATGCAGAAAAATGGGTAAACTTCATTCGAAACATGGTGAGTCTTACAATTAAACTATTATTTTATTGTATCGTAAAGAACTAAGAAAATGTTCCTAAATGCGCTAATTCTTACGTATTTTGTTCTCGTTTATTTATAACACTGAACCCGAAAGCTGCCGTTTGTAAGCCAAGGGAGAGCCCCGAAGGTGAGTACATGGAGGAAAAAGTGCTGTGAAACGTGGTTCCCGTTACTTTGAAAACTATTTCCTTTGAAAGGATTGTCTTTGCAGCTACGTGTTTCTCAGCAAGTCTGGGCGTCTATGGAGCAATTTAGCCAAAGTGCGCAAACGCTGGAAGTCGCTGCGCTTTTAATTAGCTTCGTTAATGGGGTGTCTCTTTGTGCTTTTAGGTGACAGTTTCGTAGTTAATGCCTGTTTGGCCAGAAAAGGAATCGACGAATGGATGGTTAAACAGAAGTACTATTGCACCGGCTCGCCGCTGGAGCAACGGGATTGCGAGCAGAAAGCCAGCAGCAGAGCTCCGCCGCGGGTAAGGCAGCGAGGCGCGGCGCGCTTACAGAGCAGCCCGCACTGCGCGGCTTTCGGCGTGTTACACTCTAACTTCTCACTGTCCGCTCAGACTTGCCCGTTTTTTGTGTGAAGTTGTACGCAACATCCTATTTATGGGACTACGCCGAACAGTCCCGTAAATATTTACCTTCGTAGTTCTGTAGTTTTAAGGTTTAAATACTCATTTAGAGATCGATAGTTTTTTTTCCTTAAATGATTGGGCATCTCGCTCCTGCATTTAGAAAAGCAGAACACAGGCATTTAAAGATTTTATTTCTCGGGGAGTAGCCTAAATTGAATTTTATTTTCACGTTCTTCAATGAGTAAGTTTAATTTCTATATTTTAATTTTTATGGTTTTATGGAATATTTGACTTGTGGTTTAGTGCGTTGATAACGTTTAGGCTACGCAAGTCGGTGGGTTAATTAATCTAAGGCTTGGTTTCAAGATCGAAGCCGTGTTTGCCCCTTTTATTCAATGATTGGAGAAAAAAAATATTTAAAAAAACATTAGCAATGACAAATATCAGACTAGTCAACTTGTCAGGTATCCTGTACTCAGGACGATCGAGAAGCACACAAATGGATAATTTATTTTGTCATTTTTATTTTTTAAAGTAGGTTTTGTTGTCCTCCAATAAACTACTGAATAATAGTTTAAGACCATTCATGGTGTGTACTCAGCAGCTCCTTGGGGTGGAGGGTGTATTTGACATTCAGCAAACACGAATGTTGGCGGACCCCCCCCTCCCCACTTCAGTTGCTGCAAGTGAAGCGTTTTTACGCGGCTTTAGTTTCTCGGCTGATGACTGAGACTTTGAAATGCACGCCATGAAAAGTTTTCCAAATGGTTCGCTGTTTGTGAAAGATTTACTGGAAATGAGATGAAGCAGATATGTGTTTTTCTTGAGAATGCTTAGAGGGGCAAAATAAACCTGATAAAGGAGGCTGGGTGGCAAATAGAAGTTGCTAGATACATACATTTGGTGAAAAATGCCTGTTTTTGATCATTAAAATCCCTGTGTGAGTCTTTCTTTACCCTGGTGATTCTGTGATTCAGGTTGTTTTTCAAAAGCATGATTTTACTTGTGCTGGTAAAACACTTGTGATACAATGATTGGGTCCAAAAGTTTTGAATTTCCAAATAGTTGCTTTTGAGCTGCAGCTTTATGTGCCATTTTACAGGTACAAAAGTACAAGTACATTGGAATTCTTGCTCTGTTCCCTCAGTCAGGATTTCGGCGCTCTGGCAGCCCGCCAGTGAACAGGATTGTGGGAATGAATGGCAATAGCAAGGTGGTCTCTATGTGTCTGTTGCCCTGTGAAACTGCTGGAATAATGTTGTCTAGTAAAAGCCACCTTCAGGAACTGCTTTTTTTCTTTTTTTTTTTTTTTTTGGGGGGTGGGGGGGTTCTTGGCAATGGCTTCCCGAAGAGGGGTTCAGGCGGACATTAGCGATCCAATCTCTGCGGATACCCCCCCCCGCGCCTTGAGTGACGGAAAGCTGAGATGTGCATCCAGCACTGGAGGTCCGAGGCAGACAGTAATGCACTTATATGGTTTTGTGTGCCTTTGAGATCTACCAAAATGTTGGAGCCATATCTCATATATCCATCTGATATATTAGATCCTAATCTGAATCTGTCTCATATTTCTATGCATGTTTGCAGTGTTATCATCCATATCTGTCCATGTACAAATACCTGTCTGCTCTGGAATTACATTTGTAGAAGAACATCCTGTAAATATGCAGTGTGGTCAGCACAGTGGGTAAGGAGTTGGATTTCTGAATAAAGCTGATGTAAATGCCAAAGGAATGGCTGTTGAACCTTTTGAGAGAGGAAGTTAACTAGAAAGGCCCAGTGAAGATATGCAGTGTTTGAGCTATGCAGCTCGGTTTAGCCGGACGCCTGCTAAGTACCGGCGTTAATCACCGTGAAGTTTCCAGTGGCTTGGATCTCAGTAGCGGTTTTCGTGACAGATGCTGCCACACAGCCGCCGGCACATAAACGCCTTGATGATTTTAATGTACAAAGACCAAGTGCTTCAGAAATAACTATCGCAGCATTTTCTTTTGGTTCCTGGAGTTGATCGAACAAACAAAAAAAAAAAAATCATCTGAGAACACGTTGTTGTTCTGTGGTGAATAAATCTGCCTTTTGCTTATTTTTTCCCCCAAACTGTTAACTCGAAGCCCTGCTGAAAACTGTGGGCAATTTGGAACCTTGAGAGCCCTTTGTTATGAATAATTGACTTTATGAATGTGATTCCTCTGTGATGTGGATGAATAAAATGAGATAAGACGTTCCAAACATGTATTGGAACACAAGTTGGCTGCGTTTGTTTTTGTTTGAACAAAAGACTTGTTTGAACATAAGAAGCCTGAATGATTAATGCACTTCTCTTAGAAATGGCCTGGTGTTATAAGTGCCTGTGGTAGATTTGGGGTTTGTTGTACCCATATGATGTATTAAGTGCTTAGGGGCACCTCTGTAAAGAAACGGGCTGAAGGAACTGAAAGATGTACAGAATGAGCTGGACTGAGCCTGACGGTCTTTGGGTTGAATGGCATTCCATGTCAGATTTGTGATTCAGAGCGGAGTGTTAATTTTGAACCTAGGCAGTGATTTATGTTTGCCATATGGGAACTTTGTTGGAGTGGTTGAGGAGAAGAGTACAAAATGTTTCTTTGACTGCAATTTATGCAAGCCTCCTCTGGAATGATGGAGTTTTACCTTATGGATGGAGTGGGTATGTTCCATGACGTTTATCTACTTCTAGTTTGACACTGTTTTGGTGCTGTGTTTAATAGAAAGGTGATGCTTTTTCACAATGTAATAACTGCATTTCTATAGTTCTTCATTTTTTTGCCCGATTTCTGATGGTTAAATTTTGAAATTCTTAATCGGATCTGTTTTGTGATGCACACCTATGACAATGACATGCAAGGAGACGCAGGCATTGGTTGTTTGACCGGCAGTTGTTGATTGTGAGCTCTCTCTTCTCTTCAATTGAACCAAAGTCTTGCCATTTCCCACCGTTGCCCCCTCCCTTCCCCAGAAGGATTGCCCCACTTTACTATGCATTGTGATTCTCCAAACTGGTTGGCTTGCAGAAGCTCATCCCAGCACAACAGTCCTGTCACATGTGCATCACTACTTTGTACAAGTTAGGCCTCAAACCTGCTTAAACACCTGGGAGGCTTTCGCTGTTCATTTATTTATATTAGTTGTCACTTATTCATTAATTTTGAAAATTGTTTTCTTGTCCTGCATTGAAGTAGATCTTATCCTTAAGGCAAGGAATTGCTAATTAGCCACATCCATCTATCGAGACTTAATCTGACAGATCTTTTTAAGCTTTTCTTTGCACTACCCCACCC
>JAODJU010000007.1:12720045-12730731 GCA_026776725.1 Gnathonemus echidnorhynchus | reverse complement strand
GGGGGGTGGTGGTGGTTGGAGGGGGGCTTCTGGATGAGGTACCCCCAGCGTCTCCTCTGCAAGGGTCAGCAGCGCTGGGGTGTCACAGGTGGAGGCTGTACCGCTCTGTTCGTACACCACAGGGGTCAGAAAGCAGTGACAGGCGCTTTAACGATTTCCATATGCATTCTGGGGTTCTGCTGGGTGTCTGCTCCTTCCCTAGCTTCGCCTCCATCTGTTTCCCCAAAGCGCAGGCAGCTGTCAGTGTGCTGAATGCGCTTCAGGCACATTCTGCTGTGGCTTCTGAGAACTTCTTGACAGTTCCTGGTGCAGTGTTCCTCGTCGTTCCTCTTTTACGTGCTGTATCAGACTTTCTGTCTTCCACAGTCTTGTTTAAAGATGAAGTCTGGGCTCTTTTTAGAACTTCGGAGGAATTTGTATTTGGGTGTGTGTGTGTACAAGATTAAGTTGCCAGAGAATATCTGTACAAGCCTTAAGACGAACTATTTCTGTTGTGAAAACATATTTCTTAATTTTTGTGTGTAACGGTTTTGCCTCGTTTGATATACTGGGTGAGAATATAATCTTTTTCCCCCCCTTTTGAATAAGTAGGCGTCTCGCATTTGTTAAGACCTCCTTGGGTGGAAACACCAGCACGATTTGAGGCCCAGTGTCTTTTGCCCGGCTTTCTGCTCTCCTGTTGCCCTTCGCCAGAGTGGCTTGATGGATTCTTTGAGATGATGAACACGGTTTAGATGTTGTTTAAAATTCTTTTCACCCTCTGAACTCTCACCTCCCAGACTTCAAACGCCCCCCAGCCCTGATGCTAGCTTCTGTCTTTGGAGTACTCAATGAATCATCACCTTCACTGATCTGTTCACTATTCCCTCCCCCTCTCAAGTTTATCATTTTATATGTGTTCAGCTTCCTTATCTCTCAAGGAAATTCAACTCTACACTTAACTTTTAAAGTGAACCTCAGTCAAATGCTTTTTATTTCAAGGATGCATTTCACTTCTCCTTCAGTCGGATGTGGAAAAATCTTTCCTTTCGTAGATGTCTGAGAAATGTATATTTTATTACTTGCACACCTCTGTTCGTCTCGTACTCCTAATACAGTTACTTTTTCCACCATACGGAAAATGATCAAATATTTATGCCATTTGTGGTCTAACTTGACAGGTATACACAAGACCTAGTGGGTTTCAGTTAGACGGAGCCACACCAGGAATGTGCCGTTCAGCTATCAGTTTCTAGGTTATATGGGCTAAAATTGGTGGAATTTGTAATAGAGCATACATTGTCTATATTGTATAATGATTTGTCTTTGTGTGTGGAAGTTGGTTTTTAAAACTCTGCTGGCTCAGTGGGCAGTGTCATGGCCTCTCAACGTCAGGGATGTGGTCTTGCGGAATTCTGTGAGCTTTTTGATATTATCAGAATTAAGGCACTTGTTTTGGGGAACTTGCATCAGATGGTACAACTCGCTTCAAATGAAGTTGAATGCTTGAGGTTATTTTGTCTAGTGCGCTGACTTGTGTTGCACTGCTTTTGCAAATGTCTGCACTTTTTGCACAGTTGCACTTTTAGTCCTGTGTCGATGTAGTGATATATGTAGCCCCGTGGTCCTGGAGGAACGTCGTCTTATTTCTCTATGTACTGTATTACTATATATGGTTGAATTGACAATAAAAAGCCACTTGACTTGACTTGGGGCTCTTTAGGACCTCCTGGAGACGGTTCTCTCTCAGTCCTGGACTGACATCCAGAGCTTCCCTCCCACCTCCAAGATTAGGTTTGCCTGTCGTATGTCCATAGTGCCAGCACATCCCTGCTCTGTGCGTGTTGGGGCTAAGCAGCACTAATGTGCTCTGCAGATCAAAGCTTGGCTGGGAAATGTGCATCCGTATCCCAACGGATTAGCGGTCGTGAGGCTCACCCCCCGCAAAAAAAATATCTGTAGACCGTGGAGCACCCGCTAGAGGGAAAATAATCCTGCGTCTTTTTGCAGGCTGTGTATTGTTTTGTAGACTACAGTTTGATCACGTGACCTTCTGTGAAAGGCCAGCTTATTGTTTTCAGTGATGCTATAGAGACGAGCTCGGCCCCTTGCGTTAATCATTAGATCATGGTGATCTCTGATGGGAACTTGGGTCAGCAGAATGACGAACAAATAGATGCTTTGAAGTTTGTTTCTGCGGTGGGTGTTGCTGCTGAAGTCTGTCATCATTTACAGGATGCATCTGTTAGCCTCTTCATTGGTGGGAATCCACAGTGGAATATGGCTTCCAAAAGCGATTGTGTGTTTGTAATCTTTTGTTTTTTGGGGGGGGTGCGCAGTGTTCTCTCGAATCCTACATGAAGAGTGTTGGACTTGCGGAGGCTCCAGAGCTTGTGTTTCTTCTAAGACATCTGAGAAGTGGTTGGATTTGAATATTTTGATGTTTTCAGCCCTGCCTCATTTCCTGTTACAAGTCGCCGTCGTCTTGCGGCTGTACGTTCTGCCTGTCTGGCTAGGGAGGTGCCCCAGAATGGGCGAGGGAGACCTGGACCGGAGGTCATAGACCCTCAAAGGCTGCAGTGTTTCCCAGAGCGCCGTGGCAGGAAGCCCGTCCCCTGCTTGTGAAGGAATTCTGTCGGCTTGGGGGAAACCCGTGGCGTTGATCTTGGCTGCGTATACAAAGTAGTCTGCCTTGCGGTTTGCTTAGGTCGGGCTGGAATGGGTGAACAAAGAAGCCTCCCCCCAAACACCATTTTGTGCAGGTCCCACTTAGAAATCACCTTTTGGGCTGCTCAGCCTGTCTGCTCAAACTGACAGATCTGGAACTGGGCTTGGATGTCTAGCCAGCTCCAGCAAACTGGGGCAAAGGTTTGCCTATGTTTAGAAAGTGGCTCTCTGATCCAGAAGTAAAAATCGTTTTCGGCAAATGTGTGCAGAATAGTAATAAAGATTTAACTATGGGAAAATATGGCATTGCAGTGAAATTTGGCTCGGTTGCACCTCTTGGTTTAGCCTGACTATCCCTGGGCTTCATGGTGTCTTTGAAGAATCGGGGGGTAGAAAAAAGACCAAAACTTGACCAGTGGTGAAGCCCTGGGCAACTGACAGCTGATGTCTGCGTCTTATTGTCAGTCCTACATGTTGATTTGTATACTGTACGTTCTGTGTCAGCAGTGCAGTAGTGGCACAGACTCCTAGGCGATGAGATGTCTCATGGGCCTCCATCATCCCCAAATAAAAAGCGGCTCCATGACAAACACCCCCATCCCGCTCCTATTTTCTATTTTGATCGCTAGTGGAAAACCTCCCAAAGGCTGCTCGCCCTCACAAAATCCCGTAACCCCTTATCTGGAGCTTGCAGGTACAGCCGCTTAGGTCTTGTCCGTGAAATTGCTGGCACATTTGTACCGAGAGCTTAAAAACTCTTTACTTTAGTGTTATGAGGGTTTTCTTGTAAAATATGCTATAAAAAAAAAGTGCCGGTTTGGGTCGGCGTGCCTGGGCGAGGTGTGAGAGCCGTCAGCGCGGTAGGTGTGTGCCTGAGCTCAGGGCGCCATGCTCTGCTCCTCTCTGAACTCCTCTCGCATTAAAAGACCAATAACCTGGTGATTTGTTACGCTCCGCAGTCGTGTCCTCTGTCCGTCAGGCCTTTTAAGTGACAGGCTACCTAAACTTCTTTCCAGCTGCCCCCTCCCCCAGCCCTGTTGAGAGGAAGCCCCTCAGACTCGTATTGACTGCTCAGTGGTGCCCACCAAGGTGCTTCTTGGAGGGTGGGGGGATGTTTGCTCTTGCTGTAACCTTTGTTTGCCAGAGCGGCTGAGGGGGTAGGCCCCGCCCCTTTTAGTGTCTTCAATTCCTCTGGTGATGTTGGGTTTATATAGTTGTGGCTATGACCTAGTACCATGTAGTGTAATGGTAAAGGAATTGGACTTGGGAGAAGGTTTTGCGTCAAGGGCTATGCAGCTTTTTGCTTGAAAGGTATTTAAGCTTAACCGGCTTAGTAAAACATCCAGATGTGAGAAACACTGTCTTTATAATGCCACTGCAAGCCCAACTTTTTTTTAATTAATTTTTTTTTTTTTTTGTATCTGCTTTGTGGTTCTTTTGTGTTTCTGGGACCGTGCCGTTTCTTTGGGGGATCCTGGCCGTAGGGCTTAGCGAAGTCGTAAAGATAATTACCGAAGGTGAAAGCTTTTCGTAAACCGGTCGTAAAGGCGCTGGCGAGGCGTGCGCGATCTGGAGGTTCGCTGGAATCCGTGCGTTCCCAGTCTGCAGACGCAGAGCTGTAAATCAGTGCTCTGCTTCTTTGGTTCAGCTTTTATGATTTGGCGGTTTGATATCGGTGAAGTAATACTCCCAGGAGTGCTAATCTCACACAGAATATTACAGATGGATGCAGCACCATTGAAGGTGCTGCTTGATGACACGTGAACACACATGCACACAAACGGGCACCTGCAAGCAATTCTAGCAGCTGTTCTCTTAAAACCTGTACATCTCTAAAGAACAGGTAAAGACATAAGTCCATTGAAGAATTTGTGTACAGTGTCTCTGTACAACTCCTATTTGCTGTTTTTTGGTGATTATAACATGATTGTAAGTATACACTTGGTTTCCTGCATACGTACATGTGAATAATTGAAAGTTATTATCTTATTATAATGAAACCTTTACCTGTTTCATATATCTTAACCTTTTCATGTGTTTATTAATGTATATCACTCGGTTTATGAATTCAAATATTTATAATATAAAAATGACCACACTAATAGTTTTGTGGTCTGTGAACAGTATGTCTTGACATTAGGGCGTTAGTCATTGCTCTAATGTAAACGGTCTTGGCTTAGAGAGCCTGCCGTCGTCTTGTGCCGGGGGCCCGCTGTGGATGAGGACACGCGTGTGTGTTGGTTAGGGGGGGCCCAAGGAGGAGGAATAACGTGGCTCCCGACACCGCGGATTCCCTAATGATATGGTCGCCTCCACAGGCCCTGATTCGAAGGCCACCGAAGTCTGCTCTAATTTGAGGTCCGGAGTTGAAGGCGTGTGGGCGGTCTTTGGGAGAGGGGCCACCAAGTCTGCAGAAGACGTTCAGTCATGCGGCAGCCGAAAATTCCACGGCGTCCATTTCACCCGGCCGCCAACGCGGCGCTTTTAGGGGAAAGTGGCAGTTGGGCCTGCCACCTGCCCGCTCCATGCCCGCCAGCCTCGACCCTGGCCCCACGGAATGCCCAGCGTTACCTCACCATGGAACATGAAGCCGACTATCAAGCTGCGAACGAGTCTCGGAAGGGCTCAGCGTTCTGTAGGGTGTCATCGTGTAGGGCGGAGAGGGAGGCCGACTTTAGCTGCGTTTGAAGCTGTTTTCAACTAAATGCTAGTGCTTTGTCTGGACAAATGATCACTAAGTCAGTCGACGGCGCCAGGCTGTTTAACAGAACGAGTTATTTAGCAAAAACAAAAGCGGATTATATAGACTGAGTGTCCTCTGTAAGGCCCCACCCATGGCTGGTACACTATGGGTCATTGGTTCTGTTTCTTAATGACTAGGCTTATTGCTGATTTGCTGTACATGACATTTAAACAACAGTTTAGGTTGCTTAGAATGCCTCTGTTTCTGCTCTGCTCTGTTAGAACCTTGAACTGAATGAGAAGTTGTACCATAACCAGGGCTCTCCATGTCTGGTTTGTAAAAAACCTTTCAGGTGTATCCTGGCTTAACTTGCACTTTCAATTCAGCCAATTATAATCCAAATAAATCTTCATAGGATTGGAGGAATTTAAGCTCAAAGGGCTGTTTGGCATTGGGTGAGATTTCCAGCCAACGTGGGTGATAAACCAATGAAAAACAAGGGATGGGGAAAGTAGTCAGCATTCCGGATTGTTTTGTGCTGACTGTCTGGGGGCTCTAGTCATATTGGATGCGTGAGGCCGTCCTTTTGGGGATAACGTTTTTTTTTTTTTTTTTTTTTTTTTAATGTCCCTTGGTGACTTGGATGTGGAACGTGTCTGATGTTTTTTGTTTATGTGGCTTAAATACAAGTTGGTTCCAGTGAGACCCTTAAATTGCTCCAAGCCCTATCAATTTTTAGCTGTTGGATTTAGTTGCTGACTCTGTCAGTTCAGAAAATGACCACCTTCAAATTTCAGGTGTGTATCGACTTGTGGTGAATTCAGCTGGGTGGTGCTGCATTTAACATTCTTCTGTACACGCTGGTCTGGGTTTGTAGACCAGACAGAACGACAGATGATTGACTAGCTTGGGATTCATGCACTTCTGGGATATTACTATTGCTGGGAGTGAAACCGAACAATTAAGCTTAGGAACTCTTAAATTAATACTTAAACGCTACCTTACTCCTCACATTATCGTCGTGGAAATATCTTTTTTTTTTTCTTTTCAGCTTTCACTTTTGTTCCTGCCTTCCATACCAAGGTCTGTAATGTGAACATCTGTATTGTGACCTTAAATCCAAGGTCCAGTTCAGGAATTTTTAATCAAACCATAGCATTACGGTGCTATGCAATTCATAGCTTTGGAAATATCATTCTGGAGGAGTTTCTAGAGTTTTAACGTGCACTAGGCATAGCGTTCAGACCCCCATGCACTGAAGAAACTTCAGTGTCTGCTGAAAGCGTACAACTTTATGCTCTGGTTCCCGCTTGGATTTTATTTATTTTATTTGTTTAGAAGCGCTCACTGATGTGGAAGGTGCTCGTTTGTGTATGAACAGCTCTTTACCATGCTGGGAGCTGCCAGCGATGCTGAAACTTCATATCTTTCCCCTTACAGCAGGACCCCTTATTTTATTCATTCCCCCCCCCCCCCCCCCTCCAGTTTTAAACATGAAAAGTGTGCAGAATTCTGACATCAGTAGCTCTTCTCTTCCTTTTGTGCTGCTCGTGTCTCTCGTTTCACCTGGTGAGCCTTCGGGGAGGGTGCAGCCGCGCTCTGGAAGCACCTGCCTTGCGTAGCGAGCGGGAAAGCGGGGATAACAACGCGGGCGGGCGGAAATGTTTTGGAAGTTCACTTGGTTGTGTTGGAGGACCGGTGGGGCTGAGCTGCTTGTGGCTCCTAAGTTCTGACTAGACTTTAAACCCTGTCACAAGCCTGCTGTTATCTCTGATCTGGGCCTGTCGTTACAGACGCCTTAGGACCAGTCTGTCCTCCTGGAAAGGACCTTCTGTTTCACGTTTTCTATCTGCTAAAGAGTTGCACATTCATCTAATCTCTGTATACATTTGAAGCAGCCATGTTCCGAGGATCTGAGGTTTTGAAGGAGGTTTTATAGCTTTATATTTAGACTTCAGATGGAAAGCAGCAGATGCACGTTTCTCTGCCGCGTTTTCCATCATGGCAGTGATACACCGATATATAAAGCACAATGTAAACTAGCTGGGAGTTTGAAGACGTTTGCTTTTCATTCTCCAGCTCAAAAATGCACAGTGTTACTTGATTTTTCCTTTTGGGTCATTGGGGTAGAATGTTGAGCCGGCAGTATAACCTTTCATTCAAATTTCATTGCTGCTTTGAACTTGAAAAAGTTTACCTTGCCGTAGACTAATGGTTCTCTTTTTTGCACCATGCCAGCTCAGTCAGGACCCTATATCAAGTATAGGTTTAAATTAACACTATGATCAGGTGTGCAGTGCACTCTGCAATTTACGCTAATCACTGCCTATCACACACATCTGATTGGATGTGCCAATGAATTTTAACTTGAGCATCTGTGGTTTGGCTTCTTGGATTGGTTGAGTGTTCACTAGTCTTGTACTTGGCATTTGCAGACCCAAGACCTGTTTATTTGGGTTAATTCTACAATCGGGCTGGGAAATCTGATCGTGGATCAGCATAGGTGCTTGCTGTATTTAAAATGCTTACATTTCCAACTCTGCCTTGTGACCCATTCAGAACTTGCCTCGATCCAAATTTGGGTCATAACCCAGGGGTTGAGAATTGCTGTCCTTAGACAAAATGGTGCTTGAAGCTCTTATGATTTATACTGTTTTGTCAATGGGGCAGTAGAAGTAAATTTGGCCACCAATGCCTGTTGGAGGAATTTGCCCAAGCCTGGTGAGATCTGAAGGGAAGATGGACAACTGCAATAACTGTTAGCTTGGAGCCAACCTCATACTGATAATGTAGATGGTGGAAGTCAACCAGTAACCACATTCCACTCCTTCCTCTCTGCATGTGCGCGCTTTTGTGTGCGTGCATGTGGTAACCAGACCTCTACTTGTCCTCTACATTTCTGGACCCAGACACACTTCTGGAAGACAAGAGGAATTTTAATTGCGGGTTTGGGTTTTTTTTTTTTTGGGGGGGGGGCTTGGACGAGGTTTTATTGTAAGCAGTCATTAGGTTTCCCAGTTACATTTTCCTCACACACAAGAAAATCTCCCACAATGCTTTTCAGCACTACTTTTTTTGGTATTAAGGTTTTGTTTTTTTGATTTTCAGGACAATCATGGAACTTGACAATTGCATAACGACTACATATATCAGGGAGCATGACGGGGGATAAACTCATCAGACAGGACGTGTGACGTGCCATTCAAGGAACAAACAGGCAGTATGGTATATGGCAGATCCAGTCCCAGTGACGAGAGCAAAAAAAAAAAAACAGGAACCAAACAGAAATTTAACCAGTCACACCAAGTTCTAACATGCGTCTAACATACCACCAGTCAAGCAAACATTCATAGGAGGAAATTTCTACCATCACATCTTCACATCCGTCGTGCAGCGCTTGACAGCCCCTTTGCAAAGGTAAACGTGCTCATACTATGGATGTATTGAGTTTGTATAATGTGGAGCGTTTTCTTTGATTCTCCTTCCCTTCTCCGCCGTCCTTCCTGCACAGTCCTCAGAAAGAAAGATGGCTTCCCGTAAGCAGAAAGTGCTGATTGGGTGCTTGTCATGCTGATCTGGGGTGTTGCAGTGTGGGGTTTCTGCCTGGCTGCACCCCGCATGCCTCCGCCCTGGGCTGGCATTTGCCCACATGCTCGCCCAGATGGCGCCGCGCCGCATTCACACACGTCTCTGCCCTTCTGTAATTTCACTGATGGTTCATCTTCTGCTCTGCATGGATGAGCGCCACGCTGAATCCGGATCTCCACAAATGCACCCTCCAACTTGCGTTTTTTGTAGCTGTGCTTCAGTGCAGGCAGAGTTAAACTAACTCTCTGATAAGGTTTCTACATGCCAAGAAGACCCTCGCTTGGTGGGACCTCCCATCTGGAGACGGACGGGGGAGCGGAGAGAGGGGGAGAGCGTACCGTGACTCCTGTACATCGGGGAGGATTCCTCATTTCTGATCTCTCGTGATTTCGGTTCGGTCCTCTGTGGAACGCGACTCAATTGGATGTCGCTTGTTGTGCTATTCGGCCTTCTGGAAAATGCGGGCAGCACTAGAGCCTGCCCCCCCCCCCCCCCCCCCCCCCCCNNNNAGACGTCGCCCCCCCCCCCCCCCCCCCCCCCAAATCTCAGCGCGAGTAAACATCTCCCTGTCTCAGGATAAACCACACAGTGACACCTGCAGGAGTGTGGGTGGCTATTAGCTGGCTGACAAATCCTGAAAAGTAGATTTCTGCCATGTTGTAGCTGCTAGTGAAGATTACCTTTTGCATATTTCCATCACAATGATGGTCAAGGACATAGGAACTGGGGGAGTGCACCAATATTTAATTTGGCTTAATTTGTCCCATCTAATAAATCAGTCTTTGCATTGCAGTTATGGAGTTATGTCAAACTCACTCCTTTGGCGGTAATGATGGTGCTAACTGGGGCAAGAAGCACTGGACTCGCCTCAGTTTTTGAGCATCTTTGTGCGTGTGGGGGGTGTGATGATCTTATTTTGATGTTGTGGGGGGCACTTTTTCGGCAATCAAAAAACTAAAAATGTCAAAAGTCCTATATTTTGTTTGGTTACTTATGGTTCATGGTAGGGGATGGTCCCCACAAAGATATGGATGCAAACGTGTGTGTGTGTGTGTGTGTGTGTGTGAGAGAGAGAGAGATGGTGGGAGGGAGGGGGCGAGAGAGAGATTTAAAGATAATAGCTTGATTTCTTCCCTTCATGTACAGTCAGTATGTTTACATGTACAGCTAAGTTTGCAATGGTTATAGCTTGACTGCTCCATTTAATCGGATTGCTGTTCTCCTCCCAGTATACATGCATGGGAGGGGAATTGATATATAGCCCAGTGTTTCCCCTACCATCATATTATGGAGGTGCCCAGCCCCCCCAGCGACACCTCCCGCCCTCCCTTGAAGGTCACGTTAATTTTATTTTCTATATAGCGCCAGATCACAACAGATGTCATTTAAGGTTATCTTTCCTATAGAACAGGTCTATACATTGCCCTTTCATTAAACAAACTAAATAGCCTTATGTTATTTATCTCATTTACACAACAGCTTGTCATTTTTGTCTCTACACGGTCGCGCATTTACAATTCTCCTCCGCTCTCTGTATCGCGCATGGCGGAGTTCCGCCCCGATGTTCTCTCACAGACACGTGCCCGCACACAAAAAAAATGTTTCGCGCGTCCGAAAAAATGTCGCGTCAACCACCTGAAAAGCAGACAATACACTGCAGTGACAAAAGCTGCACAGTTTGTGGATAATTGTCACAAAAAGAAATGATCTAATGTTTAGTTCAGTTGTTATATTGACCATGAATCCTGTCAGGGTCCATCTGGCCGCCA
>JAODJU010000007.1:12698317-12720035 GCA_026776725.1 Gnathonemus echidnorhynchus | reverse complement strand
CCCCCCCCCCCCCCCCCCCCAAAAGCTGCAAACCTAGGGGAAACACTGCACATGTACTGTAAAAGTACAGTTTTGGTCGGGCTAACACAATAGTTCGATTTTCTTAGTGTGCATGCAAATGTACTGGCTTGGAGTTTCCCAGTCAGGCTCTGTACAGCCACCCGTGTGTCTGCTCTGGAGGATGGTGATGCTGTAAAGTTTTACTTTGTATCTTTGTGGAGGAGCTGCCTTTCAACGGTGACACCTGACTGCAGCTTAAACTGTACATGACATGGGAAGAAGCTGTGTTTTGTAACTGTGTTACCACAGAGGCTGCGTGGGTGCCTTGTTTCCAGCGCAGGAAGCGTACTTTGAGAGAACTGGGATTCTGATATTATATCCAGGATGGAGTGGGGAAAATTACAGGCCAGTCAGTCTCTGAAATGGGAGCGTGGGGGGCGTGACACTCAGAGCCGGATTCCAGTGTCGGTGTGAAGGCAGCACTGGGAGAGTTTGACTGGAGGACAGGGGAAGAGTTCACCGAGGATCAAATGCGGCGAAGCTCCACAGCCGACATCTGATCCAGGACCTGCTCTTAACCTCCTATTTACCCGGTTTAACAGGTGCGTCTGAGCTGGGAAATCTGCAAACTGTGTTGCAAACTGGCCCTCCAGGACTGGAACTGGGCAGCCCTGCTGTAGCATGTGCTGCCTGAGGGCGGCCAATCGTCCACTGAAAGACTCCCGCCCTGATGCCAGCAGATGGCTCTGACAACAGACATGGCACAGAAATGCACTTGCTGCCCCTTTTCCCAGCATGTCTCTGGTTTAAGAGCGAGTCTGCGGTGTCTCCTATGGATTTGCGTTTTTATCCTTTGTGTGATGGCTTTAAGTGATCGTACTTGTACCTTTTTGGTAAAGACACAACCTCACTAGTTAAGGAGCCTGACTTGAGGGTGGGGCTTTAAAGTTGAACCTTACACCAAGCTAATGAACCTGAATTGCTTATTTTTTTGTACGTTGGTGTATTAAGCTGTGTGATCCTCTGCTTTTATTTTGTGCCGGCTGTTTGACCCTGATCTCTGTTTCCTCCCTGTAGGATGACCTGTGTAAGGATGGGATCATAGACCAACATTATCGCCTAGAAGGTAAGATCCCTCCACCCCGATGCTGTTTCATTGTTGCTCCCATAAACTTGCTCATTCCTCCCCTCTGTCTCTTACCTGTGTTGAGCCTGTACCAGACGCTGCAGTTGAAATGGAGCTTAATCAATTGTAACAAATTTATAGCCTCTGGGGAAAAAATGGGGATGGATGGGGGCGATTCTATGATTTTTTATTTTTTAATTGTTTTGTTGTTTTATTATTATTACTAAGGTGGGGGCATAAGAGGGGCCATAATTCATATAGAAGGGCCAGCCTTATAATTGGTGAATGATATGTTTTGAATTGGGGAGTGACAGGAGAGGGGGCTCTCTGGGGCCCAGTTAGGTTTCAGATGGGGAGAGGGCACCTTTGGCCCCGCCCATATACACCTCCCTGGTGCTGCTCGGCCGCCCCAGACAGTTCATGCCTGCCAGGTGACCTGTGGGCTCCGTAGCCAGACAGGTACCCTTTGTTACCCACAGGCAACAGACTTGGCATGTTCATGAAAGGCCTTTCAGGTAGAGAAGCGGAAAGATTGAGTGCATCTGTGTCTCCCGGTGTGGGGGGGGGGGAGGGGGGCTGGGACTGAGGTGTGAGGGAGGCTGACCTGTGAGTTAGGGGGTAGCTGTCCCCCAGATGAGAGTGCAGGCCGTGGTAGCAGGTAGCTGTGTGTGTGTGTGTGTGTGTGTGTGTGTGTGTGTATTGAGTTCCAGCTTGAACCTGCAGCTCTAAGAAACTGGTGGGTTGTGATATGGGGAGTTGGACAAGGAGAAAACAGACGAGGGCTCCGAAGGCAAAGCATTGGGCCGCACATGTTCCCGGTTCCCCGGCGGATGTGTCGGGTGCCGGTAATGCCGTTTGGTCAGTCTGCTTCTCAAGATGCACAAACTTAGCCAGATCAAAGGTCCTCCTCTGCTTCTGTATGGATCAGGCTGTCGTTACTCGACCCTGTGAAGTACAAGGATGGTCTGAGATGTTCCTTGTCTGAAGCGTGCCTCCATGTGCTTATGGCCTCCGTGATTGGCTCTGACAGTCAAGAGGCCGGTCGAGGTCCAGTCTGTGTGCTTCTCCCCAAGATTAGAAAAAAGAATGCAGGGGGCCCATTTCCAGCGGAGAGGAAGGGACAGATTCTCTTTGATCTATTGGGAACAGGAAGGGGGGAGGTTGTAGAGAAGGGGGACGCAGTGTTTTGGCCTTTTGGCGAGCACAACAAAGTGTTTAAAATTTAACTTTGCTTAATTAATTAGTAATTCTGTTTTTAAAGCCGTCTGATCCTCTTCCAAAAAGCGTTTTGGAGCCGCAGTGTGGAACTTCAAAGTGCGGCGGCGAGATGGAAAGCATTTAATCTGTCACCCCGCACCTATGGGAGAGCCAGATTTGTAGCTGTTCAGGAGCGATGCGAATCCGTGGCATTTAACATCTGTGTTTCGCATCTGATGGACAGAGGCGTAAACAAGCCCATCACGCTGCCTTTGGGTCGGATGACAATGGTTTGGATTACAGGAAATTCCATTTTCTGTGTGCGTGTGTGTGTTTGTGTGTGTGGTTTTCCCCCCCCCCCCCTCCATTTCTGCTGTCCTCAAGTGAATTGAACACAACAACTGTTCGTTTATATGGCTGTCACAGTGTAAAATTGGAAGTAGCCAGCGGCTAACTGCTTGCAGGGGATGGCTCCGTAGAGCTGCTAGTTTTTATGAATGGGTGGAGCTAAAATAGGAGCCTCGTTTAACTGCAGTTGGGTCACCTTGAGTGAGGTCACGTGGTCAGCTGCCTATAGAGGGCGCCCTCCAAACTGGGCCTTGGAGTTATTCTCTCCCCCTCCCCCCATGTCCAGCATGTCTCCTTATCTCAAGCACAGCTGGGGCGTTGATGCTAACACAGGCTGGATTCATGCCCTTTGATGTGCTCTCTGCTCCAGCGTTGCCTTTGAACCACCCCCTCCAGATGGACCTGCGTTCTCTTTTTTTTAAAAAAAAAAAGTCCCCTGAGGGTGGGGCTCAACCCTATTTGAATGAATTGTTCCCCTAGTCCTGCTTAAAACTTTTTTTTTTCCCCCTCCTACAAATTTTTCTAACATTCATAGAAAAATCCATACACCCCCCACCCAACCCAGCTGCAATCCAAAGTCTTCAAAGAGCAGAATCAGTGCATCAGTCACATCCATTCCCCTTCCCCCCCACCTTGATTAAAGCCTCCTTGTTGTGTCCCCCCCCCCACCACTTCCTTCAGTGGACCTGCCCCCCGAGAAGATGGACAGGTGCTACGCCGAGGACAAGGTACAAGTGCGGGAGGGTGCAGATGCCAGAGGTGTTCAGAAACCACTGAAGTTTGAGGTGAGTGTCAAACTGACCATGGGGGGCTGGGATTGGTCAATGTACCGGTGCCTCTGATGTTTTGAATGACCATTTCCTGTTAGCCATTTTCCGTTGGCACATTCCCAAGGCTCGAGGGCATATGATTGGCTTCAGCATTGTTAGGGACCAAATCCGCCTGAACCCCACCCCCTGTACTGTGTGTGTCTTCCCTCTGGCCAGGAGCTGGAATGTGCCGTCTCTGTAGAGGAAGACGATCGGCAGGAGTGGACCTTCACACTGTATGACTTCGACAACAATGGCAAGGTCACAAGAGAGGTATGAGTTACTCGCCACTCATTCCCGAAGGGTGCGTGCACACACGCACACACACACACACACACACACACACACACGCGCACGCCTTCTACACTCCCTTCCTGGAAAGACACTGGCAGCTTGGCCTATCCTGCCAAAAACAATCCCCATCTCTTTGCCGTTAAATGGACTGCTGCCACTCCAGCTTCGTCCTTCCCTCCCTAGTCGGCCCAGTCCTGAACAGTAAAGATCTAAGGCTCCAATCAGAACAGCCTCTGTGTCCCATCGACTGAGTCCTCGATCTCCAGCCGGTCAGGCACAGCCCCCAGCCTCCCAGCATGAGATGGGTGCCCCATCCCCCCCCCCCCCACCATCTTCTCTCTACTTGTTATTGCCAAACTGTGTGTGTGTACACATCACTCAATATTCTTTAACAAATTTACAGTGTGTTCGCCATTTGATTACCTTGATTAGCAAGAAAATGCTAATCAAAGTAGCCTCTGCAAGCAGTTATCAGCAGAGAAAATTCGAGGCATTCTTCCTACAAGGGATATTAAATACTGCTGTGTTTTATGGGATGAAACGATTAACTAGTGCATTTAAAGTCAAAGGACAGCCTAGAATTTGACTCTGCCATCACCTCACAACCAGTTCATTGGATGTCAGACATGCACTGTTACATACTCTCTCCATGCTATAAAAGAAATTTGTTTCATTTGACTTATATTTTCATTTATAATTGTTCACTCAACTTTCCAATGCTTAACAAGAATAAAAAATCTGCAGTTCATGAAATAAATGGAAAAGTGGTAAAAGCCTGTTGTGTGCAAAAACTTTTGACTGATTTCATCGAATTGTATGGACTTGCTGTAGCAGGTCCTGTAAAGACTGTGAACATGAATAGGCAGCTTAGAGCCAGTGGCCTTAAGAGGTCAACACACTCATGTGTGTTCGTTTCTACTTGCTATAGTTATTTCCTAGCCGCCTAACTTTCTAGCCTTCCTTGGCCTTGCAGGACATCACAAGCCTGCTGCACACCATCTACGAGGTGGTGGACGCGTCTGTGAACCACTCCCCCAGCACCAGTAAGACCCTTCGGGTCAAGCTGTCCGTGGCCCCTGACTCCAGCCGATGGAAGGGGCCCGCTCAGACCCCAGCAGGTGAGCGACAGACAGACTGGGGAGCTCGAATGACTCCACCTGGCTGGATGGTGAAACCTTTGACGTTGTAACCCGGACAGTGTGACAGTTGGTAAAACATTTTACGCTTTGCCCTTGCGGGGGGTGTTATTACCCCCAATTCCCAGCAGCTTCCTGTGAATGCGGGCGGCTTTTCCTCCTGCTCGTCAGCTACGGCTGCTGTTTTTACGGGGTCTGCCGCGTCTGTGCCCCGGGGCTGAGAATATAATAAATGAAGCATTTGTTTTCTCCCCCCCCCACCATTCTCTTTCTCTCACATACACGCACACATTCACTCACTCCCTTGCATGGGCTCTCGCTCTCTCCCTCTGCTAAATCTTCAAAGCCAAAGCTTAGAACAAAGGTATCTTTCTTCAGCGAGATGCAGGGCCTACGTTGGTGAGCAGCGAGCCTGTTTAATGTGGCTCCCTTTGATAACGCCCCCCCCCCCCTTTTCCAGACCCTCCCCATTTGAGGCAAAAGGCTGACAAGTGGATCGAAGATCCCAAAAGTTCTGACAAGAAGTCCCGGGCCCTTATCAGGTATGGATTGCTGGGTTCTTGTGTGGTGTTCTGAAATCGCAGCACGTGTCCTTCAAGGCTGGCACAGGGTGTCTCTGCTCAGGACATTTAATTACCCTTTGCCTCCTTTTTGCCTCCATTTTCTGCTCTTAATAATGCAGATTAATAAAATTTGGCCAATGAAGCCATCAGAAAACGGCAGTGAGAACCAGCAGGCTTACTATGTATAAAGCTATTGCTGTAGAATTTTTTAATTGAAATTTTTGATTGAAATATCATGGGTAATGCCTCATAGACAGATTCATGGACTACGCAGATTTTAATAATGGAGGAACGGGAACATTGTGGAGCATCAGCGTGACCTTTTAACCCCGGTTTGCACACCACACTAAGGCCGTGTTTACACAACAGGCCTGAAAAATCCATTCAGATCCCACCCCCATATCTAATCATTCATTAGACTATTCCAGCTGGACTCATGAACTCACTTTTACATCTGGCTGCACGTCTACATGAACACGAGCATGACGAGATCGCTCGAATACGCCAGGAGACAAACGCAAGTGTTCTCGTGCAGAGAGAGTTGTAACGGAATCCCACATGTGATCTGGAGTTCAGACGTCTGGAGATTCCAAGCAGATTTCTCGGTTTAATTCACGCACTAGGGATTGAAATCTTTAATGAGCATGCCAAAATGTCAAACTAGGTCACATGAAGCTGGCTACAAAAAATGTACAGGCTCTGATCCAATCCAACACTTAATCCTGACATTGCAGTATTTATTTTTATGATTAGTGTTTGTTGTGACTCTTCCAAACCAGAGCGGTGTGGATATAGTTTGCGTGGGCAATCATCCCCCAGTGCATTCTGGGAAAGCTTGGCTTAAGGACAGGGTTCTCTCCCTCTGACAGAAGCTGAACTCCATCTCTCTCGTCCTGATCTCCAGGCGTCACCACGGTGAGCAGCCCACCCAGCAGGGCTGCCAGAGGCACTGCGTAGATGAGAACCTGGAGCGTAGGAACCACTACTTAGACCTAGCTGGGATTGAGAACTATACATCACGCTTTGGGTCAGGTGGGTTCTCCCAGCATCATAATTCCAGTCAGACCTTCTGCATTGTATTGCTGACAGTAATGGAGGCCGCAAGTGTTGCTGCAGCCAGAAGATGGTGTAGTTATTAAAGAAATGTATTAGTATCAAAGTATCTTTGAAGAAACTTGGAATTCCTCCCTCAAATATCCAGTGTAAAGTATGACGATTGTAATTACCAAGTTACTTTATCTGCCTTAAGATGCTCAAAGACTAACACAGCTGTCCGCAGAGTTGGGTAATTCAGGTCCAAAGAGTAAAAGTCCAGACTGGGATTTTGTTTCAACCAACCAGTTGAGCATAAAGAGTCACAGTCACAGAGTACTCAACTGGTTGGTTGAAACTGGACTTTTACTCTCTGGACCTGAATTACCCAACTCTGGCTGTCCGTGTGAGTGGGGTGTTCAGGCGAATGCTGGATCACCCCGTCCTTTGGAGCTGAAGTCCACCTTCCCTGAATGCAGGTACCACAGACCCAGGAAAAGCTGAACCTCAGATCCGACCCACGAATCAGTCGCGGTCCCGCTCCCATGAGCCAGAGAATGGACACGGTCACCCACAACACCGGCGCCTGCACCCTGTCCAGGTGGGGGCGTCCTGCCTGCGGGCTCGGGACGAGGACTGGGGCCGCCACGCTCTGCGCTCCCCCAAAATCTCCGGGCACCCCCAGGTAGTGGCCCAGTTGGCCAGGACCCGGGCACTCAAGAGCCGAACCGCGCCCCCGCCCCCGGCACTGCCTGGTCATGTTGGGCCCTACAGGAGGCACAAGCAGCGTGCCAAAGACGCCCAGCAAAACCCCCGCATGATGGGCCCCGCGACAGAGAGGGGGCAAGAGCGGGAGCTGCCTAGCTTGGTTTTGTACGAGGGAGGCCTGGGTCCGGTGGTCCAGCGACACCAGCACCATCATCACCATGAGCACCACCACCACTACCACCACTTCTACCAGTCCTGAACCCACCCTCCTCTTCACTGGCCCCGCCCACAATGTAGTTATGTCACCAGAGCTCTGTGAGAGCCATTGCTGAGCCTGGAGGCTGCTTTACCACTGAGGGTGCGGAGCCTTGCCGACTGGCACCGTGTGTGAATTGGGAGGTGTGGTTGGCGGGGCCAGGGGAGGGGGAAATGAGTCTTAAAGGAGCTTTGCTGCTCCCATCGATTTTATTGATCGTTGTATTTGCAGTTTGCATACATGGTTGGATTGAACTTCCTCTACCACTCTTCGTCACTCCTCTTAAGAGGTTTGAGGGACAGGACCAAGGGGCAGAGCAGTGGTCAACCAGACATTGCATATGAAGGAACATGGGTTTGTGGGAATCACTGTGGCTGCCTGCAGATCACGGGGATCCCGTCTACTCTACTGCCCCGTGACTCTTTTTAAAAAGCACTTCCTGGTAGAGTCGCTTTTAAAATGCATTTCCGTTCGGTCCCTGGACATTGGTTGTCAAGATCAGAATCCCACTCTTCCCTGGAGCTGAAGATACTTTTGAAGATTTTATAATTTTTTTTTTTTTAAGAACTGAGAATTAAAGACCCTGAACAGCTGCTACCTCTAGTATTATGATTATTGCTATGAATGTTATTCAGATGTTGTTTTCAGTAATGTTTTTAATATGCCACGTGGGGGGGGGGGGGAGGGGGAGTTCCCCTTGTGTAGTCTTGATATTTCCTACACATTTTTGTATGTAAATCTTTCAAATATTTTCCAACAAGCATTGCTGATGCCACATGGTTTCATCGCTACAGTGCAACTCCTGCTTCCCCCCCCCCCCCTTCCTTCTTAAGGCTAATTGTCCCTCTAAGACCACTTACCGTTGAAATCAAAATCATCTGGATCACATGGGGGACCATTATATATTAGGTTGAGGTCTGTAGGAAGGTCGTACACTCTCTCAGGTACCCTTCATCAGTACAAACAGGCAAGTTGGAGCCCCTAGTGGCAGGTAATGACTCAAACTTTAATCCAGTGAAGGTCTCTTTGGTTCCTTTGCTGGCCAGTGTTTTGTAAACACCTGTCCATATCGGCGTTGCTACGTGGAGACTGGTTCTTTCATAGATCACTAATGGTTTTCAAAGCTGGATAGATTGGCTGTGTTCTAGTAGGCCTTGCCAGCACTGCGGTTGGTCTAGTAGTGTCTAGTAAAGTTCTGTGGGTGGGCTGTTGGACCTCTGGGGTCAGCTGCACGCAGAGCAATCGCCATAGCAGTTATTAACCACACCCCCCTCCACAGCCACTTGGCTTCATGTTTACCCACAGAAGTTACTCCTTTCACCTTAATCTTAGACCCGTGAAATGCTTCAAAGACCGTCTTGAAGTGATTTTGGAACCATGCATTAGAGAGGGTGTAGTACAACCAGATGGGCCATTTCCGCATCCCGCCTGTCAGCGAGTCACTATGACGAGGCTCTGTTTGAACGGGAGTGTAGCGTGCCGTCCTTCAGCCATGCCCCATTGCTTGTGGGAGTACTACTTACACAAAATGTTCTGAGGGCAGAACAAAAAACGATTGGTTCAGAGAGCCAATCAGATTGTAGAGGAGGTGGGTTCAAGGAACTAGAGGAGGTTGGACAAATATCTGATTGGTTGGTCCTGCCTCCTCTAGTTGCCTGGACTCGCCTCTTCTACAATCTGATTGTTTCAGAGAGATGACCAATCATTTTTCACTCCGCCCTTAGAACATTTTTGTGTAAGTAAAACTCCCATGAGTTGGCTGATTTTAGGCCGACGGCCGGGACTGACGGGCTATTTCCTTTGTACAGGTGAGACTGAGTTTGAATATGAAGGCTGTTTAATGTCAGTGCAGTCCCAGCACCTTGTAAAGGGACAGAGCATGGCTTCGTGTTTGCGCTTCATTCCCCTTCAGCCTGGTTTCTATGACTCTGTATTTAACGTTAAACCCTAGCCTCTCTCGATTGTTGCCACTAAGTTATATTAAAAGGTGCATTTTAGAATTATTGTAAATATTTTACGTATTGGAAAATGATATACACATCTTTTAGAAGGAAATGAGCTTATTTATATAAATAAAGTGATCAATGTATGTCTTCAAAGCTATTTCATATGCCTCTGTCTATCTGTGGATGAAAGATGAGGGGAGTCGGGTATTTAAAGGATCCTTGCTTTGTGGCACTTTGAAATGGAAAGAATCCTGCACTTGTTTTTCAACATCCGAGCTACAGTGCAGCGCCTTCTGTTTCCATTAGTTTTCATTATTTTATTGGGCACCTGGGCATGGATGGTTTTGATTAAATGCTCCATTTAATAGCAAATCAGGTTGTGACTGGCTCTTTAAAAGCTTCCCCGATGAGGATTGGGGGACGTGGTGGTCAACGATCTCCCTACTGAGCTGGTTTATACTTCTGTGGAATCGACGCCGTAGGTACGGCTGCAAGTACCCAACGCCGCAGCCTGTCACGCACCTCCCCGGAAGCGTAACTACGTGTCGCAGCAGCACAGATCGCAACAGCTGCGATTGGTCCACTTGGTAACATCGCAATTCACATGTTTTGCTGTAGTTTTATTTCGGGCTGGGGGTATTTTAGTGTGGCTCGAGTTATTTTCCTTGTTACTAGGCTGCTGTTTTTGCCACGGTGGCAGCCACTCGTGCTGTGCCTGCACAGAACTGGGAAATTTTAGATATCGCAATGAGATTGTTTTACGATAAATATTGTGGTTTTCCTAGTGCAAAAAAAGAGTTCAAAAAACATTTCTCACAAAGCCAACTATGAGTGATTTAAATAGCAAAGATGAAAATGATTCTGATTGGCTCAGAGAGTGCGTGCAGAGCTCATGCAAAAACAGCAGCAGCAAACTTTAAACTAGAGAATCTTCAAAAGCAACAATTATTAAAATTGCAAAGCTTGCTAAGTTTTGTTTCCTGTAACAGAGTAAAAATGTTTTGCCGAAACTTAAACCCAGTATAATTGCAGGGTGACACTGACACAGCAGCGCAGAAGTATAAATGCTGACAGAGGGTTAGACCACTTGAGGAGGCTTTGGATACGACGCAGAAGTACAAACCAGCCTTGTGCCTGGGAGGTAGGGGTGTGTTGGTCCCCCTTGAGCTGGACTGCTGGTTTTCATCCCCAACTCATTCCCCAACTTCATTCTTAAAGGTGTCAGTGTGTGGCTCTGTGTGACCTGAAGGTTGTTGGTTTAAATCCCGTGGTTGGCAGAGTGATGTCACCTTTGGGTCCTTGAGCAAGTCGCTTAACCCCAAGTGCTACAAGGACTGGGTAACCCTGCTTTCTCAACTGTACATCAATTTGGGTAAAATAATAAAAAGATGAGATGGTATACGTACACCTCTGCTTTTCTCCAGTCAAATATAAGTGGTATTTTTACTTGTGTAGAACTGTAAAAATCAGATGGTCCTTAACCTGACTGCTGTCCAGTAAACCATTGTCATGCCAAATAAATTGACCCAAGTTGACCCAGCTGCTAGCAAATATGTCCCTGTCCTTCCCGTCATCCTGCTGGGCGTTTCAAGCAGGCGACTCGCTGGAGATAGCAGCTAGACAAGCCATGAGCGAATGGGGGCTTGGTTCATGTAATCGCTCACAGCCGCATACAGCCATCAACCACCCCAGCTGCACACTCAGTGTAGCTAATGTCATGCTGAATCAGATCTTCTGCGGTGCAGACATGTGGACGACCTCAGATGTTTTACATTTAAGCAGCATGACCTGCTGTTGGATGTAGATTTCCTCGCCCGTCTCCCGCTATTTATGGTGCGGTGGCTCTTGTGGCAGAGGTCTGGGTGATCCCTCTGGGTTAGCCATGCTGACGGTGCAGGTTCTTACTCTCTTGGGGTTATCTTAATTTTTATTTATTTTTTATTTATCAACCATTAAAAGAAAGAAAATGTGGAATTTGCTGGTGCGTCTGTCTGTGTGTTGGGGGGGGGGGGGCAGGGGTACCCAAAAGGGGAGGAATGACAGGGGCCCTAAAAATTGGTACATAATGGGATTGATTTGAGATGTGGCCCCAATGTGATGTGATTTCATGGGACCCAGAATATCTAGTGGCACCCCTGGTTGGCAGGGATGAGCAGCTGTGTGAAGCTTTCAGAGAGAAAGGGAAGGTGGTGGTGGTGGGGGGGGGGTCCTGACTGCAGTTTCTCCACGTGTCAAACACATGTGGCCCGACAGCTCACCCCCATTCACATCACACGTCCTGGAATTCCAAGCCTGCACTGTAACACTTTGGGGGGGGGCTCTTAAGGCTGGGACCCTCTAGTGTTCTGCGCAAAGCAGACCCCCACCACATGTGCTTGGACACCCAAATATTTGGTCTGGTGTCCTTGAAATGACCTAATGATAGTTTAATTTCTGAGAGGGATTTAAGGTGTTCATCTGTCAGTGACTTGGCACAGACCCCCGTGATGAACTCCAAATGGGAGCGTTGGCCAGTGTTTTCGTCTGGCTCGCTGCTGGCCGTTGCAGCTGGAGTCTGGTGCAGGAATGAAGGCACGGACTCCACTGCAGCCGTCGCCGATTCTCCTTTGAACCGCCTCCGCTTTGAAGCCCATTCCCTATTTACACTGCCAGTGCTGGGATCCCTTGTTTTCAGTTCACATGCCAGCAGCCAGTGCAGTGGTTAATGACCTGAAGGTTGTTGGTTCAAGTTCCATGAGAAAGGTTCAGCCATTGTACTTTTGGCTGAGGAATTAAACCTGAACTGCCATTCAGAATTCCATAAAGGAACAGTGTACTTGAAGTTATCACATTGGTCTGGTTCATAGGCATGGGCGTAAATTACGGGGGGGATGGGGCGGGGTCGATCGATTTATGCTAATCACCAACGGTAAGTTTAAAGTGTAGCACATGAGAATGTAGTATGTACTGATTACATTTTAATTACTGCAAAATTAATATCGATTAAACCATTTACACCGGTTTCAGACCTGTCAAAATTTGCCAGCCTTAAAAGACTTAAGAAAGGACCGTGTACATGGTCGGTCTCCAGAAACGCCCATGGACCCTCTGTCTGCACCGATCTGCACCTCCCGATGGCCTGGTGTGTATTCGGAGATCAGTTCTACTAAAACACAGAATTCACCTCCTCCCACATCGATGGAGATCTTGAAACGGATCGTCAAAGAACCGGGGCTACAACAAAACATACAAGACTACAACCCCACCCCTGAGCAAGGAATAAAGATCTGGTAAATCGGAACGTGAGGTTGACACCCCCGCTACGTAAATCTGTTGGCCAAATGATGACTTTTTAATTCTCTAGTAAGAGACAAAGCTCGAAATAATATTATGAACATCGATGTATAAAGCCAGCTTGACTTGACTTATATTGACCAGAATTAATATAGTCGCCTTTAAACCATTTGTTTTTCGCTGGGAGAAGCAATATGGTTGATATCGGCGAGCCACGCTACACAATATGCGTCATGTGACATTCTCTCAAGGGGGGGCAGAAAGGGATCTTATATTGCTGTTGTCAAAAGTAGAGCAAGACACCCCCACCCCCCTTTTTAAAGCTGTGTCTGTAACAGACAGGCGAAGTGCTTTGAAGTGTGGATGGGCGCAGTGGGGCGCAGGCTTCTGTATGGCGCAGATTGCAAATGCTCAGGATGATATGGATATGAGGTACTCTATTACCAATTAAGAAGCAAAGACGGAAAAAAGCTAATTCGGTGACAATGCGTGTCTGTTCCGCGCTCTTTATAAGCTTTGAACATTGTTTCCACGTGTAGTTAAGTGGATCATTTTTCCTCGAGCGTCTTAGGACTTCAAAGCAGATTTGCTGCGCATTGCTAATGCCCGAAGCGGGGTGGTTTCTGTCGATTCAGATCATGGATGGGACAAGGAGGAAAATAATTGGTAAAGCTGTACATTCAAAACAAAGGTTACAAAGTGAAGCGCTTAAACAACTTTCGCGTTCATTAGGCTGGTGAAGGTCAGGCTGGAGATGGCCGGGAAAGGTGAATCGTATCATCCTCGGCTTGTAATCCTCGGGGGTCATGTCGAAAAGGTTTCACAGTACCTGAAACACGCCGAGAGTCTACAAGCTCCTGTTTAGAGCCGCGTGTCTCATTGCGACTAAAAGAACTTTTACGAGAATTAAAATGTTTTTCTTGCATTGGTCGAGCCAATACCTTTGTAGAGAGAAAAGGCCTTAGCAAGCAGTGGCAGCTCTAGAATATTTCAGGTGGGCTGCCAACAGTGAAATGGACCGTTAATGAAGGCTGTCACCAACTTCTTTTTACTAAGTGCACAAAATTCTGTCTCCAATAATAATAATAATAATAATAATAATAATAATAATAATAATGATGAATACTTTTTTGAATTACATAGTAGGCCTAATTATGGACAAGGGCGTTGCTAGTGATATTGGGCCCCAGTCCAAACGAATGCAGTTATTTTCCAAATTTTCCAGGCCCTCTCACTCAGGAGCCCTTGAAATCGCCCTGACTTTCCCCAGTCTTTCGACGACCCTGATTATGGCTATAAGATTCGTATATATTCATGTAATTCTGGGAACTGCTGTCACCGCAAACTGACTAACCGATCAGCCATTATTATAGTGATCGCGAGGCTCTCCTGCAGTGTCGGAAAGGGATGAGTTTTGCACTGTTTTATTGGTTGAGATGACTACTGCGAATACCTAAATACTGTTCTGTAGCCTACTTCTGCATTTAAGTTTTTACGTAGGCAATATTCCTGCGTATGCGAATATGCCTATTTGTTTTTATAAAAAGGCTATCATTAAGCAAATGTCGATTCTTAAATGGATTTTAATGAAGGCAAAACATGATACCTAGAAAAAGAGTTGAATTATAATTAATATTTAAAAATCGACTAATAAATCGTACACTACGTACCACTTAGGTGACCATTAAATAGTTGAGCTTCATTGTCTCACGTAAATTGGCCTGATGCACAGACCCGTAAGCAGTTCTTTTACCCCGCTCCCTAATTTCGATTGCACCTGCTGGACAGAGACACGAGCACCAGCTCCTTTTCCGCAGGTCCGATGATCCGGGAAAAAGTTAACTTACTGTCCACCATGGAAAACTGCTAGATTGAAGTTGTTTTAGAGTTTAGCAAATGAAGTAAGCGAGAAAACGTTGCCAGAACTGCGAATGAAGGGAGACGGGAAATTTTTAGTCGATGAAGAGAGAAATATAGCGGCACCCAAAAAGTTGCACTGGTTTTAGTAAATCATTGGGTTCTTTTTAGCAAGATCAAAGGCGGCTCTTCCGCTTTGATGTGGCAGCGTGCTGTTTAAGGTACAGCATGAATGGAAAGATGTCAAGCTGGAAGGTGCCTGTGTAGTTTACGTTGAGTGCTGCAGAGGGCTGGAGATGAAAGGCGAAGACCGAGTTTGATAATGAATGTCCAACAAGTAGGCAGCCCCGTATCTAACAGCCCCCTCTCAGCGGGAGAAGATCGCCCTAACCTTGAACACCACTCCTAAACTCGGCGAAAGTGCCCCAGACGAGGCTCCACTCGTCAGAAATATAAAATCAGCATTCTTGCGTCCGGAGAACCATCCATACGAGCTTTAATCTTCTTGTCAATTAAAAGTGGGTTGACACCACCTGGCAAAAGCCATTCACAAACACTCGATTTTAAGATGTCGTCCGCTTTCGCAAAGGTTTTACATACGCCTGGGTGAGAGACCCCATCTGGCAACCCTGCTGCACGACTTGAGAGAGAGGGGCCTCAAGTTTCCATACTTCGGTATTTTGTACGGAGTAAAATCTTACTTTAAGATAACCTATAATTATATTATTATGGAGAAAATAAATAAATATGGATAGTTGTCTGTAGCAAACAAAGAAATAAGCCTATAAGAAATACTATAGAAAATAACTAAAGCTCGCCTACAGTATCTATTGTGCTATAAATTCCGTGATGACATCAATGGCTGGATACTTACTTTGAAATATAGGCCTATATAACGATATGTGGTTTTTTTTGTTTAATTTATAGTTAAACGGCATATAGTCGTATGAGTGTGGACCCTGCTTGGATCAGCAGGGCTGTTAATGAGCGGAGGGCTTCGGAGAGGCGGACGCCGGCAGCTTCTTATCGGTGTGCTAATGCCTCGGCATCCCATAACGAATCGGTATAAAGACACCTGCATACGATTGCTCAGTTTGACAGAAACTGCCATGCAGGATAACCTAATTTCGCGTGTGTGTTACCAGCAGATAGCGACAATGGAAATAAGACTTTGAAACCCATGGGTGGGATTATCGCACGCTGTCTATTACCAACCTACTTCCCTGGGGAAACTTTATTGGCTGCTACTGGATTAGATCAGGCAGGAAATGATAGTACGTGGCTGCCCCGCCTACCGTGGGTTTCTCAAACAATGACTTTATTCTCAGATGCGTATGCTTTTGAGCTCTTCAGACCTTGTGTTTATAATGTGAGCATTAGAAGTGTTACAGTTTTATTATATTGCAAAAATGTGGAACAGACACTTCTATTCTAAAAGGAGCACCTAAACGTTTCATCGCAGCACGCAAGGGTATTTGTGACAGAAAATAGCCCGTTGACAGAAGGCCCGGTCCTCAGCGCTAAAATGATGCTACAAGCCAGCGATAGTGCCTGTTATGGCCGCTTCCAGCAGAGGTCAGCAGAGCTGCGCTCACACGTGCCTGTGCTCAGGGCTAGGCAATCTTATAAGCGAGGGGTTCCTATGGGTGAGATTAGTAACACGGCCAGAAACAAACTCTGTTCATAGAATCGTCAAACGATTATTTTTTAAATCGTGATAAACAACATACACAAGATTTTATAATCTGTATATTCAGTATAGAATCACTGCAAGCCTTGAACTGGCCCTGCTTACGCTGAAGTTTAAAAGTGATTTTCACTGGTACGTGTCCACTTAATATAATTGCTTTATGCCTTAAGCACTTAACAAATCCAGAAGCTTGCAAAGATGGTTCTGCTTTCCAATTCAATACGTTTTACACAAGTGTCTTTCCTTACTTGTTAGCCCCAAAAAACAAGTTTCTAGAAAATACATAAGAATCGGATGAGACCGGGGCAATTCTACAGTTTGACTCTTAGAAGGGCTCAGCGCCCAGCTGGATTGCCATATTCAGTCTGAAGAATTATGGGATGTGATCTGAATTATTTTTTCAGGGGGACTGAGACAAAAATATGATGAGTGAAGCCAACAGCATAGAATAATTTTAATAAAATTATGTAATATAATACCAAAATATAACAATAATTTAAATACAGAGGCCTGTTTATTGGGTTGATGAATGAATAAAGTTACTCTCCCCATAAGGTTTAGAGTCACCTATGTAGTAGTATTGACAAGCTAGATTAAAATGAAACTGGAAAAAAATAGACTTAAGGTATCAACCTAAACTAGACTTAAAAAAAAAAAAAAAACGACGACTTTTTCCTTGTGTTGGTCTTGGAAATAGTTCCTATTAACTTCAGCACCTTTGCACATTTTTTGTATGGTGTTGCTGAAGCTGATATCAAATAGGCACTCAGTGAAAGCTATCTGAGCAATAAAAGAGAAAATAAAGAGAATTTCCCTCTGAGGGATTAATAAACTACTCTCTCTCTCGCGCAATATCTATTACAATAATCACTTACCCAGACGGGGCCGGTTAACCCATTAGGCAACACTGGCAGCCACCAGGGGCGGCAGCTTTAGAGGTGGTGCTGAATTAGCAACTGCCAATGCCCCTGTCAAACTTCAGCATTAGCGCCCCCTGGTGCCCTCCACTGGTATGCCACCTGGGGCACCATCTTTGATGGGGTGGTGACTTAGCACACCCCCCTAGGCTGCTACCTTCTGAGAGGGCACCAACTTAGCAAACTTCAACCCCCTCCCACCCTGTGTGCGATTATAAATTCTGCTGCTGCTGCTGTTGTTGATGCAGCTTGGGTGTCCATTGTTGAACATGTTCTTGGCGATGACCTTTTTACCTTCTTTTGTGCAATTCCTTCACTTGTCACCAGGGGGTGATCATTCCCTTTTGTTCTTCTTCATTTTCTTCTCCTTGGTCCTATTTTCTAAAACTGCCCTCACCTTTCTTTCTAGTTATATATAGACCAGACCAATCTCAGGTCAGGTTGGGGAGCATGCACTGGTACAGCACGTTGCCACGCCCACCACATGACGAAACACCTTGGGATCCTGGTTTGCGACACCCCAGGTCGACACGCGGTCCAGTCCCACCCTCTGGAAATGGTGGCCTATCTGACGCAGCCAGGTGTTACGTGGGCGTCCCCTTGGCCTGGTTCAGCTGCTCCGGTCCTCAGCAGTGAGGGATCCAGCTCGCTGAATCACCCTCAGGGAAACGTGCCACATGGCTGTAGTGCTGTAACTGACTCCCCCACAATGCAGGTAATGCACCTCATTCGGGACTCCCAGAGCAACTGCTTGTCGACATGAAGTCAAACCAGCAGTACCCAAGGACTCTTCAAAGAGACATTTCCAAAGGAGTCCGGTCTTCGTCTCAGGTCACTGGATATCAGGTCTTCGTCTCAGGTCACTGGATATCAGGTCTTCGTCTCAGGTCACTGGATATCAGGTCTTCGTCTCAGCACACTGGATATCAGGTCTTCGTCTCAGCTCACTGGATATCAGGTCTTCGTCTCAGCTCACTGGATATCAGGTCTTCGTCTCAGGTCACTGGATATCAGGTCTTCGTCTCAGGTCACTGGATATCAGGTCTTCGTCTCAGGTCACTGGAGAGCATCCATATCTCAACTTGTTTTGATTAGCAGTTCAACTTTTTATTCCAAAGATATACTCACATGGTTGGAAATTAAGCTTGCCTAAGACGACTTATTGAGCTGATGGCTGAGTACAAAAAAACTGAAAGGTACTCCTCACTCTACTAAAAAAATTTTACTTTTCCACGTGTGTTAATTTTTGATACCCAAATGAGAGAATTATGTGGGCAAAGATTTTTAATAGAAAGATTTTTAATAGAAACCTGTAGGATTTGATGCCAGTAGGTTTGCTATTTTGAATCTCAAGAAATATCGGGCAGGTTCTTCAATAATATTTCAGGGGGGCAAAAAATCAGGTTACTGAAGCTCCCCTAAATAGGGTCAAGCACCATCTGTGGATGACACTATAGTTTTGCTACATCCTTTAGCTTTGAATGAAGATGACATGGTGCAATTTGAGACTAAGTTCCGTTTGAGTTTCTAGGTTCTACGAAAATGACCAGAGCCCTGGATAGTGGACCTGTTGTTTACTTGAGTTTGCAGGCACCTCTGATTTGATGGGGGGGTCCCCCAGGGCACAGGCCTACACATCTCTTGCTTAATCTATTCTAGAGCACCTGCCTACCAGTTCATAGCGATTTGAGACCTACCTGAAGCCCAGTGCCAAAGATCAAAGCTGACACATCCAAATTAAAGTGCAGAGAGTGGAATGCCGACTAAAGCCATTTTCACACGTGAACTTTGGACATTGTGTGGAAAATCAGGTCTGGGCACTTTCCGGAGTTGCCCTTTCACATATGTGCACACAGCCAGAGATGGTCCATGTCAGACGCGTTCACACCTACTACAAATACTCCAGCTGGTTTAGATGAGGGGTGGGACTTGGCTGGACCATCCAGGAGACAGGACATGATGCACAAGGTGTGCTACAGAAAGCTCAGTTTGTTCTTTACAACACTGCTGACAGAAGTTCCCAAATCTCTTTGACTCTCCAGTTACCCATATTCACTGAGGTCTTCATCGTGTCAAAAACACGACCTCAGATTCTTTCATATTTGCGCCAGTCGCATCATAGAAATGTCATTAGCCCGTCCGCTCGCTTGCAGTAAATTCTCAGAAATTTTCCCTGCTCCACTCATGCATGGGGGTCAAATGGATATTACCCAGACTTTGTATAAGGGAGGTAGCAGGGTAAAATACTCACTTAATGACACACATACAGCCCTTTGTAACGTCTGGAAAGGTTCAGGGATGGCAGTGCAAAGGGGCTTTAATTACAGGATACAAATGAGTCCCTGGTTTTCAGAAAGGTAAAGGGTTTCAGTGTGTGTGTAATATGTACAGCAATGTAGTATTTCCTCAAATAAAACAAATAAACATAATCTAACCCTGTAAAACACTCTGCAGGTATTCTTCTCCAGAAGAAGTTTACATTTTATCTGGAGGAAAGGTGAGAAATTCAGAAAGGCATTCAAATGCCATGAGTAATGCTTTTTCAACATATTCTCTTTGTGCATGGTTACTGCGACACCTCTACTGTAACTGAATAAGGAACTGGTACACAGCCCTTTCAAGTGAGCTGCGGCAGCAGAAACTCCCCACAAGCTGCGATTTGCATCTCCAGCCACGCAGTTGCAAGGCCAATTCCCCAAATCCCCACTTCTCCTATTAAGTACCACTGTAAAGTAACCAGCTACCCACTGCTGGAGCATCAGTTAGATGTATAAAGTGCAAATGTGAAACCTACAGCACTGCCCTGGGGGTCTGAAAAAATCAGTTGCTCCTGTGTTTGTTTATATCTTATTTAGACTTTTTTTTTCTTTAGGACTTTCATTTGTGATTTTCGTTTGTTTGTTTTTGTCTTTGTCTCAGTGGAATTGTATGTCTCTGGGTAATAGAGCAGTAAATCTTGGATGCACAGATCCATCAAATTTTAAAAATTTCAGGGGTGGGGTTGCGAACCCATACTTTTACTACCTGGCAAAGTGTCTAGACGGAACTCGCCTTGCTGATCACTGTGTGAGGCTCCTGCGTCTTTCCTTTAGTGACAAACTACACACTCTTCGCAGATTCACTTGACTCTCTCAAACCTGAAACTTCATACAAATATTGGTGGGCCGCCTCACCCCCCCCATCCCTAGAAATTGAACCAATGCTGTATTTCTGGCTATCTAACTAAGAAGAGATGTCATGGTCATCAATCCAAGGAACAAACAGTGTTTGTGTTTTCATGTAAGATTTAACTGACAATTATGGCTTTTATATGGACACATCAAGTACCTCATAACAAACTATAAATAAACACAGCAGCTCTGAATACCTCAAACAGCCCACACTGTAGATTCACTATTAAGTCCCATACATGTAGTTTCACAAGACTGGGCTGCCAACATGAAATAACCACAGTACTTTTATATTAGAGTGACTACATTTTGACATGGTGTCATCCATGGCATCCAAACTGGCTTGCTTTCTTTGAAATCCAAATCGCATGTTTCTGCAAATTTTAGTTAGTAAATAATTGTGCATTAATGATTATCTACATGTGGCATGGCTCTGTGGATTGAACTGTTACCTCAGGGGGTTGGGTGTTTGGGTCCTGCCTCTGCTCTGTGCATCTGAAGTTTGCATGCCTCGCAGTGTACCTTTGGGATTGCTCCTGAAGTCTAGAGTAGGGCTGGACAATTAATCGAAAAATGATCAAAAGCGACATTCAGAACCTCTAATCGACCTAACCTTGCCCATGTCGGTTACTTTGAGTTTTTTTTGTTGAAATATATATTTTTTAATCTGTTAATACTTTACCCAGTGTGTTCATGTACCGTTCCCTTAAAAACATACTACCGCGTGTGCTGTCACGTGACTCCGCCCCGTCCAGTCTGCGATGTGGAAACAGACCAACAACACAACAGAGCTCCCATCCAAGCACTGGCCAGACAAAATTCTACTTAGCTTCACACAGACTTCCAGGTCCAAACTGCAGGTACCATGGTTGCTGACAGCTTGAAGTACTGATCACTGAGAATGTGAGCTGGAGCCTAAAGAAAGCAAATACATCAGTTACCTACCGAGGACAGTTCGAGGGGGGTGACTGGATAGCACGGTGGTTAACACTGCTGCCTCACAGCCCAAGGACCAGCATTCAAATCCCCCCCCCCCACCTCCCTCTGTGTGGAACCTGCACAGTCAGGTAGTCTGCACACTGCATGTGTGACATGATGTCACTTCCAAAGGACCAATGAACATGTCTGACTAATTCCATAGAATGTGAAAACAAACCTCATTGGCACAATGAGTAACACTTTAATTAAACTGGGATTCAGCACAATTCAATTGGTTTGTTAGCAAGGGGAAATAGAATGAAGTGATCTCCAAAAATGAATATTTTAAAATGATTTACTTTTTGACAGTAAATAAAACTGTAAGGAGTAAAAAGTACTTGTTTTTCTTTAAAAATGTAATTAAGTAAAAGTAAAAGTATTCATTTTTAATTGTACTCAAGTAAAGTAAAAATTCCCA
>JAODJU010000007.1:12686694-12697154 GCA_026776725.1 Gnathonemus echidnorhynchus | reverse complement strand
GACAGATTGAGGCCTGCCAGTCAAAAAATCCTGTAGCCAGTCACAGAGGGTGGGGTGCAGGCCGAGCGTGGTCAGTTAAATATTTAAGTACAGTAATCAAGTAAAATTACTAAAGTACTTTACACCTCTGCATGGGCGTCATTAGGGCCGATGACTCGGGGGTATACCTCCGAGTATTTACCTCTGTCCCCGAGTATTGCAGCCCTGATACCAATTAGCTTCCTTCAAAAAAAAAACAGTCAAGCCCGAGTTAAGCTTAACTTAGCCCCTGATCTTTTCAATAGTTAGAAACTCCCCTGCTACGTCCTTAAGTTTCCTACTGAACGACAAACAATACGATGCATTAGCACGTATAATATTTTAGGAATTCCCTGATGCATCATTGATCTGGCTGAAATTCAACACGATTGCATCCTCTACCGGTTTCCACACGCATTGCAGCCTCATCACACTTATTTGAAGTTTTTATTTAACTTAACGGTCGGCAAGATCCCATGTATCGTTTGTTCTTATTATTATCCGGACCGCAACCAATTGACGACATAGTATCCATAGTATCCGCGTGTCTATTTGTATCAAACACTGGCCGCTGTTTGTATGCGTTGTAAGTCTATTTAATATTTGTTATATTTAACCTGTGCGGAAATTTCAGTAGGATACAGTTTTTAATTAGTTTCTAATGTGTTTTGGTCGTGCTTTAAGTGTGGAAAAAAAACAAGTGTCAGTACTCAACTTGTTATTCTCTACCGGTAGAGGTGCCAGTACGCAAGAAACGTTCCCGGTACCCTGAACAGGTACCAGTCCATTTCAAGCACTGGTTATTGGGCAGCTATACAGGCCCGTTAATAACCTATACGGTAGCTGTTCTTTGACAGTTCTGTATATAGACCCATATATCTATTATAATATATGACCTTAATATAGACTAACTGACATTAATTAATTTGGTTCATTGTTCTGACCAGGAATCTCCACTTTAAAAGGAAAACGCAAGATTAAGAGGCTCTTGACATGTTTTAGAAATTCAGGCATTTATTGGGTACAATTGCAACAACAACACTTGCAAAAACAAACAAACAAATATATAAATAATATTAAAAAAATAAGGTCAGTGAACAAAGTGCACATTTGATCATTTTTCCTTTAGTTTTGTTGTGTCGCAGTGGTGCAGATGTCGAAAAATGAAATAAAGTCAGCTTCGTTCTGAGGGTGACATTGACTCATTTCTCGATGAAACCTTAAATCTCTGGGGTGAGATCAGCTCATTGGAGGTCACATCACGTCCTTAATGTATCCTAGTATCAAAATGACAGATTATTGGTTAGGCCTATATAAACGTTCGCACAAAGACGCCGAAACTCCCAATGCTTAATTATATGGATAAAAAAACCCGAAATCGCTGCTCAAAAGATGGGAAGTGAACATAAATTTAGCGCGTTTCCTCGGAGGAAGTAGCCCAAGCCAACCAGTCACGGGGAATTCAAGAAAAGAAACATGAAAAGTGTAGCCTACAGAGATTATGAAAGCCGAACCGGCTGCCAGCTTGCCAATCTGATCCTAATGAAACTGTAGTTTATACTCATCACTTATTTGTTTAATGGTTTTCATTTAAAAGTTTAAATGATTGTCCAGTGAAACAATACCTCAGAGAGTATCAGGTGTTAACTGGTAACACCTGTTATCCGTTTATTGAACTAAACACACTTCGCTGAAGTAAAACAAACCGTCTGTATTGTCTATAGATGTACGTTGTTTTGTTAACCGAATCAAACATTTACACCACAAATTCTAACTTCTTAATATTGATAATGCGGCCAAGCAATTCCAAGCATTTGATCTAAGTCAGATTACGAGTAGCCTTTCTGGTCATGCACGGTGAAATTGACAGAGGTCGGATGAGGATAATTTTTGACAGCAGCATTTTTACCGAGACAACGGCCCAGTGATCACTGTTCCGTGTCAGGAACGAGGAAGTAGGCATAGCTCAGTCGAAACCGACGGTGCGACCGTCCGCAGATCGGATTCATGTCGTTTGCTTTGCGGAGCGATGGCAGCCTGTGTGAGCGCTTACTAAAAAGTAAGTTACTGTACCTTTTATGTTACAGTTTTTATTATGAAAAAATCGTTATGAATAAAAATGCATTTATCCTTATTTTTAATAACGTTACTCAGAAGCCACCTAATGTGCGTTAACCGCACTTTCGTTTATTCACATTTTTTAATGTTTTGTCTGGTTTCGAAATAAAATGGTGACGCAAACTGTATAGTCAGAACCAAAATGTTACATTTCACAATCACAATAATACGGGAAATATCAGAAAAGTAGCACGCATTTCTAACTTTTGTTTAGGATAGTTGAAGAATGACCTTCAGCGTTTAAAATGAAAATCCCATCGGTGTTTCTGACTGGAACATTATACTGTTAATAATGTTGTTTTAAGGGACATAAAGAATAATAATAATAATAATAAAAAAAACGTTATCAAGAACTGCTGTATATTATCCAAGTGGAAAAAAATCCTCATCTACTGCTTTTTTTTGCATGGATAACCTATCTGTTCATGTGCATTAGTCTTTGCTGATTATGATCTTAGAGTATATCTGCTTCATATCACCTGAGAAGATGTGGCAAGTTTAACTGTGAGCACTGATGACCAGCTGTGATCAGTTAAGCCCATTTGATATGGTGTACCGGTTTAAGCGGGCAGGTGAGGGCTATGAATGACTGCAGAGAAGACATTCATCACACACTCAAAAACTCTATACCTTCAATACTTTCCATTGCCTTAATGTATTTCTGGAAAACTCTGCAACACGGAGGTAGAACACCTGAGAAGATCTATTGAAAATGCCCCCCTACAGGTGCCAGAGCGAGTGCCCATGATGGGACATGACAGTGAAAACCTGGGTGTGCCATAGGGTGAGGTCTGGCCTGCAGCCGGCAGCCGGCAGCCGGGGTGAGTATGAGGTATGAGTGCTTGTCGGCTGCTCCAGCAGCAGAGGGTGGGACTGCTGCAGGTTCTGTGCTCTAGTGGCACCGCCGAGGTCCTGGAGAGCGTGCTGGACCGGCTCCTGGCCTGGGACGTGCTGCAGTGGGAGGACTACCAGACTCTGCGGCCGCCTAACCGGCCACTGTGTACCAGCGCCAGGGAGCTGCTGGACGTGGTGGCCAGCAAAGGCGAGGAGTCATGTGGGCTCCTCCTGCTGGCCCTCGATCAGGTCCTCCCCGGGGCTCAGAAAGTGAGCCTGTCCCTGGGGGCGAGCGGTGGTGGTCCTCCCCTAGCTGACAGGCCCAGCCCCTCCACAGCCGCCCAAATGCTGCGGAGCGAGCGGCCGTGCCTGGTGGCCCGGCTGCGGCCCTGCATTGGAGCAGCGCTCCGGGCCCTGGTGGAGACGGGCAGCCTGACGACCTACGACTGCGACGAAGTGCAGTTGCCCATCAACACCCCCGCACAGCAGGCAAGCGCAGGCGACGACCGGGCCGAACTGCTCGCCATTACCTCGTGCTTCTAATCCTCTGCAGTTTTCTTCCCTCTCTGAGTTCCTGATTGGGTCAAATTCTGCCTAACTTGACCCAAAACAGGAATTTGTGTACTGTTTCCTAAACAAAGTGGCACTCTGCTTTGTATTTAAAATGGCGGTGTAAGGTGGTGTTAATGAGAGTCCTGTTCACCCATATAGGCGAGGCGACTTCTGGACCTGGTGGGTTCGAAGGGCGAAAGTGCGGCAAAAGCACTGCTGCAGTTTGTTGAACGTGTGGAGAAGCCGCTGAAGTGGCCGGACTCGGGGACGTCATTCCCTGCAGGTAGCACCTCCCGTAACCCTCACTCCAAGCACTACTGAAGTCATTTGCATCTTTCACACACTATAACAAATATACCATGTCCAGGGGTGATTCTAGGATATTTTAAGATGGAGAGCATAAGTGGAGCCATAATTCATATTGAGGGACCAACGTTATCGTTAACCAATGGTATGTTTTGAATTGATGAGTGGCAGTGAAGGGGGCTCATCAGGGACCAATCAGCTTTCAACTTGGGTCAATGTCCCTGTGGCCCCACCCCTGCACATGTCTCCATTTTTCTTGGGCTTCATGATTCCTGGCCTTCATTGACCATAAAGGTCACCTGATGAACTCTACCGGTCTACTGTGTTTATTGTACCAGCTGGACCAGGCCTGCCTGTGTGTTGGTGCCTCCTCGGTGCTGGCTTGTTTCCTGATATCAAGTCCACCTTCCTCCACTTCCCCAGAGCTTCTACAATACCAGAAAAAGCTGAGGAGCTCTGTTGCTGCACAGTCCCACTTCCTGAACACCTACGGAGGCACAGGCAGTCTGTCCCTGGACGACGTCTACACGGAGGGCCTGCTGGAGGTGTCCCAGGGCGGTGAGGAGGCCCAGCGCCCCATTGGGCTGGAGGACATCTTGGGCCAGGTGGGGACACTCAACAAGGATGCTGACACAGTACTGTTGCTGGGAGAGGCGGGCAGTGGGAAGACCACGCTGCTGCAGAGACTGCACCTGCTTTGGGCCAGGGAAGTGACACTGGAGAACTGGATCCTGCTGTTTCCCTTCAGCTGCCGTCGGCTGAGTGCGGAGGAGCAGGAGCTGTCCGTCAGGGACCTCCTCTTTTCACATTGCTGCTGGCCCGACCGGGACCCGGAGCGGCTCTTCCAGTTCATCCTGGACCACCCGGACCGGGTGCTCTTCACGTTTGATGGGCTGGACGAGTTTCGCTTGCGCTTCTCAGACGAGAAGCGCGTCTGCTGCCCCACGCAGAGGGCCTCTGTCGCCACCCTGCTGTTTAGCCTCCTGCAGGGCTGCCTGATGCAGGGCGTGCAGAAGGTGGTGACGAGCCGGCCGGAGGCCTTCGATGCCTCGCTTAGGACGTATATCCGCAAGGAGGTGACGCTTAAGGGTTTCTCCCCCGAGAGAATCGACTGCTTCTTGCGGAAGCAGCACCGCGACCCTGGTCTGACCAGCCATGTCCTCCAGTCTCTCCACAGCAACACGGCGCTCTTCAGCCTCTGCCACGTCCCGGTCCTCTGCTGGATCGTCTCACAGTGTTACAGGGAGCTGCTAGGCAGCGAGGGCAGCCATTTGCAAACCTTCACCGACGTCTACATCATGATCCTGCAGCACTTCCTGCAGCGCCGTTGCCCCCAGCGCCTCCCCCTGGCGACCGGCTGGGCCGGCGGGTACGCAGATGTGGTGCTGCGTCTGGGCCGACTGGCCCTGCGGGGCCTTGAGAGGGCCTGTTACGTCTTTTCGGACGGGGAGCTACGGAGGTACGGGGTGACGGACAACGATGTGGCCACGGGCTTCCTGATCCGCAGTGACAGCTTCTCCGCCCTGGAGAAACACTACGAGTTCCTACATGTCACCATGCAGTGCTTCTTCGCCGCTCTCTTCGTCGTCCTCGGGGACGACGCTGACGGCTCAGCCGTCTTTAAGCTCTTTTGCCCCTGGGGCAAACGGAGACCCTCATTAGCTGGTGTCTGCTCCATGCCATGTTTGCCCCATCAGGACCCTGAGCTCAAAGGACACACATCGGAAGCCGAGCGGCCCAATTTACAGATAATGGCTACCTTCGTGTCCGGACTGCTGTCGCAGCGGCATCGCGCCCTTCTCATCCAGTCGCGTCCAGCGTCCGTCCTGGACAGAAAGCATCAGCAGGTGGTGAGAGGTCTTTCCCGAGGCCTCCAGAGGCACTTCCGCTCCATCCCGCGGCCAGTGCAGGGTGAGAAGAAGAGCATGCACGCCATGCCCGAGTTCGTCTGGCTGATAAAGTGCATCTACGAGATGCAGGATGGCACCATGGCGCGGCGCTCCGTGGCCAAGCTCAAGGTGGAGCACCTCAAGTTGACCTACTGCAACATCGGACCTGTGGAGTGCAGCGCCCTGGCCTACGTGCTGCAGCACCTCCGCAGCCCCGTGGGCCTGCAGCTCGACTACAACTGTGTGGGGGACGTGGGTGTGGAGCAGCTGCTGCCGTGTATAAGGGTCTGCCACTCACTATAGTAAGGCCAAAGTCTCCCTCGGTCGCCCCGTAATCCCACTGCTGGATTCGTCCCAGCAGCTCTCAAATTCTGAGCCTCAATTTGGGGCCGCAAGATGATTTTCTGAAAGTGCCAAAAAAAAAAAGTTTCAAATCACGGGCCGGTGGAGTGTTTCTCTCCCAGCTTGACAAATTTTATAGCCAGCAATCAAATCAAGCAAAATTAGATAAGACAAGATAAGATAAGATAAGATAAGAGACTTTATTGTCATTGTATCAGAAATACAACGAAATTTGTTTGGTAGCTTACGGTTCAGCAGCAAAGAGGTATACATTAATGTACCACATTAATGTAAAGCTAATAATATTTATTTACCACATTAATATTTAGCAAGTTTTATCAGTGGGGACTGCCCTCCAACCCCCCTCCCCCTTTTTGGTAAATTTCATCATATCACAGAACTTGACAAATGGTTTTTGGCGGGTTGCCAGACCACACATTTGAGAGCCACTACCTTAAAGGAAATGTGACTGGACTCAGTTCTCATTTAACACATAACTGATTTCTTAAATGCTTTCTTTGGTGTAACACGATGCCTCCTGTGACCGATTTTTCAATTTCCTTTAGTCTCAGGAACAACAACATATCAGATGAAGGAATTCGGAAACTCACAGAGAAAGCTGTTCATTTTGAGAACTTCCAGAAGATTGCGTGAGTGCGCCATATTGCTTTACTACTTTGTATTACCCAGTTTAACCAGTATTTAAATGGTTCTTACCTGAGGTCACGTCACATCCCCCACTTACTAACAACAGCTTCTAATTTCATAAACCAAATTATGACAAGTTAGAAACATGGAGGTGTCTCTATCATGACACAGTATTTGCTGCCTTTTATCCCATTTTACTCAGTTGCCTTGATTTAACTCTTGATTGGATGAATGGCATAATCAAACTACTTACTGCAACATGTAATGCCGAATTTGTGTCATTTGAATAAATAGCTGTAATTTCGAAAGAGAAACTAAGTTAATAAACTACTAAAAAATGTTCCTCTCAAAACAGGCAGTAGAAGAGTGTTTCAGATAATTATTGGATCATTTGCTAAAGGAAGAAGAGCCTAGTCTAGAATTTATCTCAATATAGATTAATAAAGCCCTTATAATTTGACTCATTTTGTGAACTAAAAGAAAAAATATTATAGAAATTATAGGGAGTTCTCAGCTACAGATTTGGATATATATTGCTTAATTTGTCCGATAGATTCAATAAACAGATTCGTTAAGGCTGTCAGTGAATTAGAAAACAGTGAGATGACAAACCAGCAATGTAACTCAGGAGGGCAAGGAATAGAATAAAACAGTAACATCATTGGGCCTTTATAATAAAAGAAACTAAAATGAGCATTATGTCATTCTCACAGACTCTTCAACAACAAGCTAACTGATGCCTGCATGATGCACTTTGCTGAACTTCTCAAAGCAAAGCAGAATTTTTTGGCATTAAGGTAAGTGGCTTGCTTGTGGCCGCTTGTGGCCCGCTTGTGGCCGCTTTAGCCTCTTAAAAGTGAGGATCATCTGCCTGTAAGGACTGTTCAGTCCGTCTTTCCTGCGGAGCTCCTGAAGGCTACAGTGTTTAAGGGGAATCTCTCCTGATGTGGCGGGAATTGTGTTATAGGCTGGGAAACAATTACATCACAGCAGTGGGGGCGGAGCTTCTAGCAGAAGGACTGAAAGAAAACTCCTCTCTGAAATATCTTGGGTAAGTGTTAAGGAATTTGGGAAAAACAGACGTTCCTTATGTATATATTAAAAGAACATGAAGACGTACGAACTACTGCACTGGTTCCTTGCACCAGGGCATGCAGATTAGGCTTAGTGGTAATTTACTCTTCAGTTAGCCAGGAAACTGTCACCAATAAACACCTGAAACTACACAGAAAATGCAATAACACACATGAATGCAGCACTAGTTTAGCTTTTGTCTTAGTTACAAGTTTTAGTTACAGTCAAATTTTTGACCTGGAGGTTGGAATGTTCCTTAGCACTGAAATATTTTAGTTTTATGAATTTTCCATTTTAAATTTATGAAGTGTTGGTTGGTCTGTCTAAGACAAAATCTGGCATGCTATGTTATTCTTGGATAAGTTCTTTATGATATTCTTTTCGGGGGGAATTCATCATGAATTTTTTGAGAACAAAGCGGTCTGCTTACGAGAAATGTTTTTTTAATTTTATTTCACAAAATGAGTCAAGCTAATCTACATTTATGCATGTTGTCAAGAACACCAGTATTCGTCACTAAAACTGCACTAACAAGTCTTTAACCATAGGCGCTTTGCCAGGTATTGATTTTATAGCCATATTAAGAACAATGATGATTTAATAAATTCATTCTTAGTGTTTTAGGGGTTTCCAGTTTTAAGCTGGTGCCTTATCTGGTTACAGTCACTGATCATTAGTGTCTCATTCAGCTGAAACCAATACAGAGGCCAAAAATAAAGACAGATTTGTTATCGAATCACAAGTATTTGCTTTCTTTTTGAGAAACACAGACAATAGCCTGTTATTTATTTGTTTTCTACCTGTTTCCCAGATTGTGGGGGAACAAAATCAAAGACAGGGGGGCAGAAGCACTGGCCAAAGCGCTGCAAAGCAACTGCCGTCTGGTGTGGCTCAGGTAACAGCGAGGTCATCCTCAGCGCCCAACCCCCCCCCGTCCAGGTCCTACCTCGACCATGATGTGTGCATGGGGTTTTATTTGACCCGTAGTACCTCTGTGTTGGAATAAGCAAATTTGCTTGTGTTTGGTCTCTCCTCTCTACAATCTGCACAGTTAGCAAGAGATCATGCGATAAATCGGTCGGAGTAACAGGATTTAAGAAAGTACTGTCTAGAAGTTGTAGGAGTCACATGACAGCCTCAGGGTGTGGGATTAGTTGTCAATCAATGACCTGTATTCCATTGGAAATGGCACTGGGTTGAGTTGTGCTTCCATTGTGTCCGAACAATAGGTGTCTGAGGATTTTATTTTGTACTGTGGGTTTGGAACCCTCATTTCTACTGTCCTATAGATAAACAGACAGACAAGATTTACTACAATCCGGGTGGAACTTCTGCAGCTGGGCTACATAGTTCTGAAAAAATATAGCCTGGTCTGTAGCCATCAGGCTGGTTGGTTCAGTGATTTTATACTCACTCGACGTCTAAATTCCTCGCCTCAGGCAAGTGGCCAACCTTAATTTCCAGCCATGATTACAATGCAGATTCAAATGTGTTAAATGCATTAATTTTGGGCTTACTTTCCTTTATTTGTCATATATAACTTAAGCATAGTGAACTATAATTGTTTTAATAATGTTGGCGGTGCTTCTAAATGTCCTTTTAAAATTAGTAATAGCCTCCATTATTTGACTAAATCAATAATTACGCAATTGTATATAGCCCTGTAACATTTTAAATTAACCCATCCTTCAGTTAGTTAAGTCGGCACGTAATTCATGTCGAACCAGAAATAATCAAATAAAGACATTTTATTAGCACGAATGCATTCGTAAGACATATTAGCTTGTTTTAACATGATTAAAAAGTTTGTGGTTTCATGTATGGTCAATTGAATCTGTATTTTAATCAAGGCTAATTAAGGGCTTAGCTGAATGGAAGCCTGTATATGTGCCTCTCCTGGTCCCCTCTGCCCTGCACGCTGTTCTGTGCTGGGCCTCGCTGTTGTGGTTCTGCGCTGTATTGAACCGTTCGGATTTTATGCGCCACATTCTTTTGCAGCCTGGTAGACAACGGCGTGGGCAGTGCTGGGGCACGAGCCCTGGCACAGCTGATTAAGACAAGCCAAAGTCTGGAGGAGCTGTGGTGAGTCTGCTGTGCGGAGCATCAGCCTTTGGGGCTGAGGGACGATCCAGAGAAAAGGCAGGCCTCTGGCCTATGTTTTAAGCTACATCACGGTTGACTGACATTATGCATCTGACACCTCAAAACCTACAATACCTGAAGAACTGAGTTAACTGTTAAGTGGAGTTTTCTGCTTTTTTTGGATAAAGACAAGCTTGGGATAACTTCAGAAGGGGATGTTTATACGGGCTCCTGTCTAAGTGTGGCTAAAAGGACTTTGCTTTCCCTTTAAATCCGCTCACTTCTTTTCACATTCACAGCCTGCACACTTCCTCCAGCTGTGTTTTGTCTTTCTAACAGGTTAAGCAAGAACTGCATCACCAGGGAGGGTATCGAGTGCCTGCTGGAAGCATTGCAAACAAACACCAGTGTCAAGGCAATCTGGTAAGGCCTCCTGCCCTTCCAGTTTTACACTGGAGCATTTAGATAATATGAGTATTTAGAGAGTGTGAGGGAAGGATGGAACGGGAGATCGACAGGTGGATCGGTGCGGCGTCAGCAGTGATGCGAGCGCTGCATCGGTCTGTCGTGGTGAAGAAGGAGCTGAGCCAAAAGGCA
>JAODJU010000007.1:12665727-12680859 GCA_026776725.1 Gnathonemus echidnorhynchus | reverse complement strand
ACGAGTACCGATCGAGTTATAAAATGTGATGATCGGCCGATACCGATCTTCGGCCGATCGATCGGAGCATCCCTAGTCACAATGTCATATTTGGGTTAAATGCAGAGGACATGTTTTGTTGTGCACTGTGTGCTGTGGTGTGTCAACAATCACAATTGGTCACTTTCATTTCTCTTATCATTTGGTCTTCTCTCCTGAAATCTCAGTAGCTTAGGCAGGTGAATTGATGCTGTTTGAACCCGAACCCCCACTCTTCTCTGTAAATATTTCTCTATTTTTTTTCCCATTTGTTTGTTTGCATGGGCAGGTCCTTAATGCTCTGGCATCTGCCTGAGAGCATGCAGGTGTCCGACAGAGAGGCCATGTGGGGACCCAGCGTTGGCACCCCATGACCGTCCCTCTGTCTGCCGCTCCCCCCGTCGATTTATCCCCGCTGCCTCCTGCCTCGGTTATGCGGCCGTAGCAAACATGAGCTCTGTGCTCTGGAGCCAAGAGAAACCGGCCGGGGGCTTCCGAGAGGACTCGCGTTACTACATGGTGGTAAAGGAATGCACGGTGGAGAGGCCGTCGCAGAAGACACTGAAGGTGCACCGAGGCAGCATCGGCCAGGCCTGCCCCGAGCGCAACAGCCTGGGCCGCACCCTGCCTCCCAGCAAAGGAAAGCGGAGCCTGCGCATCCTGGACCAGGCCAACGTGGTGCTGGGCCTGGACGAGAAGGACGTGCAGGAGCTGGACGACCAGCTGGCCGAGCTGCTGTTCCCCGTCAACAACTGCGAGGAGCGCTACAGCTTGCTACGCAGCGAGGCACGCCTGGAGCAGGCGCGCGCCATCGACTGCGGCTCCAAAGTGCAGGTGCAGCTGCGCTCGGGTGATGAGCCGCTGCCTGGCGTGGTGCGCTTCCGTGGCCCGCTCATCCCGGAGAGGGTGCTGTCCGGAGTCTGGTTCGGAGTAGAGCTGCTGGTGAGTGCCTCGACATGGCTAAATTTCATCTGCTGGTATCGGTATCGCTGGCGGTATCGGTATCGCTGGCGGTATCGGTATCGCTGGCACTGGCGGTATCGCTGGCGGTATCGGTGGCGGTATCGGTATCGGTGGCGGTATCGGTGGCAGTATCGGTGGTATTATTGTTCGGGGTATCGGTGCGTGTGTCAGACTCGCTTCCCTTCGCTTAGTTGTGCTAAAGCTCATAGTTGGGTTACTGAGGAGCTGGAAAAAAGATGCAGAGGCTGAGTGACCCACTCTTATGTCTGTGTCGGGGAGATCGGCTGGGGGAGGAGCGTGAGCCATGAAGCTGCTGTTACAGTGCGACACACTCAGTGTTCACTGCTTCTCCCAGTGAGTGAGGAGCAGCTGCAGGCCTTAACAGTCTGGCTTCTGTCATCGCTGGGCTACAGCAAACTCGGCGGTGAGCAGCTCTTGGAGCTCCGTCCCGCTGCCTTATGGGACTTTGCGGTCATGTCCTGTCATGTCCCATCACTCTCGATCCCTATAGCGGCCCTGTTTCTGGCCGCGAAGCACACCCTCCCTCCCCCCACTGGTGAGTCAGAGTGCGTTGGTGTTTCTGCACACTTGTTGAGGGTGAGGATGTGCTCCTGAGTGGGTGTGAGTGTAGGTGTGACCATCTGAAAGTAACGAACCAACCGCTATTAGTGGTGGAAATGAGACGCACACATTTTTGTATGGGAAATTTCTGTGGTGATGTTTTTAATGATTAAAATCGTTTCATCAACAGTATTTACCACAAATGCTATTTCAGCAACATTTTCTAATGGGAATAATTGTTAAAAAATTTCCTTTAATTTAGCTCCTGTAGAACTTAGTGTTGACTTCTGGTTAGCTTAGTATTTTTCTAAAGTTCTTGATATTTTTGAGTGATTTACTTGCCTGTTTAGTGGTTTAAAATTTCCATAACTTAATATGTGCTTTTTCTGGTCCCTAAAAATGCTTTGGGGAAAATTATGAATTGTCCTAAATTAACTAGTCAACAGAATAACTAATACAGGTTGGTTTCTGTGAGATTATGAGGAAGTTGCCCAGGCCACTTCCTTCACTACTAAAGAAATCAAAGCATGTAAAAATATTTTTTTGAGAAACAGGTGCTCAGAAAAAAGCCCAGCTAACATGTGACAAAGAACCAACACTCACACTGGGGCTCAGAAGCAAATGACTCATACCAGCGAGTTAACGGCTACATGAGCTCTAGCAAAAATAAAACATAAAGTGCTCGACAGCTCAAGCAGCGTTTCTTAACCCGCTCTTTAGGGAGCCCCAGACAGTCCACATTTTCGCTTCCTCCGAGCTTCCAACACATTTATAGCAGCTATTCGAAGTTCATCACTGTTTGGTTCAGGTGTGTTGGGAGGGGGCAAAAACGTCGGCAGTACGGAGGTTCCCGAGGACTGGGTTGAGAAATACTGGCTTAAAGCACTGTAAAACGTATCATCATGTAGGTAGCGGAAGAAGGTGAAGTTGGCTTAAACGTGGTTTGGTTGACCTCATGGGAAAAGATGTGGGGTGGGAAGTCTTATCCACAAAGGGCCGGTGTGTACGCAGGTTTTTGGAGTAACCTTTAGGTCAGCTGTTCAAACCCAGGTGTGAGGACTCTTCAGCCAATCAGTCCTCTAATTAGTAATCTGATTAATCTGGTTAGAACCCACATACCCAACAGCCCTTTCTGCATAAGCCTTTGAATGGGTGTGGCCTTGAATGGGTGTGGCTGAGTGAGTGTGCAGGTACATTAGTGGACATGGCAGTGTGCCTTTCTGCCCCCCCCCATGTGAATGATCGGCTCTCCTGTCTGGGCCCCCAGGAGCAGGGCCGGGGTCAGGGCTTCACAGACGGCTCGTACCAGGGCCAGCAGCTGTTCCGCTGCGAGGACGAGTGCGGCGTCTTCGTGGCCCTGGACAAGCTGGAGCTGTGGGAGGATGAGGAGGAAGTGCCCCGATCGCCGGACCCCCGGGAGCCTGACTTCCCGATCAACTCGCGGGTGGTGGTGCAGACCCGGGAAGGGCCCGAGTGTGGAACCATCATCTTCTGTGGCCTGTTGCCTGGCAGCGAGAGTCTGGGATACTATGTGGGCGTCGACATGGTGAGCAGCTTCGTATTTTAATCCTGCTGGTAATTGAATAATCCTTTGTGGTGTGAATGGTGGTATTTTTCTAAAAATACATATCAGTGTAAAATGTCCATTGTTTATGGCTGCATATCTAAATGGGATTGCAGTGTTTGGGAACTGTTCCATAAAGCAATGGTAATGCAGTTATGAATGTGATAATTAATACTCTGTATACTTCCTGGAAGAGGCTATAATATGCTCCATATTTATACAATACATGTGAGTACATTGCTGTGTTTCTTTTGGTCTGGCTTCCATTGCGTTAACATTATGGCCTTACGTCCTGTGCTGTGTGTGGTCCAGGTATACATTATATTGTGGGGACCAAAATGTCAAGTCTTGTATTTTGCTTGGTTACTTATAGTTAAGGTTAGGGCTGGGTAGGGGTTAAGGTTGTCACTGTTGGGTTTAGGACAGCGGTGTCAAACTCCAGTCCTGGGGGGCCGCAGCCCTGTGTAGCTTAGTTCTTTCTCAGTTCCACTGCAAATGATTCAGCTCAGGAGCTGTGTGGCAATTAGCACAAGGAGTTGAATCAGGTGTGTTAAATGAGGGGAAACCCACCATTGCGTAGGGCTCCGGCCCCCCAGTACTGGAGTTTGACACCCCTGGTTTAGGGTTATGGCCATAGAAATCATTGGACAGTCCCCGCAAAGATAAAAGTACAGGTCCGTGTCTGTGTGCGTGTGTGTGTGCATGTGCGTGTGTGTGTGTGCGTGCGTGTGTGTGCCTGAAGGCCATAATTTTATCGTTTCTCTGGAGGTGGGTGGTCCTTCACCAGCCTGTGTTCTTACTTAAGTCACTAGTGTGGGTCTCTTACAGGTTGTACATAAAGTGACTGCGGCACTCAGGCTACAGTGTTGGCACCAATCTGAATTCCTTATGGCTGATTTCTCGCTGTCTGCCGTCTTAAATATTTAGCCACGCTTCCTGTAAAACCAGTTACTGCAACTGGAATTGATGTGGGCACGTGTTGGGTGTGTCAGCTTGTACTCCGAAGACTGGGATAACTTGGTAAAAAAACAAAGAGGGTGTAGGTGGAATGTGAGAATCGCATGCTGTGCCCGGTGAAATGAAGGGTGCCTGAAAAGGGTCCGAGGGGACGAAGGCTTTCACTCTGCCTTTAGCATTCTTTTATTATTTGAATAGTTTGAAATGAAAGGGAAGTAAAAGCACATTGGGTTAATTCTAATGACGATGCAGTATGTCTCCTGTCGAGGACAGGCCTGCAGAGCTGGCAGGCCGCACATGAAGGCGCTTCCCTGGGCTGCTGCCTCCCTGACAGCAGCCTCTAGCATTTAGCAGACCCCCAAATGCCTGGGGCTCCGCCTGGAGCTGCTGTCTTTCCCAGCGTGCAGCTGGTGCGGTCCCCGCCTCTCCCACCCAAGCCCGTCCCGGGAGGAGGACGAAGACCGGGGTGGAAAATGGAAATTGACATCACTGGCCGCTGTGGGCAGAGGCCTGGCGTGAGGATGACATGACTGGCACATAACTGCAGGTTTGAGGGATGAGTAACTAGGTGGCGTCTTGCCCCCCTCCTTCAGGACAACCCCATCGGCGACTGGGACGGCCTCTTCAAGGGGAAGCTGCTGTGTAACTTCGCCAGCCGGGAGCACACCCGCCTCGTCCCCATCTGCGACGTGATGCGAGGTACGCTGACCCCCCCCTCAGCCTGGCCCCCCCCCCCCAGCCTGGCGTATAAAGCCGGGTTTTGTTGCCGCTCCTCTTGCTAGCCTCCACAGAAGCGCCTTTGTCTCCCTGGTTGTTTTTGAACCTAGTCCGCTCGATCGCTGCACTTGTTTATCAGCTCCTCTGTTGTTTCTCGCCGCGTCTGCATTGACCGTTAGACTGAACGTTTAATTGGAGCTGTTAAAAAGTGTAGTACCACCAGATTTCTTCAAGGTGTTTTTGTTTCCGTGGGAGAATGGAAGCGACTAAGAGTATTTCAGGGAAGTGTTTTTGAGCATGAGGTTCAGAGATGTTATCCTGGTTTGCCTACCATGGAGTAATGTTCAGTTGACCACTCTTAACAAAATGAGACTCAAGTTCACTGGTTGGTTAGTAGGCAGTATTGTTTTTTGTCAGTGCTCGAAGGTGGACCAGTGGCTTGGTTCTTTTGGGGGATGTTTAGTGAGTCTTTGTGAAACCCCAGTCATGGTTTTTATTGTATTTTCTTCTTTCCGTTTTCAGAGTCCTCAATGCAAAACTCGCGACATAACTTTGCATCCAGAGGAAGTGGCAGCGACAAACCTTCAGCCTCACAGAATAAAGGTACCAAGTGCCGTCGACGTTAGACATGTGATGAGCTGGAACGTCGGGGGACGAGTGGCCGTGGGCCTGATTTAAGTGTGTGTGTGTGTGTGTGTGTGTGTGTGTGAGCACCGTAGCTGAGTTCTGTGTTGTTCTTTCTGAACAATGACTTGGGAAGTGGAGGGGAAACTACCGCTATGTGGTTTGCTAATCTGAGACGCTGAGCTTTGATGTAGTGCTTGATGTGACCTGGCTGCATACAGCTGCACGCCTCTCAGCCATGACCGGAGCTGACAGACTGATTCCAGAGACATTACTGATAGTTACTCTTTGGGCGCTGCCACGCTGGTGTGCGCCTGTTGTTAAATATCATGACTTGGCAGTTCCAGGAGAGTATGAATGTGATTTGGGTTCCTTCATTTGCCACTGGATGTGACACAAGCCACACAAAGGCCATGTCTGTGTGGAAATGGTTCACTTTCAGAATGACGCCACACTTTATAGATCAATCTACCGGGGATCTCGTGATGTGTAATGAAAGTCTAAATTGCTTTTGGACTCAGTAGATAGACATGTCTGGAGAAAAAGAACACCTTTTTTATTACATTTGTTTTTGTTAATAGTGTCGACATTATGCTATGTGGTAATATTGAGAAAGATAATCATGCAGAAATATGTCACTAGGGGTTATAGTCTGAAAGGTCTATTCTGCTTTACTGAATACCTGCATCAGTGGGACCGATATAAGCCGACGTGTGAGTGGTCTTAAGAAACAGCCGATGCTTTTAAGTGGAGCAGCTACTCATCCTGTCAGTTATTTAAAAAATTAACCACGTTAACCAAATTCCCAGACGTTAACCTGTCATTATTTTTGTAGTGAGGTCTCTGCAGCTTTTCCTTAATTAGCCTGGTGCCATATGCTACCTGAGACGGGGGCTAGTGTCCTGTTTCTGCCAAGGATAAGTGGTTGGAGGATGGATGGATGGATGGATATTTAACCAGGGACATTGGTACCCTTTTATTATTATTATTATTTTTATTAGAGCTGTCATTATTACTCGATTAAACCCAATATTTAAAAAGCATCGATTTAAAATTTTCTTTTTCGATTACTCAGCAATATGACGGAAGGAAGATGGCACATTGCGGACGAGGGTCCAAAAAAAGAGCAAAACAGTCAATTGTGTGTGAGCACTTAACGTTAAAAGTGAATGAAAATGCAGTCGTATGTCAGTATTGCAAAGCAGAATTTAAATATCACCACAGCAGGACTGCGATGCAAATGCCGACGACATTCCGTCAGTAAAAGACGACATTCAGGTTTGACAGACTCACCAAATCACGAGACGTCAGGCATAGATACGAGCCATTTGGTCTCCCAGAGCAGCCTAGCCTGTCTTTGTCACCACTTGAAATTCTTTTGCTTAAATTACTTTCTACGATTTCTATCACATGTCAAAATAAAACAAAGGTTATCCCCGTCGCTTAGCCACATCTGAAATCATACCATACATCACGACCATATACTTTAATTTTTGTGAATGTATTGGTTTGTTTTGAGCTAAACAATACTGACATAAGTACACATTCTGATATCTTAAGTTTTTGCAATATTTAGGAGTGAAATGAAGTATATAGCCAAATGTACCTTTCATACCAATCTGCCAAGTTAGTTGGTAACGTTCCTGTGAGCTCTGCCAACAGATACAAAGCAGTGTTGGCAAATCACTTGCTTTTGCTCAATGTCGCCTCCATGGAGTACAAAATATTTCCATTCAGAAGAGGACAAATGTGTTTTTGTGACCAGTTCCTGTTTGCTTTTCTCCCGTTCTCTCACTTTTGTTTAATTTCTCACAAATCGACCACATGGTCGATGAGTGAGACCAACAGCAAAGATGAGACTAATTATGATTATGTCGTCTTGGAGAGCGGATGCAATGCAGGGCACGGTAAAAGCAGCGCGGTAGACTTTTAGGCTGATTTTATTTTTTATTTTATTTTTTAACATACACTACATAGTGCTGAAGAGGAACGGTCATTAAAATTGAAAAGCTTGCTAAGTTTTGTTTCCTGTGACTAAGTAAAAATGTTTCAGTGCAGTTTATTGATGGTTTGAACCCAGCAGACTTTCACGGTTCTTGCGATGTGACAATTGCATTTGCATGAAATGCCATGTCGATATTAGCATGGCACATGTGGCAGGCCTATAAAATGCAGGGGGTTCAGTGGATAGCCCTGTCATCTCACACCACCGCTTTGTGTGTGTGGAGTCTGCATGTTCAGCCTGTGTGTGCGGTTCAGTGGATAGCCCTGTCACCTCACACCACCGCTTTGTGTGTGTGGAGTCTGCATGTTTGCCCTGTGTGTGCGGTTCAGTGGATAGCCCTGTCGCCTCACACCACCGCTTTGTGTGTGTGGAGTCTGCATGTTCACCCTGTGTGTACGTAGCTTTTTGGCAGATTCTCCGCTTTCCTTCCACTATCCAAAAACATGCAACTTAAATGAACTTTATTGCCTAAACTGACCTTGTGTGTCTGATTGTGCATGTGCACCTGGCAGTGCCTGGCTGCTTCCATCCTCACGGCAATTGCAAGGTTTATATATTATATTATATTATGATTAATCTGACGATTCATTGAGTAATCGTTTATTTATTTATATATATATATATATATATATATATATATATATAACGATTACTCAATATATATATTACTTAAGCAATGCAGTGGTAAAAATTGTTGTTTAACCATTTAACTGGTTAAAAAGAAAGATCAACTATGTTTTTACAAGGGTTGGACAATGAAACTGAAACCCCTGGTTTTATTCCACAGTCATTTATTAGTATGGTGTAAGGCCTCCTTTTGCGACCAGCACAATATCAGATCGTGTTAGGAATAACAGATGCAAGTCTGTACTTTGGCCAGAGTGATTGTGGGCTGTTCTTCTTGCAGAACAGAGGCCGGGTCAGTATGTGATGCTGGTGGAGGAAACCGTTTCCTGACTAGCTCCTCAAAAACACCCCAAAGTGGCTCTATAATATTCAGACCTAGTGATTATGCAGGCCAGGGGAGATGTTCAACTTCACTTTCATGTTCATCAAACCCGTCTGTCAGCAGTCTTCCTGTGTATATTATCATCTTGATACACGACCTTCAGGGTACAATGTTTGAACCACTGGGTGAACATGGTCCTCCAGAATGGTTTGATAGTCCTTGGCAGTTTCCGGCTTCCCCACAACATAACTCTCCCAGATGTGGGAAAGACAGTGAAGGTGGACTCATCAGAGAATAGTACCTGTTTCACATTGTCCACAGCCAAAGATTTGTGCTACTGGCACCATTGAAGCCGATGTTTGGCATTGGCACAAGTGACCAAAAGTTTGGCTATAGTTCTCCAACCATGAATACTGACCCTGTGGATCTCCCAGTGAACATTTTTGGTGGGAACGGGACAGTTGAGGTGCGCATTTAATTGCAGTGAGTCGGGTAGCTCTACTTCCTTTTTTGGATACATCCTGGGTTAGTACTTGGACGTCCCATTCAGAGAGCTTCCTCTTGCATCCACAGTTATTCCTGTTGGATGTGGTCCGTCCTTTTTAATAGTATACCGACCTTATCCTTAATACTGTGGCTCTCTGCACCACAAAGATTTGCTGTCCTGGTCACAGTTGTGCCAGCAAAATGTGCACCAACAATTTGTCCTCTTTTGAACTCTCATATGCCTCCCATTATGTCGTGTGGATTGCAGTAGTTTATGTACAGCTGTGCTATTGCTCTGCGAATTCAGCCTTCACACTCTGCTGTTACTGATGGATTATGCAAACGGTAAAGACTGGTCACCAGACCATGCATATATAGGCGTGAAACCTCAAACACTGCCTATATATAATATAATTGACAAAGAAGTGAGATACACAGGCAGCACTGAGATGTTAAGTAGATTGAAATTTCTTTGTTTCAAATCAGTGTTTTTCTGTTGTACTGTTGAGTCTCCAGAGACGCAGGCAGAGCGTGACGGGGCCTGCCAGTGTGTTCTGTCCTTATTTTAATACCGTTAAATAATGCACTTGCAACTGGGCATTCTTTGGAAGCTTAGTTTAGTCACACTTATGCTGAGTCATGAATGTTTGTAATGTGGTATTTGCTGTACTTGTACGTCATTTTGTACTATATTTAGAGTGATTGGCTGGCTGATTGCCGGTCAGGGTGTAAATCAGGGTGTAAATCAGGGTGTAAATTAGCGGTCACTCACCGATGGATAGGTGTGTCCATAGCATAAAGCCGTTTGTTGACATTTGTCTTCATGCTGTTTAGTCAAAAGAGAGTAACAGCAAAACTTCAGCTGGATCTTTCCTGACCTCTAGTGGTGATTTTGGGTCCAATTGCTTTGAAGTGCTATGTTGTCAGCATGTTATATATGAGCGGTGGTGTTCAGTCACTTAGCGGCGTCTCTTCCAAGAGAAATAAACCTGAAGCTCGTCTTGCTGCTGGTGCCCTGTCTGCTTTTGCTTGATGTCCTGGGCATTCATCCAGTGCATTACTCTGGTGCAGACAGTCATCATTTCGGCCAATAATCTCTGTCGCGCTCCTTGTCTCGTCTAAGTGCTGAGGATATAAGGAACAGCAGCTTTTATTTTTTTCACAAGGGGCTGTTTTGGAGGGTTTCATCTATGGTCATTTTTTTCTTGATGGCTGGACAAGTGGGGGTGTCGGTGGGGGCTTTCCTGTCTTTTTTCTGTCAAACTTCTTTGGGGGGGGGGCTTAAGGGTTTTCAGTGTATAATGGAAATGAGGATCTGTATGAATATTTAAACACGTTTTTTCTAACATAGACATTGTGTGGGGGGATGTTTAATGCTGTGGGACCCTAACCCCCCTGCCCCTCCCCAGGTGAACATGCTGAGGAAGACTCTCGTACCCTGCTCACTGTCTGTCCGACTCTTATTTACAGGCTTAGGTCTGCAGTGTGGAAACAGGAGCAAGTCTGAGTTTTATTATACTTTTAATGGCAGCTCTGTCGATCACCCCGTGCAGTCCAAATCCAAAAGCACGTGGTATATTGACGAAGGTAATGCTTGCGAACCGAGCTGGGGGGCTCGGCGGAGAGGGACCTCTGTGGCCCCCACTGACCCTTCTCATTCTCCGGTTTCCAGGTTATCAAACGATGCCTTGAGACATTATGTCACTTCCTTCCCTCATTTTTTATTATTTTTTTTAACTGATTGGAAATGATGCGGCAGCTGGCCACTGAGATCCTCGCCGTCAAGCCCTAGTTAGACTGGGGGTCCTCGTGCATGCATGGCATGACCTGTGTGTGACCGCTGGCTTTTAACAATGCGCCCAGGCACCCCGAATAAACGTGCTCTGACAAGGCTTCCAGGAGAGGAAGCCGCTCTTAAATGTGGCACTTGTGCATTTTTTTGGGCTTTGCAGTTCCAATACAATGACATGGCTGATTGCTTCAGGGGCTCAGCTGTGATGCAAGTGCAGCATTTGCACAAAGACACCGCTGTTCAAAGGGATTTAGATGGCCTGCAGTTTATCCCACTGTCCAAGAGGGCCATTTTTTTTTTTAAAGAAGCAGTTCAGGTCACATTCATTGCAGGCCCATTTCAGACCTGTCACTAAATCTCTGTTTTTGCATACCTAGAGTTTTCAGCATGAGTTTAGTCTGAAATAACACAGTAAAAGGAGTGATAGGCAAATGAAGCGTCATGAACCATTTGCTGTATTTTTTGACCCCTCTAGATGGTGCTGTTGGTTTGCTTTGGGACATGGTTTGAACCCTTTTATGAATAGAGCATCATCTAATGGGGTCCAAAAATACAACAAATGGTTCATGAGACTTCATTTGGCCATCACTACGTAAAAGCCACGCGTTTTTGACCTGCTGGGATTGACAGGGCGCATTAGTAAAAGACGTGCCTGCATGGTGTAGCTGTGGCATGTGGTTCAGCGCGCTGGAGCCTCTCTCCTGGGTGCGCTCTGTCACATGCGCTCCTGGCGATAGGCTGCAGTAAACGGTGTCTTCACAAGTCGGTCGCTTTGGCCTCAGCTGTCGCGCCCGCCTTAATGTAGACGCACATGTGGAACTGGGGACCGCAGTACGTCAAACGAGGTCTTCGTCTGGACTGCGCTGGTTAGCTGCAGTTCAGACAAGATGCTGATTTGATGCTTTGGTGCATGCATGCATGCGCGGTGATCACGCCTCCGGTTGGCGTGATGGTGTGCGGCCGTAACCAGTGTGTTGCTGCCCTCTGCAGTTGGAGAAGACCCCGCCAAGTCCCTTACAGACACGCCATCGGACTTCAACCAGGCGTCCCCGCCCTCCCGGGCCACGCCTACTGGCTCACTCTCCAGCGACAACAAGTTCCACTCGCTGCCCTTCTACCCGAGCAGGAAGTGCGGCCCCAATGGCGGCATGACCAGCAGCCCCATTTCGCTGTCCGTGCAGTCTGTGGCCGCAGAACAGCACGAGCCTGCCCCCCAGCCTGCCCCCACGCCCACACCCCCGGCCCCGCCCGGCAACCAGTACGGCCTGGAGGTGGGCTCCCTGGTGGAGGTGAAGGAGAGCCCCCCTCTGTGTGGGGTTATTCGCTGGGTGGGCCAGCCCCCGGGGCTGTCAGAGCCTCTGGCCGGCCTGGAGCTGGTGAGTATCACGCTGTATCGGTGTTTCCCCAGCCAGTCCACATTTTTGTTCCTTCCCAGCTCCCAGCCAATTAAGAACAGCGAATACCTGGTATGGGTGTGTTGGGAGCTGGGAGAGAGCAAAAACGTGGACTGTCTGGGCGTCCTGAAAACTGGCTTTAGCAACACTGCTCTATATTATGTTCATTTAAATTACTCTGCATAACACAGCTTTTATATATGTATGTATGTATATATGTATGTGTGTTTGTGTAAATAATTATAGTGTAAATAATCTTAGTTCAACGCCTTTTTTGGAGTAGTATGGTAGCTCAGTAGATAGCCCTGTCATCAGGGTTGCGTACCGTTCACATTTGGTACCTGGAAATCCGTTCCAGTACCCAGTGGTACTTTGTTCTGTGCTTTATTCTCTCTGTAATTACCAAACATATAGTTTCAGTTTGTAAATAATAAATCCAAACTTCTCAATTTTAAGATTTTATTTTAGAACAGTTTTGCATGGTGTGTAGAATAACACCCCTTTCCCCCCCCCCCCAAACTGTCCAACATGTTGCATGGGTGATGTCATATAGTCTCATTCTCAGATTTACCAGTTTTTTTTAAACTATGATTACGTCTGCATGTATGCCACTTAAATCATTCAATGTAATTATATTAAACCTTCTAATTTCCAGTACATCATTTTTTAATGCTTGGTATAAAAACGTCAGTATAAAAACATCAAACAGTATTACACATTTTATTTAAATGTAACATTGTAAATTAGCCTTTTGCTACAAACACTAAAACACAGTGCGTCTGTTCCTTACGCATAAATGTTACAATTCTAATGCTACTTGTGATGTCCATATTTAATGAAATTAAATAATAAATAATAAACTATCCAAAACACAAATCCTTCCAAACAAATCACCCTCAAAATGAAACAATGTGTCAAATAACAAATAAATTACAATGTGCAGGACGGCAGCATCAGCGCATGGAGAGGCCCGAGGCCTCGCAGTGTGTGAAAAGATCATCCTGTTATTGTCTTGGATTAATTAACAAAACGAACGAATGATCGAACGAACTAACGAAATCGGCTCTCAGACGGAAGGCAGCACCACTGACTCCTGTAAAGAAGCCAGCTCAGAGCTGACTCATTTGCAAACCACCACATCACTAGTATACTGTACCCTCTCACCCAGATCAGGTACAGAAATTTGATGACGATTGTTTTGACATAAATCGGTACTCGATAATTGGGATGATACCCTGAAAAGTACTGAATTCGGTACCCAGCCCTGCAGTCATCTTGCTCCTCCAAGGATGGATGTTCATATCCCACCTCTACTTTGTGCAAGATCAGACTTACACACAGGCTAACATGGACTGGTGCCCGGGGCCCCAATTTTAATATTTTTTTTTTAAATCAGGTTGTTACAGTGGTATGTAATGCTGTAGATAGGGCCCCGGCAATGACTTTAGTCCCACCTCCTTATTCAGTCCTGTGTGAGTGTACTTGAGTGTACTGCCTTGGGTTTCCTCGTGCTTTCCAAAGATACGCAGTTGGCGAATTGGCAGCATTAAATTGCCCAGAGAGTGTGAGGCTGTATGAGTCTTGTGATGGATTAACATCCTGTCAAGGGTGTATCCCAGCCCTCGTGCCCTGCGATGTCTGGGACAGGCTCCAGGCTCCCCGCAGCCCTGACCAAGATAATCGGTCAAAAGATAGATGGAAAGTCTACAGTATTTTGAGCTCCTAGTGCTTTATTGCACATTATTTTACAGTACTTGGCAAGGTGTTATGTTAGATTGCCATCATTTATCATGTATTATAGCAGTTTGCAACATTACAGTGAGTATGCATTTGAGTTACGTGTTTATTTAGTAATCTGCAGAGTCCACTTTATATTACTATATATATATATATATAACGTTTTTACCAATAAAGGGCATTTATCCTTTTTGCATTTCAGTTATTTGTACACCTAATTTGTAGTAGGTAATTCCTTTACTTCATGGCCGAATGGCTGGACCCATTAGCTGGCAGAGAGCAGAGCCACCGCCATGTAATTGGTCATGCTCTGGTGTGACTCGTTGCCACCCCCACCCCCCCCAGGAGGAGGAGTGCGTGGGCTGCACAGACGGCACCTTCAAAGGCACCCGCTACTTCAGCTGTCCGCCAAAGAAGGCGCTGTTTGTCAAACTACGCTGCTGCCGGCCAGACTCGCGCTTCTCGTCGCTGCACAACCCCCCCAACCCCATCGAGCGCTGCAACTCCATCGGTGAGCCAGTGGGCCCGTTGCCTGGGGCCATTATGGGGGGGGGGGGACAGGTGGCTGGGCTGAGCCGGCCCCCCCACACTGTAATGGTACAGTCCAGCATATCGCATTACCTTTCACTGTGTACTGAAGGCTGGATGGTCCCATGGGTCCTTGGTCTGACGGGGGGGATTCCCTTTCTGGCTGTCTGCAGCGTTTGGGTCCTACTTGAGCGAGGTGGTGCATGAAAACACACCCCCACGCACGGAGAACGAAGGCCTGGAGATCATGGTGGGCAAGAAGAAGGGCATCCAGGGCCACTACAACTCCTGCTATCTGGACTCCACCCTTTTCTGGTAAGAGCGTATTACTGCCCCCTTGTCTTCTCTGTACTGGGTTCCTCATAATGTAGTATTATTATTATTTTGTTGTTGTTTATTTGACCTGGTGGTTCAAATTTTTAGCCAAGTCATACATATTTCAGAGAAGTAAGTACACCTGTTGGATGACTCATCCGGCACAAGAGCAGATGAACCTGAGTAACACGTGATGTGAGCTGGGTTTGAAGCCAGAATCCCGTCTGGACTGGAGTGAGCCCACTGGGCTGGGCTGGGCTCTGTCCTAATGGGCGCCTCCTTTCCTGCTCGCAGCCTCTTCTCATTCAGCTCGGTTCTGGACACGGTCCTGCTGCGGCCGCGTGCCAAGACAGACGTGGAGTACTACAAGGAGACTCAGGAGCTTCTGCGCACGGAGATCGTCAACCCGCTGCGCATGTGAGGGTCGCTGCCGCCGCAGCGTTCACGTTCCGGCCGTCGCATTCACTGCTGTTAAAGGGGTGATCTTCATTCGTTGTGTGCTGTAGGACCAAACTCGCCCCC
>JAODJU010000007.1:12650727-12660727 GCA_026776725.1 Gnathonemus echidnorhynchus | reverse complement strand
GTTCCAAGATCTTGCCATGGGTCACTGGGTGATACAATGATTGTTTTTTGAGGTTGTAGATGTACATGGCATTATGTTTCTCTGCTTTTTAAAAACTTTTTTAGTACATCAAAGTTTTTAACACACGCATGGATCCTTATGCAGTAATTTTCTGACTAAATGTACAATCCTGTCTGTCAGTGTATAAGGTCAGACATCCACGCAAGAAGAGGTTGGTTCTGACTGAAAGGACCTGTGTGTCCAGCTGTTCCTCCTTTTGGGTCATGTGACCTCCGTTCTCCCTGCCGCCCTTGGCACCCCCACTCGTACGCTGCTGGCTTTCGGCTAAAAGTTGGAGGCCCAGCGGTAAGTTCATAACTGCCAGATAAGTATTCGTCAGCACAGCAGCTGGTGCACAATGCTCTCTTGTAGCTTTATGTGACAACATATGCCAGCCGCCCTTCGCATGCGATAATTTAGCTGGGGGAGCAGATGGGCTAAAAGTATTGTTATTCTCACTCCAGCTCCGATCCCAGGGGGGAATTGCTAAATAAAATCAAAGCAGATGGACCGCTGGGGCCTGGGCTGCGCTAACGCTAAACAGCTAATCTGCTGCCACCGCTGGTGGATCACCGTCTTCGGGGGGGGTCGGGTGTCTCACTGGGCACTGGCCCAGGATCAAGGTTCAGGAATGGGCAGAACCTAAAAAAATGCACAAAGCTGTACTGAATACATATTTCATACAGCTGACCCTTCTGCATCGAGACTTTCCCCGTCGAAATATCCAGGGCTGTGAACTGTCAGCACCTGGCATGAGCGCTCACACTTTCAGACACTCATGCAAGACATCTTATGGCAAATCTGTATTATTCCATTATAAACCTAAAATTGGCTACATCAAAAGCGTTGGGGTAGTTTGCAAACCTTATAGACTATTTACAAGGTAATGAAACCGTTACATACATGTAAATGCCCGTGCATGTGGGTACAGATTTGCATGGAATTGAACATCTCACTCTATCCAGCTGACCAAAGTTGGTAACCCTGTATATCGTGTTATCGGCATAAGAATTTTGATGGCAATTTATCATAATCTTTGATGAGACTATATTTGTAATTGAGAGAAAATTACTTTCGTTTTCCCGTCATGTTTTGTGTGCTCACAGCATTAGCCTCAGCTAGCCAGAAGCAGACGGGTTACCGCAAGGCAAAGTACAGGTCAGGTCAGGTTGGGGAGCATACACTGATGCAGCACATTGCCACACCCACCACACAGCGAAACACTTCTGGATCCTAGCCGGCAATCCCCCAGGCAGATGCACGGTCCAGTCCCACCCTCCGGAAATGGCCATCTACCTGTCGCAGCCAGGTGTTATGTGGGCGTCCCCTTGACCTGGTCCAGCCGCTTGGGTCCTCAGCAATCAGGATCCTGCGAGCTGCATCACCCTCAGGGAAATGTACCATGTGGCCTAAGTGCTGTAACTGACTCTCCCTTACAATGCAGGTAATGTGCCTCATTCGGGACTCCTCTAGCAACCACGTGCTCGACTCAAAGTCAAACCATTGGTACCCAAGGATTCTCCAAAGTGACACAGTACCGGAGTTCAGTCTTCGTCTCAGCTCACTGGATAGCATCCATGTCTCACAGTCATACAGCAAGATAGGGAGCACCAGGACTCTAAAGACTTGGACCTTCGTCGCCTTGCAAAGATATCAGGAGTGCCACACACCCCATTCCAGTGACCTCATGACCCCCCATGCTCTTCCAATCCGTCTGCTGAATTCATAGGAAGAGTCACCAGAGACATGAATGTCGCTGCAGAGGTAGGTAAATCTCTCAACAAGGTCGACATTCTCCCCTCAGACAGACACACTACTGATGGCTGTGCCCAAGAAGTCATTAAATGCCTGGATCTTGGTCTTCATTCAGGACTCCCGCAATCCCAGACACTCAGATTCCTCACTCAGTCTCTTGAGAGCCCCGATCAGAGCCTCCATTGACTCTGCTAAGATGTCACAGTATCGTCAGCAAAGTCAAGATCACTAAATCTTTCTTCACCAACAGATGCTCCACAGCTGCTGGACCCCACGACCCTGCCCAACACCTAGTCCATACAAGCATTGAACAGAGTAGGAGCAAGAACACACCCCTGGCAAATCCCAAAATCAACTGGGAAGAACCCAGACGTTCTCCCTCCACTCTGCACAGCACACACAGTACCAGTGTATAGGCCGGTCATGACATCCAACAACCTCGGGGGGGGGGGGCATCCCGCGTCTCAGTATCCAGGGTGCCCTCCAAGATGAAACACCTCCTTCTGGGAACACTGGCAACACCAACACAACCCTCGGCAACCTTCAGGGTCTTATCACGGAAGGTCTCCCACATCACATGACAAGTAAAAAAAAAGAATTACCGTAATTCAACATTTTAATTTTTAACACCCAAAATGAACATCGTATGTGGACTTCTTGATTTCTATAAGCAAATTATTTGAACAGTATTTGTATAGGAATGATTCTGTCCCAAGCTTTTTGATCCATATAAGCGGCTGATCACTATAACCACTATTATCGGTTTCCACAGTATTTTAAATATTGCTAGTATCTAAACCGATTGGTAGCTGAAACAGTTTTTCCGCAGTGTTTATATTTGACCTCTTTTTGTTCTGTGTCATCTTCACTAAAGCCACAATATGTCCAAACTACGGACACGACATTTTTCTTTGGTACAAGCTGCTGAAATGAAATTGTCAGCTCGGTGTTTGAGTTCGCCTCCATGCTGCTTCCAAGACGCAGACTGGACGGGGCGGAGTCACGTGACAGCACGCGCGGTAGTATGTTTTTAAGGGGACGGTACATGAACACACTGGGGAAAGTATTAGCATATATATATTTTTAAGTATTAACAGAATATTTAAAAACCCAAATTTACATGGGCAAGATCACGTCGAATAGAGGTTCTGAATGTCGGCTTTGATTAATTTTCGATTAATTGCCAAGCTATAGGTGACTCTAATCTCTAAAATTTCCGATTCCTCTTCAAGTTTCAAGATTGACACATCACAGAAATACATATTTGAACTTGTGTGACTGGTAATTTATGGCTGTCGTCCTGTTTTAAAAAGACGCCAATCGGCTAAAATAGTTGGATAGGAGGAAGAGATCGAGAGTCGAAGAGCACGTGACATTGAATTCAGAAAACAATAAAGGTAACATACCGCTCTGGTTAGTGTTACACAAATCTTTGTGTGTGTATGTAATGGCAGTGACTTTATTCCGTTTCAAATTACAGTATTTTTCATGTTTTCCGACACCACATTTCTCCACCATATTTACAGCATCTAGGTGCTCTATTGCTCTATTGAGTTTACAGACGTCTTCGCTTCTTCACGGCTCTAGTGAATAAAAACGTGCGAGGATAATTGTTTTAGCCTTGCCTGGAGCTGCATTTCACACCAACGTGACCTTTCTGCTTTTGAAAAATACTGTATTTTACTATGTAAACCGCCTGCCATGTTATATTTGTAACTTCTATTTATAATTTGCACATCCTTCTGTGCATTAATACACAACCGTATTTGTAATTCTGTAATTCATCTTCTCACAAATGTCTGAGCAGAATTCTAAATTGCAGCATGATTTCCATAACTGCAGAGCAGAGACATCTTACTGTTCAGTATCACAGGAAATAACTGCTTTGACAGATTCCCAGCATTATGCACAAAGCTATTTTTGGTCTATTTTGTACGGGTTTTTAACCCACTGTAAATATGAATCTCACACTAGAGTCCCAGAGGTTAAACGCCATAATCCATATCAGCCTCTGCAGCTCCAATAGCATCAAAATTTTATACAGAACAAAACAGGGTAAAACTAACACTATCGCGGTGGGACAGAATTCTTAAACTAGGAGTGCGCCAAACACGCTCCTGTCGACCAGATTAGGGGATCCATTTTAATTAGTACCCGATAGACACTTTAACACGAGGTCAGTGACTTGCTTTCAAAATAACTACCCCAGTAAAGGAATTATAAGGCAGGATTCTGACCCTTGCAAACCGGGGTCAGGCCAAATTCTGGAATGATCCGGCTTTCGCACATCCCACAGTCAGCGCATAGTGTCATCCTGTCGCACACCCCTGTTGTCCCTCCTCATTGGTCAGACAGCAGGCTTCCCGCCAGCCCATCACATGCAGCGTGCCAAGCTAGCGACTGACTTCCGGCCTCCAGGGAAAGAGGCTTAGCGCACCATTGATCCTGCATTACTCCGCTCACCTCGCGGGACGATAACGTCGGGATTGCTGCCGGAACCGTGCCGAGTACGTCATCAGCTTCCCCTCATGGTGTGGGATGTGGCCAAGATAATTAAAGCAAGGCCCCGAATTAGTAGCGGCAACAAAGCCTGTCAAGACGTTTGAGGGAAAGCGGAGCCTAGTATAATGTGTGGACACTTTCCCGAGGTCCAGCGGAGCCTGAGACAGCAGCTTATCGCATTCTGTCACTCAGGTCCTACGGTGATTCGGATGTGGAGGTGAAAGGGGGGCTGGGAGGGAGCGTGAGAAATGATCTGAACTACTGAACAGGTTCATTTACAGCTGGGAGCTCAAAGTTGTCTCAGTGTGTTGGTGTTTAAACCGGGTGATCTGTGAATGAAGCAGTGAGGCAAATCAGGGAGGTCGTGTTGTGTTTTTTGGGCGGATGCTGATGAGGCATCTCAGGCTGGCTCGGGACTACGTGACACGGAATGACAAACGTGCAAAGAAAAGAGAGTCCTCCTCAGTGCCGGCGTCTACCGCCCAACACGTCGCGGCTCGCCTCGTGACGTTAAGCTAGGACCTCACATGAAGGCAGGTTTAAAAGACACATGTCCTCGCCAAGATGCCACAGCTGTGTGCAGTGACACGAGGGTGACACTAAATATCCCTCCCTTCTTTTCGCCCATCAATTCACGTACCAAGCCTTCCTCTCTTCCTCCCAGCTCCCCCACCCCCCCTCGGGCTTGGCGCCGATTCTGGCAGGCTGTCACCTCGGAACGATAATCAACGGTGGGATTGCAAGCTACAGACGCGCCTCGCAGTGCCTCCGGAGCAGCTGCTGGCAGATGTCGGCGCCCCTAGCTGGCAGGTGGGGCCACGGCACGCACGGGCAAGGTGTGTGCGTAATATTTAGAGGCGTGTCTCTCACTTAGGGTGTGAATTGGTTTTATTGCTCATTGCCACACTTTGTTTGAATAGGGGGCAAGTCTGCCTCCCCCCCACCCAGAATATTCTCAGGGATTTTGAGCAAAGTGCTAATGTGTGGAGGGCTGGCAGTGTAATGTAGGGTACAGACGGCACACCTGCGCCCCCTCCCCTTTCCGCCCCCCTACCCCTTGCCCGACTGTCACCTTTAACGCTGAATTATTTACAGGTGTTTGCCGTGATGCCACACAAGCTGGCTGGCGGGTTACGCCCCGCCCCCTTCCGGCACTATACCCCGCTCTCTCCGGTCCGTAGGCACCAGACAGATGTGACGTCAGGATGCCGATGGCCAGAGGGACCCCAGCAGGTGACATTCTCGAGTGAAACCGCACATCCTGCCGCATTTTAACCGGCTTAGAATTAAAACTGCGTATGTGGTATATTCCAGATGCGGAAAATCAACACTGACAAAAAAGAAGGCAAGACGATCTTTTTTTGCATGGGGCGGAACACTGAAGTTAAATATCGTTCCTAATAGTGCAAATGAGAAGCAATAAATAGAATATAAATACTGGTCAGTACAAACAGCAGAAGCATGACATTTTAAGACATGGACATTAAGACACAGACAAAGAGATACTGTTAACCTTTCATTTCCTTTCATTTATTTATAATATGTTAATTTTTTAAACAACACAAGGACTGACCATCAGTTGACCCCTGTATCAAATATATTCATATAGAATTAGTGAGAGCTGCATTTTGCAAAACAACCTGTCAGAATTTATTATGGGAGGTACTTTCAAATTAAATTAAAAAAGTAGTAGGCATATATGATTTCTGTAATTTAAAGAGTGTAAAGTTCTCAGAGCTGCAGCTCTGTTTGTGGAGATTACAATATCTCTCCATGCTTACTGCAGTGCCCTTGGCGTGAGAGTGAACCGTGCTGAACCTGCACACCCCTCTCAGAGAACCCTAATATTACACTTCCCAGACCCCCGCAAAACTAACTGGATAAACGGTATGGACACGGATGGAATAACATCTTTCCCACTGCCGTTTTAAAAGGCAGAGTCGTAGATAAATCACTTTATATAAATTCAGTCGCAGCCATGTAAATCACATACATGCATTACTACTATAAATATTTATAACCCAAAAACGTTTCATGTGCCACGGCAAACCCTCCTTCAAAACCACTGGTGTAGACCCCTTAAATAATCAGTGACAGTCTGCTCAGTGTAACACGTGGACATTTAGTGTAACTGTTGAGTTGTGATGTACATTTGCTCTTCACTGCTCTGATGCAGGCTCCAAGTCTCTGGCTTGTCTTCAGTGTCTGCCTATGGAGGGCAATTTGGTTTTTCTCATATCTATGTGCTCAGGTGTCACACTGAATGAATTGTTCTTACTATTTTATTCATAATGAGAGTGTTAATGGGAACAAATAATAATGACCACGTGTTTCAAAATTCTAATGAATATATCAGGAAAAAAAATGCACCGCCTAAGTTCCTGAAGTGTGTCGGGCCAACCAGATGATGACATTTCACATTGGTCCACTAGAGGGCGCAAGAGAGTAAATTATCATTAATAAGAGTAGCCGGGTCCAACGGTAGAGTCAATTTACTGTAAATGGCAGTGTTAACATTTAAAAAAAAACATTACTTTAAAGTATACAATGAATGAATTACGTTCATGCAAATAACCTGTAAAAACCAGGACTAGGTTTTCTTTTTCATTGTCATTTATGTCTAACCAAATTAGTTTTAAGAAGTCGCATAACAGAAAAAAGGGTTTTAAAACTTAGTCACCCTGTTTCGCCCCTCTCTTACATATACATGAAAGGATTCTCATTTACTTTTTTTGTTATAGTCAGTATAATCTACTAAACAGCCTGTTTCCAAACCTGGCAGTAACAGCAAATTCAAAAAGAATAAACACAGAATAAACCAGAAGTTTTCCAAACAAGTATTATAAAACAAGAGCTGGTGATTTTAGGAGTAACAAAGTGTTAATATTTATTGCATGTATTTATTGTTAAAAAACAAACAAACAGAAAATGAAGAAGTAAGGCACCCACCTGAAAGTAAATAGATTTTCTTGATTGATGCTACTAGTCAAGAATCAATGAATCCATTATCAATATCTACCAGCCCATGGCATTTTCTGCAGAAGACAATAATAATTTCATTAGAGCCTAAGAATGGTTGATTATCCTAGTGCTGATGTAGCCTTAACTGATTATGCTGAAACTGTCATTAAAATTATTCTTATTCTTGACATGCTGGGTTATACCAAGGCTAGAGCTAATTCCATTTTTGGGGGGGTATGGTTATAGTTTTACTTGGACTCTGCAGTAAAAATCCATGAGTGGAAATTAATGCTCAAAAAACAAGTGTGTGAACATTGAGAACATACCTGGCTTTTTTCAGTGAAAATTATGTATTTAAAATGACAATTCATATTCACAGGACATAAGTATCACTTGCAGAGTTGCATATTTGTTCACATAAAATGTTTATTAATATTCATAGGGCGTCAGTATCGCTTATACAATTACACAGTTGTTTGCATAAAAATGATAATTCATATTCATAGGGTGTAAGTATCACTTATACAGATACACATTTGTTTGCAGTTAAGCAGTAGAGTTTTAAATATTAATACATTATACTTGTTTATTAGCTGCTCCCAACGTGAGTATTATGCAGTTAGATAATTGGTGACCTTTTATTTTAATTGGCGAATAAACAAGATTATTGACCTGCCTGCATTAACGCAATGGGCATTAAAGGATAAACATGAGCTGAGCTAATTAGGGCAACTGGAAAAACAACTAGTTTAAATTTAGGCAATTTACATCTGAACAATGGGAGCCACGTCATTGACTGGATAGCATGGTGACCAACCGCAGTGACGTCCTCAGTCAGAATGGTCTACCAACTGACCACACTTGGCTCTCAAATAATACTGGACTGCATGATCATTCACCTAGAACAAATCCAGTGATCCTGGGAACTGTAGATATTATGTACAGTATGTATGGCACAGACCTGAAAACGTGGTTGACTCAGAGCGGTCACTAATAGTCAGGCATGCAGTGGTTTGGAAACCATATTTAAACTGGAAGGGTTGCCACTGAACATAGGCGATTCTCAGCCCTATTTATGGTGGGGCTTACCCATTATATATTTATCTCATCCCCCCTGAAAATGTATTTTGCTTAATTCATTTAGTGATTTCTCTTTTACCCCCCCTCAGGGCTTATCACTGGGGGCGTGGGGGGGGTGTCCCATATTGCATCAGATTGATAGCGGAGTTCCTAATATCGCCCCTGCCAATGAAGTTCAAATAAGGTAACCGTGGGTGTGGAGAGAGCTGTACTGCTGCTAAGTCTGACCTCTGACCTCTGCGTCCCCTGGGGCACGGAGAAGCACCATCGCCTCCTAGTGGGAGACCGGAGTCAGCGCAGGGGTCAGACAATAATCATGCAAAAGTGTTCCCAGGAAAGCGAGCTCAGTGAACGGCGCGCGGATACGGCGGCCCGGCACTGCGAATTCCTTTATTCCCCTGCGACGCATCCTCCCCTGTCCCTGAACCGCTGATAAAGGACCCTTTATTCCGCTTGCATTGTCAGCTGCCCCATGCATGCCAGCTGCCTCATTGTAATTCCCAGCGTACACGCCGAATGACTAATTAGATTTGCCATTTTGAATCCGCGGCCTGCTGTAAGTAATGGGACGGCGTGGCCGACAGCGTGTAGCTTTCAAGTATAACTGTAACAATTAATAAGCGCTTTAATTAACGCGCGTGTTTGCTGCCATTGATTATGACATCACCTGCCTAACTGATGACCCAGCTCTGCCGCCTCATTAAAAAGGGGCATGGGCCACCAGTATAGATTGTTATTAATAAACTGCTCCTCTTGTGAGAAGAAGGTTATTAATTACGCAAATTAGAGCGAGCTCGCTAATCAAGTTAAACCTGTATAATTTAGTATAATTGATCTAATTTTTACCGACCCGCTCTTGCTAGGTCTCCTCTGATGCCCCTGTGGAAGAATAATAGGCTCATTAGGAAAAGTTTAATCCTAATCATAGCTCACGGATCTCCCCGCTTTAAGGTCATATCTGAATGTCAGAACCATTTGAAATTGATTGGATTTCGGCAGAATCGATGCAGCGCCGTGGAAAAGGATATGAGGTTTACGCTGACCCGGGCCAGGCGCAAGTGTGAGGGTAGTTTGGATGAGAGCTTCACCCAGGTTCTCTCACATGGTCTATAAGAGAAATGCTCAGACTAACATAGAGCCTTTGGGAGGACTGGGATGCTCCCTGAGCATGATGGGAGTGAGAAGCAGGGGAGCCGTGCTGCCAGAGTAACGTGGACCTGTTTCCCGACCCTGCATTGATGTCACAAGCCTCATAGGGCAGGCGATGGGCCCCTCTGCAGACAAACAGGGCCGGACGTCCACAGAGGCCCAGCTGGTAAACAGGCAGACCCTCTTGGTTTGGCTCCCGGGAGAAGCTCTTCTGCCGTTACCCTGGAGAAAAGCATTTAACAAATAAAATAAATGTAAAAAAATATATATATATATATATATATATCCCAGCCACATTAATGGGTGTAAAACTGAGCTGTGGAGAAATCTGATTAATACTAATCGCGCGATGACCAAACCGTACGGCTCCCACTGGGCAAACTACTATTAAGAGCAAGGAGCAGGTCGGGGTATTTGGGGAAGAGGGGAGGGGGGAATCCATGGAGACCGAATCCCCCTGGACCCTAAGTGCCAATGCTGCCCCCCCCACCAGCTATGCCGCCTCCCCCCCCTC
>JAODJU010000007.1:12577549-12603053 GCA_026776725.1 Gnathonemus echidnorhynchus | reverse complement strand
ATCACAACTCAAACTTTTTAGGATTCGATCCGGAGTTCTGAACGGATTAAATTCGAGTTCTGAGGTACCACTGTACTGTCCTTAAAGAATACAATAAAGAATAATATGACATCAAACAAATCACTGGCCACAACAGGATAGCAAGGAGATAACAACTGAATATATTTGTTATTCTATGCAAATGCATAAAGCTTCTGTCATGTATACGGTTTTATTTTGCACAGGAGCCAAACAAAACAATGCAGAAAATTATTTGCACTCAACATTTCTTGCCAGGAATGGTGCTTCAGAAAGAAATGTATCTGATACCTTGAGTGGCCTGCATCCTTTTCAGTAAATTGAAACAGCATTTGTATCAATTTTAATGTATCCTTTTCTCACTGACCTGCTTATCAGCTGTAATCGATTGAGATCTATCAAACAGAAGCATTAAAAGAAGTCTGATTCTAGAGTAAGCAGAGCCCAGCTATTTCCTGGGATTAACAGCACCGACACGCAGTCTCCCCCCCCCGACCAAAGCGGAAACTCAGGAAAGCGGGAGTTTTGGTAGCACTTCCTCTGTGCGGGGAGGTGTTGCTTGGGTGTTGTATGGAAAACGGGAGGAGGTGTAAAGTGCTCTGCATTCCCAATCGCAACGGCGGAGTCATCCTGCACGCTGGCTCTGGCCCTCGTTCGCTGCCTTCCGCTCTCCGCGGCCTGTTCATCACCATAAGGTATTCATTAAAAGGGCCTCGCGTTTCCACAGGCCTCATGAATGACTGCATGCAATTACTGTTATCATTATAAGTGTAAAACAAAGGGGAGAGGGCATCTGTGGCCGTTGCCATAGGTGGACATTTCAGGTCCAGAAAGTAAAAATCCAAACCAGGATTTCGTTTCAACCAACCAGTTGAGCATAAAGAGTCACAGTCATAGAGAACTCAACTGGTTGGTTGAAACGAAATCCTGGTTTGGATTTTTACTTTCTGGACCTGAAATGTCCACCTCTGGCCGTTGCATCTCGAATATGGAACTCTCTTCCCAACTTTTTCGAGGAATCTTCATCGACTGAACTGACTTACTGACTTACTCTATAGCCTTTTGTGACCTTTAGTGACTTGGCTGTTTATTGGCTTGTCCCTCTTGACAATATGCCGAGCTTTTGTCATGCTACTGGTTTTTGTTTTTTATTTGTGTTTCTTCCTTTTAATTGTATTTCAATGGTGTTTTTCATTGTTATATAATTTGTTACGTCGTGATTTTATTTCACTTTCGCGTGACACTATGGTTGCTGTTGTAAATGTGCTACATAGATACATTGCCATTATTATGATTATTGTCACATGGATATAGGAGGACAGAGCGATTGTGGACAGACCTGGAAACAGAATTAAGAAAAGGAATATTTTAAAAATCTGTTCTTTGTCAAGCTAAGAAGCATGTATTTGCATGTATTTAAACTGGACAAATGTGCACATTTTGAATAAAGGGAAGATGGCAGCTGGATACTTTAAGAGTGGCGGGAAAATGGGGAAATGGAAAGTTACAAGTGTTATGAGTTAAATTGGGATAATTTTATATCTGGTTTGTTTGAAAATGCCTATCTGAGGATGTTAAAGTGACTAAAATGGACTCGCGCAGTTTTCAGAATCATAATATGGGGGGGGGGGCACTTCACAGATCCCTATGTCCCAAAAAGAGGAATGTGTTTAAGACAGATAATGGTCACAGATTAAGAGAAGACAGCGCATGACGTCTTAAGACAATTAGTTAGACATTAGAACTAGGGCAAGATCCATTTTGGTCAGTCTTACCTCCTCCCACTTCGCCTGGCAAATTCTTCTAATTTGAATTAGTGCCACAGACTCATCACTGAAAAACACCACTGTCCAGAAAGCACCAAATATGTAGTCAGGGACAAACAAAGTTTATAATGGTATCTCTGGAAGACAGTAAGAGAAACTCAGTAAAATAAAGTAATAATAATAATAATAATGATAATAATGACAACAACAATTATTATTATTATTGCACCAAATTATTGTGTGACTGTACTGTGATACAGAAAAATTGCATGCATGTACTAAATTATAAATGCAATACAGTTTGAAAATTTTGCAAATATAGATAAGCCCAAAATTAAATATATAAAAAGAGTTACAGATTCCCCCAATGCTTTTGAAGTATAGCTCTTCCGCGTCTGTGGTCTGAGCGTATAGAAGATTTTCCTGGGAGGCCCAGCAAAGGAGAGGCAGCTCCGGTGGCCTGGAACCCGCCCCCCCCTCCCCGCCATCACACATCCCCGACTGCCAGCCCCGCCCCCTGACACTTCACAGCCCGCCGATCAAACCCCACCGACCCCCAAACCCCCGTTTCCAGGGAGTAAACGCCTGAGCCTCCGGACAGCAGGAACACAGACATAACGCTGACAGGAAACTGGAGCAGCGAGGTGTAGCACCAATTACGGGCAGGGCTGGGGCTTGGGGGGGGGCTTACAAACAGCGCTCTTTGTGCACAGCCCTGTGACACATGATTAACTTTCATTAAAAAGCCCCTCGGCCCCCAGTCACCCGGCGCTGTTGGTGGCACTCCAAGCACAGAGCCTCCGGACAGGAAGCAAGGATGCTGAGGTTGCCAAGCAGGCATCTTCAGCGCCCACCATACCTCCACATTCCTGGGGAGTTTTATTCCCAATCTCTGACCCCATTATGAGTGACTAAATTACTGGGGGGGGGGACCGGATATGTGCTTTATGCAGCTGCCACGACATTCTCGAACATAAGAAGAATTTAAGTTGACTCATCCATATAAAAAACTTGGTAGGTGGTGCGGGGGGGGTTGTGTGGAAGACTAGGGGAGCAAAAGAAAAGCTTTCTCATGCATTTTTGCCATCAATGAAATTAGGTAATAACTTGGGCAAACGCCTTAAAATCCGCCCATCCCAAAAACAGGCACCGTCACGTACAGGTGCTGTAATCACTTCAGCGGTTCATCGTGAAATTCCCCTGCAGCTTGTTTGGGGGAATGGATGTAGCAGTTTGTACAAAATACACTATGTGTATGGCTTTGTTGGGGGGGGGTTAACATAAAACCGGGGGTCCTCCAATGACCCTGGCTGCTGGTCTCGGTTTGGCCCCCTCCCTTCCGACGCATCTGCCTTCTTTGTGCTCGCTCGAGAGATCTGTTTTATCTAAAAAGGTCAATTCATTCATCTGGCCACCAAACAGAACTGAATATAATTATCCTCATCTTCAGCATGTACAATTCATGCTTGAATTCATTCAAAAAAAACAAAAAAAAATCCAGTTGGCAGACAAATGAACTCCAGGCAAATCTACTGAGGGTGATTCAGGTATTACACAGTTCCGTTCACAATACAACATTTTCATTTAATGACGTACATATTAACCCTAGTAAGCATCCAATTACTTTGAATAAGCGAATGCTCTGTTTTAGGAATGTCATTTGTGGGCACCTCCGTGCAATCGGAGGCAAAGGGCTCCTTTTTCATTAATCTAACTCTCATTAAAGTACAAGCCAGCGGGTTATTTCAAATACGCCTGCTTTTAAATACATATGATTCCAATTTCAATTTGCACAAGAGCAGGGGAAAAAAATGTAGAAAGCACTTGCTGTCAGGTGTTGCAGCTGGGTTTAGAATGACAGGAACAAAACTGACTTGATGAGCTTACTGTGTCAAAGCGGGCGGCTGGGCTGCACAGGGGAGACTATTCATATTTAATTACACATCTCGGGCGTCGGCCTCAGATAGTGTTACAGCACCAGGCCCCTGCAGCAGTGCGGCCGTGATGCGTCACGAAAGCATGTCCTTATGAATCATGCCCAGTGCGAAAACGAAGTGTGTTTACCCACATGTGTATGTCTGCAGCAAATGAGGCCAGAAAAATTGCACTAATGGATGAAATCGACAGTGTAAAGTACAAAAGCGTCCTGAGTTACCCAGGATACTGACTCAGCCACATTGATACAGGAAATGTAACTTCTTACTATTTGATACTAGTTAGTAATATGTCTGATGGGAAATAAAAAGGCCAGCTTTGTCCTTTGAATGACACTTTAAACCAAATGCTCCCACAATTAACATGCCTGTTGAGGTTCTCCTGTGTTTCTGGAAGATTGTTAACTTGGCTTTGTGCCTCTAGGGGTGGCCTTGAAATCAAAAACGTGACACACTGTAGACTGGTGAATTTGTCCCTCCTTTGTGTGGGGTGTGTGTGTGGGGGGGGGGGGGGGATTGGCAAACCACCTGGCTTACCTGTGAACAAAAACACTGCTGTCTGGAGAGAAACTTCCAAAAATAAGAGTTTAACCACGTTTGTAAGGACTTACCAAGGGCCACCAAGGGAGAGGCTGTCTGGACGTACCCCCCTGAGACCTCCGGGGGGTAAAATGCTGTAAAACCTGGGGCTGCTCTCACCTTTTCACTCACCTTTTCATTAGACCAGCTCTCTAAGGCACTTTTTCACTATACCAGATACCATACTTGTGGTATGGTATTTTTGGTACTTTCCCTTTTCCTTTACCTTCCAGTCAAGTACCAGTACTAAACAGTACCAGTACCAAAGGTTCCAAAACCTAAAGCACCAAACCAGCTGGGGTACTTTTTTGGTACTTCCGTACTTTGGGGCGGGACCTGCAAATGCTTTCTTTGTTGATTGGTTATACAAATATCCTGCCCCTGAAACGCAATACAACTGCCATCTTGAAAAAGTTACAAATTGAAAAAACAATAAGAAACGAATTAAAGAAATTTAAAGTAATAATAATGGATAGGCCTATGCGGACAAACTAAGAAATCGATGCGTTTATTTGCGATCTGAGGATGGGATAAAGGGATGCGATATTGTTGTAATAAATATTGAGGTATTTATAAAGCAAAAAAGGGAGTTCAACATAGATTTCCCACAAACCCGTCTTGGTGTTAGTGTTTTAAACATCAAAGAAGAAAATGATTGTCTCAGAGAACACACGCAGCGCTCATGCAATAGCAGCGGAGGTGAACGTTAAAGTGATTTTTTTAAACATATGCTAGATCATATTCAAATGGAATAATCATTAAAATTGCAAAGTGTGCTATATTTTTTTTCCTTATGACAGAGTGAAATGGTTTAGCAAAAGTGCTACAATAATACGCTGTGATGTCGTTTAGTGGCGGTAAAAGTTTTTACGCAAAAGGAAAACCAACACTTTCAAGTTCCGTACTTTTGGTATTTTCATGAAGTATCAAAGGTACGGTAGCTGGAGCAGTGGAAAAGTGCCCTAGGATTTCACCTTGACAGATGTCACCCCTTGAGATGCACACTGCCCAGCTTACAGATCCATTAATACAAAAAGTTAGGAAGATTCTGGGACAGAGAAGACCCTCAGTGGGATATCCGACATGGAGCTCGAAAGGCTGGTGTACTGATGGATGCTGAGTGAAGACCATCTATGCCTACACCAACTGATGGTACCCAAGACATCAAGACAGGCCATGTGCCATGACTATGACAACCGAGTAGAAGGGTACCTAAGGCAGAATAGGATGTGCAGCAATTGTTTGGTGGCTCAGCATCCAGCAAGACACATGGAGGTACAAAGCAAAAAACATTCCTCCAGTAAGACATCTCTAGTTGGGTTGATCTGTCCTGATAAGTGGGCACCACAAGAAAATTACACCCGATCGCAAGAAGCAAGTTCACTCCTCAATGACACCTGCAAGATGCGGGGGGTTATTATAAAATCTGTGCCACCTACTGCGAGAGCCAAACTATATTGACCAAAAGAGTTGACCACACTCTGAAATCCATAACAGCCCCTTGGAGAGGAAAACCATCACTTATCCTCCAATGACACTGTCAAAAGACCTGTTAGGTTAGGGCTGTAGGTTAAAAAAATGATTTGTTTTGGAAACGAACTGAAAGAAAAACACGAAGTCACGACTTACCTTGGATAAAAGTTTCTGCTAAATAAGTGAATGGAAATGTTAAGAGGTAAGGCAGTCTGGACTAAATGCAAGTGAACAAAGATAATGTCCATTTAAACTTGGGTACCTTAAATCTGACAAGCTATCTATATCATAGCTAACCAGCAAATATACAGGCCCCACACCTCAGAAAAAATAACGCAAAACAGCCAACAGAGACCACGACTGCATGCAATGGTTCCTTGTCAGCAAAATTTTCTGAAGTAAGGGCTGACGACCCACTCTGAGTGTTGGCTGCTTCAGAGGCAATGAGAAACAGCACAGGAAGTATGTATGCCAGAGGCTGCCACAGAGCTTGTTAAGGGGCGGTTAACATGGGTAATCCCCCCCAACAGGTCGAATCTGAAGGCTTAGAATAATTAAACAATAAGATTTTAGAAAGTCAAAATTTAATATGTGTTTTTGAATCCATAAACAGGCAAAATCATGCAATGCAGAAGTCTGCTTGAAAAACTAGTTTTTCAGCTGTTAGAAACAGACTTTCAGTACACCTAAATTCCTTAATAGATTAACAATCATTTGTATTTGCAACTCCAAACCAAACTCTCTCTCTAACAGAAAAAAATGTATATATGCAACAGGTCACATTTGAGGCGGAACAGGTTTGGTTACAGTACCACCTGAAAACAAAGCTTTTGCATGTGGCATTTTCCCACAATCCTCTACATTTTTTTTTTCTCAAAACAAACGGGCATTCTCTGGCAAGGGCCGAAAGGGATCCTTTCAATGCTGAGCATTAAATTAGTATGGGTAATTCCTAGCCATTGTCAGGCACTGGGAAGCCAGTCCATATAGGAGTGGCTGTACTGAATTACAAGGCTGATTCGCTGACCCCCAAGATGTGTGGCCCCGGCTTTGAATGAAGGAGCTTTTTCATTTACAGAGTAAGAGGAGGTATCATTTTTCCCCAGACAGGAGTCATTCAGCATTAACACAATGTGTTATTACTGGTTTTTAATTGAAATGTAAATTCTGGGAACACTGTGACCCACATTAATCGGAGGGAAAAGGGCACGACTCATTTTGCTGTCCGTGGAAACAGGCCGCCTTCATGTTAATAGTTAACCCCAGACAACCCGAGGGTATAATTCAAGAAAGGCCTGGTCCACCAAGCCCACCCCCCCCCCTGTTAAAAATAAACACAAACTGTAAGGTAGCTCATCTGAAACACCACAGTGTGCATAAGTTCATAAGACCGACACAATAATGACAGCTCTTGCATTGTGCCTCTTTGATGTTTAATAAAGGGAGCATCCCCCAAAACCATGTCTTTACACCGTGTACGCTATACCTACACGCGTAAATGAGATATGTAATTTTATACGACTGCCTACACATTTGCAAATTCAAAACATTTTTGTAGACATTTCCAGTGCAAACTTCTTATAAACAAATATGAAAATGCTTTTGACAAATAGCAAAAGTACCAGACACCTGCAAAAAGCTGATCAAAAGTGTTGCAAACCAAAGATTTGCCCTTAGTACTTGTGGTTTGTTTTGTTTATTGGTAGGTGACAAATGCCAATCCATATTTTCAGAAATAAACAGCAGAAATTTCTTTATATAGTGTGCTTTACTTATGGTTGAGATTAGCAGAAATTTAAATTTAGAAACAAACATCCATTGATAATTCCAAAAACTAGCCACTGTAGACACAGATAGTCAGGCAGTGCTGGTGATTTAAAGGTGTTCATCAGATGGTCTGAGTGGAAACAGACCATTACACTGTCAGGAAAAGAAGACTAGTTTGTACCTTTGTCCCTTTGCTTGTCACTGGGGCTGTTCCCTCAAGAGTAAATGTACCGTTCAAGATTCAGAAACAGACTGTAAGGATACATTTTTGTACAATTGGGGGTATATTGATGTTGTTTGGGGATGTTCCTCAGAGTTTATTTCTGTACCTGAAATTAGACTAAAAGATAAATTTACCTACATCTAGGGTACCGCTGTCAGACCCTTGAGGGTACAGCCCCAGTGACAAGCAAAGGTACAAATTGGTAGCCTTTTTTTCCAACAGTGTAGGTGATCTTCAAACCTGTCCTGACATTTAGCATCTCCTCAGTCCTCCTCCGCCTCCTCTGACTGAACAATGGAGAGCAACCCCTGCAGCCAAATCCCAGTCATAACTAATGTCGATTAATAGCATATCGATGGCCTGTGACAAGGGCCTTCCTGGCCAACGTAGCTCGGTCAAGCGGCTGAAATAATTAACTGCATAACGGCCTGGCGATTTAATCTAATGTTTTTCATATGGATTGATTATTTAATGTGAAGATCGGGCTAGCGGGGGCCATTAAAGTGGGAACTCTGGGATACATTTATGACTGGCCAGAAGATGTCCTCCTGATCTTGGGTGACATACATCAACTGATGTGCATGGAACTGCAGAACAAGCAGGAATATAACAAGAGCAGAGAGATGCGTGGTGATTAAGGAACCTGCCGTGTGACCTGGATCTAAGTTGGCTCTATGATGGCTGCATGATGTATTATCTGCCTCTGGTGAATGTCACTTTGGACAAAATCATCAGCTATTCAATAAATGTAAATGTGGGCGCAAATGGAGCCCAGAAACTGGTCAACCTGAATGGATCCAGTAGCTATTCTGGGGGGAAAAACGAATCGGGAAGACATGTAAATCGTTTTGGGTAACTGCACCTTCATAATGCCTTTATAATGCATTCATAGAACATTCAGTGCACCTTCATAATGCATTCATAGAACATTCAGTGCACCTTCATAATGCATTCATAGAACACTATGTAAGTATACTTAACATCCTAACATGCCTTAACAGCTTTAAAATACATCAGTAACAAACATTAGATGATTAAACAATTATAATGCTTGTTATTATCATATAATGCTTGTTGGTAATGTATAACAAAGCTGTTAAGGCATGTTAAGATGTTAAGGTATACTTACATGCTGCTTATGAATGTTCTATGAATGCATCATGAATGCTTTATGAAAGTGCACCTAATATTCTATTAATATGTTATAAATGCATTATGAAGGTGCAATTAATGTAAAGTGTTACCTAGTTTTGGGTAAGATAGAACCTGCAAAAAAATTTGTTCCATATAAATGTTTGCTCTTTACAGAATAAAAACAGGTGAATATAAGTCCCTTTGAGAGTTAAAACTGCTTCAGCTTGCCTATGGTTTCTGCAATAACCTTACAGCTGGACTGTTTTTATGTTAAGTTACGGGATGTGGGGTGTTCATGGGGCAGAATTGGCCTTGGAGGTGACATCACAGTTGGAAACTGCCAATTAGCTTCAGCCAATCAAATGGAGCATGCTATTTTGGCTGGCGGGCACATGGCTGACATGGGGGGGGGGGGGGGGGGGGGGGGGGGGGGGGGGGGGGGGGGGGGGGGGGGGGAGTGTTAAGCTGTCCCAGTACACAGTCATTTGACACCCCTGCTTTTGGGTTGTGCCATGTGGTAGGGTAGCAGGTAGCTGAACCACCACGCACCTCCAGAAACTTCTGCCCCGCGATCCCGCCTGTGTCATTATCAGTTCATTGCTTGGCTTGTGCTTTTGTGCAGAGCTACATAAGATTTTACCGATTTACGCAGCTGGACACTGGAGCAATTCATATTAATTACCTCATTCAGTGGCATAACTGCAGGGCCCTGCTTAGGGAAACCAAACTTCAGAATAAAAGCCTCTGCCCTTAACCATTACAATACTTGCTTACTTGCTTACTTGCTGCTACATTGGACACAAACATCCTGGTGCAGCAGCATTTGTCAGCATCCATAACACTGGTAGTTGAAAATAGGCAATCGACCTGAGGCTAAGCAGGTTTGAGTCAGGCTTCTACTTGGATAGGACAGCAACCAGGAAAGCTGGGTTGCTGCTGGAGGAGATGTTGGTGTGGCCAACAGGGGAGTGAAAATGGTGCCGTCCTTTGGATGAGACGTAAAACCGAGGTCCTGACTCTCTGAGGGCATAAAAGATTCCTGGGCATCTTTCGAAAGAGTAGGGGTGGTATCCCTGTCCTGGCTAAAATTAAAATCTCTCCCGCCCCTTCACCACCTTAACTACTGTGTGAGCGTAGTGGTGCAGAATGGCTGCTGTCACATCATCCAGGTGGGGGCTACACAGTGGTGGTGGTTGAAGTGGCTCCCCATTGGTTCTGTAAAGTGCTTTGGGTGCTTCGGTAAGGATAGTCACTTCTACCGAAAAACTGAAATGAACACATCTAGAGTTTCCTGTGTAAGACTCACGCTTGTTTGCAGATTTATTCAGTGCAGTGAGTCACTTTTACGTGCCGGACTGCAGCACTGTACCGCGAAATATGTCACAGATCCTGTCACAATAATAATGCAATGGATTTTGCTGACAACCTGAAGAGTGTGGCAGCTACGTGGGTAAGTATGTAAAGGGGACAGCTGAGTGAGGAGTACTTTAGGCTTCTCATCACGGGTGCCGCTGCTCACAACTGATCCGCCCGTCCAGAGCGAGTTCGATCTTTTGCCTCGGAGCTGAAGTGAGCAGGAGGAGACGTCAGGACGAGACTTTTCAGACGGCGGGGAGCAAGACACGTCATTATTGGGCCCGTCGCTGGCAAACTTCAAGAGCCCTGGGGGAACAGCAGTGCCTCAGCTGGTGTCCAAAGAGGTGGCATGGAGAGGGGGGCGGGGGGGACACCGAGTATCGACCTCTGGACAGGTGCTCTTTTCATTCCTGGCCCACAAATGACAGATTCAATAAACTCACGGCATCACGGGATAACGGCGCAGACAGAGCAGCCAGACCCACTCAGGTGGCCCCAGAGGAGCGCCGGAGAAAAGAGGAAAAAAAAAATATTCTAATAACCCCACGTCTTTACTTTCTCACAATCTTTGTGTAACAGAATATTCCTCCAAAGCCCAAATCCCACCATCTTAAAGGTCCGGCTACACGGAAAGGAATAACAACGACTAAAACCACGGCATAAATTAAAGTTAGATTGGGATGCGGAAATTTAATCTTCAAAATGGCATTAAAACGGAGTGTCCTGTGGTCTCCAAGGCTTGCAATAGACAAGAGCTGGCTAGAGTTACCTTTGTAATTGTTATGGTGAAAGGGACACAATCTACCTACTTAATCTTGAAGCAGGTCCCTTAGAAGGACAGAAAAGCGATCCGCCCATATTACTGTACGGCAGAAAAAGCAGGAGAGATGCATTTACAAATGGAGACGTATGTTTGAAAAGAGACTTAAACACAGGTCAGGCAACTCACCACCTTTTCCTAAACCCTCTCGATCGTGGTCCGTTTATTAATGTGCTGCACGTAAATTTGAAAAATGCAAACATCACGCTGCACCGGTGTAACGCATTCGGCAGAAGCGGCATGACGATGGAATGACTGCAGCGAAACCCATCTGATCACACAATCGGAGATATGTTAGGCGTAACGAGCGGATGATGAGACGCCAACACTGGAGTCTGCAGATAGGTTTGCCACTTGGGAAATCGCTGGCTGCCAGAGCTGTTTGCCTTGTTAAAGTTGGTAAAAACTGGCATGCAAATCTTGGACCATAGGCTCTAAGGTGAAGGGGTCCAGCTCGCTTTAGTTGTCAACCATTTACTTTCTCTTATTCATTTACTGCAGTTAACCCCCGCCCCCCTGCAAAAAAAATAAAACTCCAAAATCTAATCTCCTTCTTTCCACCAGGAAAAGTAAGTGAGGATCACAGACTGGAAGAGAAATTTTATTTCACTCAGACTGTCATGTGTACAGAGCGAGATCACAGAACACTGATCTGTTATCGTTCTGTATGCTGAAGAGGGTATCAGCAAGGTCTTTATCTTTTGAAAGCATAGATTGATCGCAAAGAGGAGAAACTCCTGTTTATTATCTCTTTGGTCACAACAAATTTTGGCAGGGAGGCTGAAACGAGAGGGAGGAAAGCAGGGATTCGAGGCGACAAAACTGCAAATGAATGGCGTCCTGACGCTGTGACGGGAAAGGCCTCAGTGACGAGCCATGTGACTCATGCTTAGGTTGGGCCTGCCTACGGACGGCCACCGCAGGTGTGACCGGGGGCTTCCGGAAGGATCTTCGGTGGTCACCATTGTCCACGGCAGGCCTTTGATCTCACCACAGAAAGCAAGGGAAACGGCAGGGGTCCACTTAGGGCTCCATGGTTCTGTCGGCACTAAATCGAGAGCAACGGCACGGGGGGGGTGCAAAGGTACCAACAGTGTCTGTACCGCTAATCCACACTTCGCAAAGCGGCCATTAATTCAAGGAACTGGGCGGGCAGGGACTGGCCCAGATTCTCTGGGGTCGAATGGTGTGCTTCACTTTACAGCAGCACTAATATTCCAACCGAATTACCCCCGTGGCTGATCTAATCTGAGGAACCGCCTGTTCATGCTCCCATTCTGGGCCTTCAGCACTATGAAACTTCTGAGAACAAGTCAATTTGCATCAAAGCTCCCAAACAATTCCTTTGAAGCATTTTGCACGGGCATCATTCCTCAGATTTCTATTGCTGATCGCAGCGAAATCAGATGTAATTAAGATAAAGCGCAGCATTTCTGGAGGCCACGCGGACGAAAACCACGCTGAAAACGTCAGTAGGGAGCAGCAGTTTCTATTTGCAGAGAACGTGTTTTTTTTTTTAGGCCCATCAAGTGTAAAACCAACAATGTACCGGCGCTGTAAGCTCAGCCACTCTAGCGTCAGAGGTGCTGGGCAGTCACGCTTCCCGTATTGCCCACTATTAAATGGCAGTGCTAAAGAAGTCGTGTTTACAAAGACAGTAACACACTGCTGCTGTTGAAAAAGATAATAGGCCGAGCCGGGGGCAAGCAGGCCTGCACCGTGTGAGCCCCAGATGTGGGGCAGTGTGAGGGAGAGGCAGGCCTCCGGTCGACCCGCGTTAGTGCTGGCCACTGCGGACTCCACACATCGTACACAGTGAGCTGTGAGCGAGAGACTCTTACGAGCCTCCCTTCCTTTCTCTGACGTCCGTCTTAACTGCAGTGTCTGCGTTGAGTAAACAGCCTCGCAGGGTCACTCTGGAAGTGATCAATTTTGGTGTATTTTTGCCACCTGAGCTTCAAGTGTTTTTGTATTACTCCACAGTGCAATCAATACTTGGTCAAATATGTGGTGCTGGAGGAAAAAAAGGCAGGAGCTAGGAGGATCTGGGCAAATAGTCTTTTCACAAATAACAGCTTGTGTTTATTCTCATAGGGTCATTTATATTCTGTTTCTCCTTGTAGTCTCTTCATTTTCATAAGAAAACAAAATTGCATAAGCACCTAATGGACTCCTCTCTTAAATGTAATTTTCAGTTCACTCCTTTTCCTAACCAAAGCACAAACAGCAGTGCAGGTCATTTTTATGATTATGTGTGTTCAGTAATTACTGGCCGTTTGCTGTGTCTGGCCTTACTGAGCTTTGATTTGATCGACTTTAAATAGTCGAATTAAAAGAACTGTTCGCGTAATTAAATAAACACATCTCACCAGACCCTATTATTCCTTTGAGTTAAGCTATTGCATCATTTAAATTTTTCCACGTATCGGAGGCCCAACACTTGCTCTGCAACAATAGGATGCCAAGATTCTTTTAAGGAATAGACGACTTGTGTTAATTTCAGCGTACCCATCACACGAAGGTTAATTAATGCGAGCATGGCAAAGCATTGAAGTCTTCCCTCGGTTCTCTGATCACAATTCTTTAGGTGAAATTATTGTCGGCCGAATACGTCGTGTGAAATGTTTAAGCAACACGCGTTGCTTTAAAGTACAAAAACGTTTTCGTTGTGTGCATCGATTTAAGGCATTCATTATTTAAACAATAATGCAGAACATCAAATACGTTCTGCGTCTTCACTTTAAATCAATATGTTATACGACATTAAGACGTGGAACCTTTTAAAACAACTTTATGTTTCTTGTTTATTCCATGGTGACCCGGGTGTAGAATGACGGCTGGAGCTCTTTACCTCCCGGGCACGTATATACGCGATCAGTTTGTTGCTGTAGCTTAAAATACGAGGTCAATACGATCTCCATTTAAACCTATGCGACGGCCATACCATTCTTTTTAAGTGTTGAAAGATTTCGTGTGCCCTTTTACCTTCAGCTCAGTGACATGGAGAAAGCTTTTCATCTTTGCCTGGTTTCCTCAAATAGACTTCACGGCCCTATGATGGTAGCAATTGAGCGCAAGTTTGCTTTTCACAACAGCCTTAGCCAGGACCGAGTTAGATCATGTAATGAGTTTAATATTGCGAAAACATTACGTCTGTTTTGACTTGTGATGTGGCCAAAATAATATCTGGAGTCACAAGAAACCTTTACAAACACGGGATAATAAATGTACATGGGATAAAATCGATAAAAGATGATGCATGAATCACATCCATAATAACCCCCGCTGTTTCGACAAAAGACGGTCCCGTATTAATTTATCGTCGGAACCTTTTCTTCACTTAGGTTTCTTTAAACAGATGAATAAATAAAAAACAGCGATGCATTTAAATTATCTTTCAACTGAAAGTACTTTGCATACTAATATATCAAATCAATGACAATATCTCTACTTGCACACTGTGCTTTAGTTACGTTACACCATTGCGTTATAGTTATTATTATTGTGGTGATTCTTGTTCTTTGTAATAGGCATATAAGTTCCTGCAACATAAGAATTACAATAATAAATAAATCATACATTCTGCAAGGAAACGAAAATCTAACGCCGCATATATTCTCTTGAGGTTGATAAAAACACCTATAGCGCTTAGACAAATAGCAAAGAAAATATAACTGTACTGTGGATATCTTGAAAATGAAAACTTTTTTTCGTATTTTCAACAGAAAGACAGCCATTTTCATTCTGTTTATTCTAATTTTATAACGTACACGTCACATTTTAAATGAAAACGATTATCAATATAGGCTATTAACGTTAAATGAATTAAAATTAAACATAACATTTTACTCGATTAATATTTAAATAAATCCTAAAATGATTTATTGGAACCTTAAAAGTGTAAAACAAACAATCCGCAATTGCCAAAAGGCTGCAACAACCTATTTATGTATGTGTTTAATAAACTTAAGGGTTTTATATGTTTTTCACCTCCCGTCACTCAGTTAAATTTCCGCACTCTTTGTCCCCCACGGCATTCCACAAATAAACACCTGAGTGCGAAAATTTGAAAACTTCTATATACTTTCAGTCACTAGTCTGACCTAAGTAAACCAAATTCAGCTTTCTGTAATAAAAGAACCGGAAGCCGATGCTGCGCTCAAACAAAGCCCTATAATATAAGCGGACCAGATGTGATCGCCATAGAAGTACCTGGGGAGAGAGGCGGGGATCTATCGGCAAAACCGGCCCATTGCAAGGATCATTTAGCATCTAGATCTTGTAAATATTGGGGAATTTAGCCAACTATAAACCCAGAGAGACTGGTGGAGGGAGGGAAGGGGGAGGAGGTTAGGAGAAAGCTGGGCTTAAATTAACAGATCCTATATTGCAGGAAGTGCAATGGTGTGTAAAATTAAATGCAGCTGTTTAAAAGCCGGGGTAAATAATTTCAAATCATTATTCATTTTATTAATAAAATTTCAGAGGTAATACTGTTAATTTTATCTGTTAAATTTCCGTGTGGTTTTACGAGATCATATCGACATTTCAAAGTTTAATGTTTGTATACTAAACTGTAGCTGTCTTATCTATTAATTCGTTTTAACATTTTCCATGAAACGTACAAGCTTGTTTAAGCATGCAACAGCCACAATGTTGTGATGATTTATTGTTTTCAGTATTTGAAACATAGTAAGTAAAAATCATTTTAATTTAAAAATATATATATTTTAAGGAAACGTTCTAAAACATTGATCATTGTCCAAACAGAAACAGAAATGAAATTGAGCACTCAAGTAGCACGATGCTTTAAAAACATTTAATGAACCAACGTATGATACTTAAGACTTGCATATTTCGAACTCCCCTTTCAATTTTTAAATTGAAAAAATTCATGCGTTCGCACCTTTAAGATAGTGGACAATAATTTACAGTGTACCCTGGGACTTTAAATCGTCCCTGAGTATTCTGCTAGGCTTCCTTTAACGATATTCATTTTGCATTGAAATAAAACAAACGGGCCGCAGAAATCATCAGTACAGACAATTCCGGCGGCTCGACGGGACACGTAAGGATTTCGTAGATTGACAAGAGCGGGAAAGGTGGACAGAGTCGACAGTCACAGTCTTTTTCTGTTATGCAGCTGAGACGAACTCGTTAATTTTACCTTCGACAAATTGCTCAGGATCCACTGCAAAAGCCGTTTTTTATTTGTTCGCCGGTCAAAGAGAAGGGATTTTAACATGTGGTTTTTAGAAGCAGCATGCGTGCGGAGAATGGCTGTTCTCACTTGACCGTAATTCTAGGAATGTAATGTAGTTTGCTTTCTGTGTTCATTTAATTAAATATTGATGCAAAAAGTAACAAAAGAAATGAGACGACAATAAAAGGAAAATGGTATGCATCAGTGTTAGACCATAACACAGGAGGCGTATTCACATCACGTCTCGCGTCAACTTGAATAAAATTACTTTAAGTAGGAGAACATGCCTTCTTTTGGGGAAAAAAACTGCTGTATTTGCTTATTAGGGTTAGGAATTAGACTATCTTGTTTGTTAGTTCGCTATTATGCTGTAGATGAATGGAATACTTAACTTTCAAGGAAAGTGAATGATATAGTTCAAGAGGTTTTCAAAACCTTCTTCGTGTAATTTTATATTATAAAAACCACGTACTTGTCCTCTGGTCGACATGGACTACTATTTCAGGAATAGGTACATCTCTCGTAATGGACCAAATTGGAAAAGTTCTGATTATGTACAGAAGTATCTACACCTACGCTGCATGTTGTGGAGAACGATGCTGAAACGTAGCGGCACGCGGCGATCCAGCACTTCGAGTGCGCAAGGAGTAAAAGGAAAACGACAAAAAAACCTCTCTGTTCGGCCAGGGAAGACAAACGGTTGGAAACTCCCCTCAAAGAGCAGTCATAGGTTTTAACTAATACCTCAAACCAAAAGACAAATAAAAACAGGCTACAAAACAAATCAAGTGTTAGGTAAGAGTAAAACAGAATACCGTGAACAAAAAAATGGGTTAATTCTATGAAAAACTTAGACAGCCGTTTTATTTTTTTTTTTCCTTCAAGAGAAAAAAAAAAACTCGACATGGTGGGGATAAAAGATGATTTCGGCTTCGTAGTCACTCTCCTGCTGTCACTATTTTTTTCATAGAGGAAAGATTAAAAGATATAAAGCTAGTGGATCTTCCAGCACAGAAGTGTACATTATTTACAACCTTTGCTGTTTATTAGATCTAACACATTACAGGAACATCAAAGCCTATGTTATACATATATACTACATATATAAAATAATTTAATGCCAAGGTCATCTACCCAGATATGGTTGCAAATGCTAAGTTTCAAAAGCACGTTTTAAGCACTCATACAAACCCATCCTGGCCATAGAACAGAAAACTAACTGTTAATGTTTCATCTGGATTCCAAGCAAGGTTATAATCACTAATAAATAAGCGTCTTAAAACTGTATCATGTTGTACATTGTACAAAAAGAGTCAGTTTTTTCCCCCCGATAAAGTTCATAAAGTTTCAAACAGCTTTCTTTTTTGCCTTGACCCCCCCCCCCCCTTGTCTTGTTCCTCCCTTTGCATTATGGGAAGGCTGTCGTTGGCTAGTTGGTGACTATTTCTTTATTATCCTCCATGAAGCGCGCAAAGCGGAAATGGGTCCCGTTGTCTGCGCCGGCCATCTTCTCGAGCCCAGCAAGTGCGCTGCTCGCCTCGGAAACAGGCAGCTTCTCCATGCTCCCCGTGCCGCCCCCCAGAGGGGAGCTGCCTCCGTGGCCCACACCCCCAGACAGCGGTGGTAGCCCCCCGTTCTGGATGACTGAGATCTCGTTGGCCTTCATGGCCAGGCCGCTGGAGAAGGCTGCGGCGTACTGGTTCCAGAAGCCTGTGGGGTCGCCATTGCCAGCTCGCGACACCATGTCCTTCTGGAAGATCTCGGGAAACTTCACGGGGTTGGTGCCCAGAAAGGCCATGGGACCATCCACAGATAGCCTGCGGCCTCGCCTGGCAGGGGCGCTGTTCCACATGTGAGTTCCCATATGAACCTGTACAGAGAACAAAAACGCCCCCACAGAAAGATTAGCAAGGCTAATTTGAAGGGGACATCAAACACACACCAACAGAAATGGCAGCAGTCATTTAATCCAACAAATTAGGCACCCACCGCCTTCCTACCAGTTCCCATAATTCTAAATGCTTTGCAGCAGAGTTTCCCCAACTCACTCCTAGGGGACCCCCAGACAGTCCACGATTTTGCTCACTCCCAAAAACGTGGACTGTCTGGCAGGAAGCTGAGAGGGAGCAAAAACATGGACTGTCTGGGGGTCCCCAAGGACCGGGTTGGGAAACAAGCTTTACGTGTTGCGTATAGGCAACAGGCAGCAATCAAGCATCGATAAGATGGTACAAAGACAGCTTAATGCCAAAGGTGATTGTAAAGTCAAAATGATGGATACAGGTAGGACAAAGTTTAGCTGAGGAGAATGCTAAGAGTAATATTTGTATTTCATACATTCAGCAAGAATTTGCTTTAGCGGCATGAAAAGCAGTGCAGTAAAACATCTCTATTCACTAAAAGAAGTGTGTTTTTTGCCAACACCTGAGCAAACAAGAACAAATACTTAACATTTAAAACAGTTATTCTTCTTTTACATTTTGCACATAAACATGGTGCAGCTTTTATGACACAATCCCAAGCTTTTTATAGGTGATCCTGTAAACTTAATACCGACTTGCATTCCATAAGATACAGAATTTTAAAAAATCATGTATTTCATGCAAAGTGCTAACCTGTTAGAAGTTCTCAGCTAATGATTGCAAATCTGACATTGTTTATTTTATCACAAAAAGCAGCTACCCCACAGATTTTCCATGATGGTTTAATTTCTGTTAGATGTAAAATGGGCACTTTTGCTCAACTGCCAAAGACATTTTAGTCACGCATTTAGTGGCAAGGAAGGTTAACCTGAGGAGATATTAATCACACCAGTACAGAGAAAAATCCCGTATGAAAATCCCACACCACCACTATGTACCTATTCAATCCAAACACCAATGCATTTGAACTTCATATTTCTACTATTTAAAAAAAAAAAATCTATAAATGTGACTTTCAGACATGCATGGTTCACATAGAAAAAAACTCCCTGTGACTGTTGTGAAGGAATATGGTGCCAATTATTGTGCATGTTAAGAAAAAAAAATGCAGTTTGAGAAGTTAATGATTAGGAATACAAACAGGCAAAGGAGTATTCGTTTACAACCAAGACTAAAACGTACCTTGAGATTGCCTTTGGTAGTGAAAGCTCGTCCACAGATAGTGCATGCGAACGGTTTCTCCCCAGTGTGTGTCCGTTCATGGATCTGCAGGGCACTGGAAGAGGAGAAGGTCTTTCCACAGGAGTTGCAATTATGCTGCTTAGGTGTCCGCCGAGGAGGGGCTGAAGAGAGCACTGGGGGTGATGTGGCAGCCTGAGATGTTGCCAGGCTCACCACAGGGTCCTTGGCATCCTGGTAGGAGCCGTGGAGGAAGCCGTTGACCTCTGTCTTGATCATGGAGGCCAGGGAGCTGGTGGAGAGGAGTGAAGGACTGGGGCTTGGGGTGGAGGGCTCAAAGAGCTGTGAGGGCAGGTCTCGCATCTGGTGAGTAAGCATGTGCTGCTTGAGGTTACCCTTGGTAGAGAAGCCACGGTTGCAGGCTGTGCAAATGAACGGTCTCTCTTTGGTATGGCTTCGGTAATGAATGTCCAAGGCACTCTGGCAGGCGAAGGTCTTGCCACAGATGTCACACGCTGTGTTCTTGAAGGTGCTGCGCTCACGGAAGGGAAACATCATGGTCAGGGCATCTTTTGAGGAGTTACAGGATGTCAGATCTAGAGCCCCAGTGGTCGGGGGCTGCTTGGAACCCGTATTAATATGGTCCAGTGACAAAGCCTTCAACTGTCGGTCTTCAAAGTTGGGGGACTTACGGTGAATAGGGGCACTGTTGGTAGGAGACGGAGCTTGCATTGACGAGGTAGACTCGGAAAGAGTTGGGCTTCCAGCACTTTGGCTCTCAACATCACCCCCCAGGGATGAGGAGTCGTTGGTGAGGCGGTCCCCCTCCAAAGAGCCATTTTCCATGGATTTTGCTCTGCTGGCCTGCAGCTCCTCCAGTAGCTCTTGCTGGGTCACCTTAGCCTGGCTCTCCACACTTCCCCTCCCAATATGCTCAGGCTGACCCGGGGAGGAACACCGGCTGTCTTGGGAGGCTTCGGTAGACCTGGGCGTGTCTGGAATACTGCTGTCGGGGAAGTCTTCCATACTTTCCATGTTGTCATCAGAGAAGTTCTCCAAATCATCGAAGTTTCTCTCATCGAAGGAGCCAGCATCTGACCCCATAGACTCAGGGTAAGTGTCAGGGAGGGGGGTATTGGGAATCTGCCCTCCCATATGCATACGGATGTGCTGCTGCAGGACCACAGCATTGGTGAACTTCTTCTGGCAGATAGGGCAGGAGTGCTGGACCCGGAGTGGAGGCATGGCACGGTGAACGCTGTAGTGCGTCTTCAGGTTGCCCTTGGTGGTGAACGCACGGCCACACACTCTGCACTTGAAGGGCCTCTCACCAGTGTGTGTGCGGTAGTGCATCTTCAGTGCACTCTGGCAGCTGAGCACACGGTGACAGATGACACACTCATTAGGGTCACTCCCCTTCCTGTCAATGTTCTCTACGAGCTGCTGCAGCTTAGAGGTCTCCGAGGTGTGAATGGGCTCCAGGAGCCCTGCGAAGGGGAACTTAGCCTTGAAGGGCTCGGACATGAGCGGCACCAGAGGATTGGTGGTCACAGGAGGGCTGTTGGTGGCACCGTCTCTGCTGCTCTCCATGGCAGAGCTTACACTGGTGAAGAAGTTGATGGGTTGAGTGCTCTCTTCGGTCTTCCCGTTTGAGGTAGGAAGGGTACCACCTTCGCCTTCTTCTGAGACAAAATCGTTAGCCTTTGCAGAGAGCTCGGCCGCACCTGAGTCGCTTCTGACGGAGCTTGAGGGGCTCATAATGGCCACAGAATGGCTCTCCTCTTTCTTAATGAAAGGGGGCAGACTGTGGAGGGTTGGTGGAAGCAAGAGGCCCACGGAGGAGGTCAGGGTAGACAGAACCGGCTTACTATCCAGCCAACTGGTCACTGGCTTTTCTGGTGGCATGGACATGCCATATGGAATGCCAGTACTGGTTGGAATGTTATCTAAATGTTCTGGAACGGGGTAAGGGTTCATCTGGATGTGAGGGTACTTCTCTTTATGCCTCTGGAAGTGGACTTTCAGGTTCCCACGGGTGGAGAAGCGATTCCCGCAGATGTTACATTTGTATGGCCTCTCCCCAGTGTGAGACCGCAGGTGGATCTGCAAGGCACTGTCACTCCCAAACACCTTGGCACAGAACCTGCATTTGTGTTTGAAGAAAGCCTCCTCTGGACTGCTCTTGGGCTCAAATGAGGTGATGCTGGGGGACTTGCCTTTCCTTTGCTGTGCCAGGGCAGCCAATGAGCTCAAGTCTTCCACAGTTGTGCCCACACTAGGCAATGAGTTAGGGAACATGGGATTGCTAGGAAGGGTCTGAGGTAGTAGCGGATTTGCTACAGGGTTTAAAAGGTTCCCTATCCCAAAAGCAGCCGTGGATGTTTTCACCAGTGATGGATTGCCGAGGGGAGGCTGTGCAGGTTGCCTTTCTGAGGACAGGGTGCCCACAGCCAATGGCGTGCCAATGCTCTGAGATGACTCACCCCCAGGGGGTGCCGCTGCACTGCCAGGGTCACCCTGAGGTAGCTGCACCACTGCTGCCGCTGCCGTCAAGTGTTTCAGATTGCTGATGCTGGCAGATTGGCTGGCAAGGCTCTGAGCCAGCCCTGCGGCCGCAGCTAGCTGCTGGGAGAGGTGCGAGCTGAGGGCCGACAGCGGGCTGGTGCCCGTCCCTGACATCCCAGAGGGGCTTCTGGGTGCCTCGGCCATCTCGGGGCTTTGTGATGCCAGGAGCAGGATCTGGTGGCGGATCTGCTCGATGAGCTGTAACTGGTGGACCTGCTGCTGCTGCAAAGCCAGAAGCTGCTCCATCAGGGCCGGTACCGCCACTTTGCAGCCAGTACCACTGGAACGGGTTCCCTGGGAGAACTGAGCCACGGCCACCTTGGTGCTTTGTAGGTTCTCGATGATGACGTTGCTGCTGATCATGGACAGACCACCCAGATTGGCTAGCTGAGGTAGAGACGTGGATATGGCCGAGGCTCCGGTGGCCGGACCAGAACCAGTCCCGACACTGCCACTGTGGTCCAGGCTGCTCACGACAGAACCGTTCCTGTTGGTACTGCCGCTACAGTGTGCTGGGGGCACGTCAACATCCATGGATTCCACTTCTTCCGAGACGCTGCTCTCAGTCGGGCCGCTGCACTCAACGTGATCAGAGCCGGCCGCCAAGTCGCCCACCAGCTCATCAGGGTTTTCGCCTGGCGAGCCCGGAGAGAACGGCTCGGGAGGGGAAGCCGGGCCGTCGTTCACGATCAGGACCAACGGGTTCTTAGTGCAGTTCTTCTTGTGCCGCTCCAGGTCAGCGAGGTCAAAAAACTCGGCGCAGCAGCTCCCGCAGACACGGGTGTCTGTCTCTGCTCCCGGGGAGCTCTCTGGACAAGGCCCCACGTCCCCTGAAATGCACAAGGACACGGGATTAGTAACCAAAACGCATTGTGGCAGAAGGCGGCACTTTATCAGGCTCTAACTTCGTTAATCTGTCTCGTACTTATCTGCCTCTAGACTCACACAAAAAGCAGCAATGCTATGCCACAATAAGGGGATAAGAGACAAAATCAATAACACACCTCAAGTATTGCTTAAAACTGATCTTTGTAAATGTGCAAGAGGGTTCCATCAATGCAGCTGTCTTAGATAATCATTTTCTTTAGATAATCCATCAAAATATAAAATACTCCCAACTGAAGATGTCGGGGCTTAATGCATTTTCATAGCGGAGTATTGATTCCCAATATTTCATACTCCTCAGTGTCTACTTGTCCGCCACGCGCAAATCAACCATATGAAGGATTTATTAGACTTTCAAATGGCTGTCAGCGCTGCTCATTCTCAGCCCGCCAGAGCTGTCCTGGGCAGCTCCTACTTGCCACTAAGCTAATTTGTGGCCTTTTGTCCTGCCAGTGGCACCTGATAAAAAGGGTGTAAGCTGTGTAGCACGTGGAGTTAGAGCAAAATGGCAGCAAATTGTCAAAAACAAAAAAGGTAGCATGGCAACCGTTATAATGGTCTGGGGGTGTTTAAACAATAATAAAAAATATGTACAAATAGACACACACATTTTTTTCTTCTCAGGATTGAATAGCTGCATTACCTCCAACACAACTTACATTTAAAATAAGGGCTGAATATCTTTAGTTTTCAACATGAAATCTGCATTGAGTCAAAAGGAATACAGTTTCTTGTTTCCCCAGACAAAAAAAAAATACTGACTATAAGAAAAAAAAATTTAAATGGTTCATTAGCATCACCCACAGACAAGCTCAGATAAATACTGAAGGACAGGATCCCTGATTCACCTTTTCTCAGAACAAAAACTACTTATAAAGAATATACTTAGAAGAATATACTTAGAAGCACATCTGTCCAGCTCTTGCGTGGACGAGTACAAATTTGTAACAGAGGAAGACAGCAGTACGAGCACACAGCAGCTTACAAACACAGGCCTAATCGTAAGGCCCAGGTCAAGTAAGCAACACCAGCCCCATTCCCCAAAAAATCCCCATCCGCTGGGCCAGCACCGCAGTGTTTAACTCATACGTTGATTTACAAATTACAATTTTCCATGAATCCCTTTCATCGCCTTTGTCACACCGTCTCACCGCATTATAAGTTAGCATGAGAATTCATTTGCAAATGAAGCCCCTCCCCCCCCCCAGCCACCCACAACTCCCCCCTGCTGCCAAAAAAACTATGGTGACCCCGGTGTCATTGTAAAGCAGCATGGCATGCTATTGTCTTCACAGCATGGTGGCGGTGGGGCCAATCTGTGCGGCCATCTCATCCAGATCCCCAAGCAGATCTTCAATTCAGGGATTATCTCCCTCCATGTTCCCCTGTACTGAAACATCAGATAACCCTAAGTAACCATGACAGTAAAACTTTCCGTCACACCTCAATACCATGCCAAAAAATATATATATATAAAATTAAATTAAAAAAAAAAAAAAATGAAAAGGTGGGGCAAGGGAGGCTCTGGGGGGGGGCATACATGCAGCTTATAACTTTAATATTAGACTTAAAGAAATTTAGACTGTAATGAAAGGGCCACGGTAGCGATAACCCAGGAGTAGTTTAAGTACATTAAACACACACACACAAATATACAAGTAGGCTAGACAAAATAACTACAAGGGCAGTTAATACTAAAAGTGTATTTCACTGATGTTATGAGTAAAATATCAGTGTGGTTCTTCCACAAAAATCCTTTGGAAACTCCTCTACAGCTGTTAGGCCGTGGACAATGTCTCTATCCCACCCCCCCCCACGACCCCCCCGAAATTAATGGTGGCTTTGACAAACAGCGGGCCTCAGGAGGTGGTGTGGGAGGGTGCGTGGGATGGGGTGCGGGGCAGCCGCAATTCAGAACGAGCGCACCGGGGGCCAGCTCTCACAAGATAAAGGTGCCGCTTTGTGGAGCTCCTGCTGGTATTCTGTCCTGCACCCAGTCCGTCAGGCTGGGCCCCCAGATGAGTGTCAACAGGATTTTCTCTCATTCTTCATTTTTTATAACCGAAGAGATACTACGTATTAGATACTAGCCCCACAAGACTAAAGTCAACAGAAGACTTTGTATACATATATTAATAAAACACCATGCTGCCTTTTAACCTTTCACAGAGTCCCTGCATACAGACTCATTTTGGCGAAAGAGGCAAAATTTCATAGAAAATGATTTCATTTCTCTGAGTGGACGAGTTGATACTGGTGGACAGAAACTAATCTCTAAGCAGGAGTTGATTGGTCTGAGCGGAATGTGGACCAGTTCAGGAACAAAGCAGCAGAGTGCCGTTCCTTACTGTCTCTCTCCTAAATCAGTTGCCTGTATTTTATATTCGTGAATATTTCTGTTTTCAGTTTAACTTGGCTAACCGGTGTCACAAATTATGAGAAATTCTGCAACCTACAAAGCACAGGAAAAATATATATCATATAATAAAAGGAAGTTTGTCTGGGCAATGCTTGAGAACAAAAAATTAAATTCTGCAGCTCTGTATATTATCTGATAATTTCACATCTCTGTAATATTTTAACTAATTGCACCCATGTGTTAAATCTTTATATATTATATTATTATATTATATATTATATTATATTATATATTATATTATATTCACTGGTTGAACTTTGT
>JAODJU010000007.1:12566181-12576305 GCA_026776725.1 Gnathonemus echidnorhynchus | reverse complement strand
AAGCATGTGTAGAAGGCACATCTCACAGGATACGCTGCTAGTCCACCACCTCCTTCCCAGGCCCATTGGCATAGAGAATAAACATTGGCAAGATGTCAAGTAACTGAATCCTTGCCATTTTCTGGGCAGAGCTGTGTGAATGGACCACCCCGTCAATCTGCTTTCGGGGGGCTGCTCTGTGAAGGTGAAAGGGACCGTTAGAACAGCCACACTGATAAGCCCCCCCCCCCCACCAAAAAAAAAGAAATTAAATTAAAGGGCCAGACTCATGCCAGGGAGCCTGTGACTCAACTGTGGGGGTCAACCGTTGGATACGGGAGATCGTCCGCTCTGCCTAGTCTAAGAGCTTCGGCCCTCGGTGGGGTGCAGGCAAAGGTTAAAATAGCAGAGTGGCAGCAGTTGAGCTCAAGGGGCGAGAGGCTGACTCCATCGCCAACCCCCCCCCCCACTTCACGCCCACCCACATCCACACAAGCCAGGGGGTAAAATTTCTACAAAACACATTGTCGTACGTTAAAGACTCCGTTTTACACCCAGAATTTTCAAGTGAAATACTGACATTATGCTAATTGTGTATTTAGTTCACGTACATGTAATTTATACACGCAGGTGACAAGAGGCAGTGTCCGCAAGGTTTACTGCATTTCAGTCTGATGCAGTCCAGCAGCTTGTAGGAAAACTCAGATGCCTCAGCCGACAGATGAACAAGCACTGCTAATCAAGCCTTTGTCGAGCAACTGCTGAACTTTAGGAAAGCAGGATGAAGGCAGAGAAGCCATTTGTTGACAGCTTAAGTCTGCTCTCAGTGTGCATCACAGCAGAGCGACACTAGACAACAACTGTTTGGTCCGGTGGACATTTGAGGTGGAAGTTTTTTTTTTTTTTTTGAAGACATGCCACAATAAAACATATTCATGTTAAATTCATGCAACCAGTTGTCCAAGAAAGACAGAATTTTGGGATCGTAGTTCACATACATTATGGTTGGTGATACTGATTAGCATGGGCAGCTAAAATACTTTTTCTTCATTAGAGAAAATTTTAATTCACATAAAACTAATCACTCAAAACATTTTAGCATGACGTTTGGGGGAGGACCATGGATGTTCCGGAAATTTTAAAAAGCTCCTAGTACAAAAAAGATAATGTATAAAGGAGAAATACTGGAAAATACGTTATGTAAGAATGTTTTCTGTTACTGATATGTATTCTTGTGACTTTAATGTCTCACCTCACGCCTGCTTTAATTACAGATACCTGATATGAGGTCACTCATTTACTTTTCCTTCATTTTCGCCACTATTAAGCTGAAAATATCACTCCTCTTATGAAAGTTTAATTTTTAAAGTCACGCGGAGCCCCAGACTCTCCCTTCTTAGGCCCCATATTTGACATTTGGACACGATGCACAAAAACAGAACCAAAATGCTAAATTATCTAGAAAATTGCTTGATTTTGTTTATAAGGGACAAAACTGAACACACTCCACATGAAAGGCCCTTATCAAAAAAGTTTTATGGAGGGGGGCATACAGAAGGACAAGGAGGGGGAAAATGGTGATAGTATTTCTTTGTACGGTTTTACCTAAGGACATAATTAGGCCACTTTAGAGACCTTGTGTAGATGTACTTAAAAATATCTTAAAAGTACTAAAAGTTCAACCAAGAGATTATTTAACACGAGCGTCCGCCGAACTTACGAATGGTTATATTTATTTATTTTTACTCTCCATGCGACCCATTAGAAACGTCCAATTGTCCAGATTTAAGTATATTAAGTCACATGTTAATATTACAAATATTATTCCAGCTTTTGAGTAATGAAATAAAACTTATGAACATTTTATATTAGTCACGCAAAGCTCTCGGGACAGGCCAACCTCAACATAAAACTGCAAACTAAACATGAGCAAAACTACACTTTATAAAGTCTAGCTAAAAAGTTATTTCGCAAAACGACCAAACCCCTTTTGTTACGCATTCGGTAATACTAAAAAGAGCAGAATTTACGGAGGTATAGGGAAACGGAGGTATAGGTAAAGTTTTGAACTCAATTTAATAATTCACTGGAAAAAGTTATTTTCGTCACATGTACTTTATATGTAAATGCACTAATTTCTGGCGTCTTGCCTTTTCTCATCTTCACCAACATTCCCACATCGAGACCTTTTGAAACGCATTTATTTTGCAATAGGATTTCCGAGACAATATTTTTAAAAAGTACACCAAATTACTTCATAATTCAGGATCCAAGCCAGTAACCCAACGTGGGTTTTGCCGGTTTCAATTTTTAAATAAATATATACATTGTCAAAGTCTGTACATGACGGATCAAAATGTTTGGACGTTTATACGGAATTAGGCTGCATCCTATTCCAGGAGACAGTACCTACGTCAGGATTTTACTAAATACCTCTGTTCGGATAATTGCTTAATATCATCTTGCGTAATGTTTTACAGAATATTACGGAATATAATAATGTAATTTAGTAACGTGCAATGACCTAAAATAAGCTATTTGTGCCGGGTGCGTTTTAGGTAATTTTTCCCAGTATTTTTTAAACATCTTACTGGGAAGTGTGGTTAAAAAGACGTGATCCCTTTTTTCTCCGAGCGCGGTGAATTCACCGAGGAGTCCGACCTCCGGGACAAGCAGCTTAACAGTTTAATACGCCGATGGATCACTTTTAATGCAGAAATTCGCTTGCGTTTAGCAAAGGTGTTATTGGTCATATTTTAATTAAAACGCCGAAAATGAGATTCATAAACCACGGCAGCATCTAAAACCATCGATCGCTATAATGAGTATGTGGATTTAACGCTGGACCATACTTCCAAACATGTTGCTTGTGAGAAAGATGGGTCGTATGAAAAAGTTTCAAAAGTAAAGACTACGAAACTCATGAAAAAGTAAATACCGAGAGCATCAAATCTTAAAATGGTGTATTTGACGCGTTGATTATTCTCGTTGTTATTGCGATTAAAATTATTATGGCTCTAATACAAGTAGGCAGTCATGCGGCTTCGAAAAGTTGAGCGAGCGAATCGGAAATCGCAAGAAATTCTGCGGGGAAAAGCGAGGGAGAAAAGTCCGGAAAGTGGACCGGGCTGGATTTAGTCTCGAGGCTCATAAGGATAAAGGTACATCAGTGTGATTCAAAGCTCAGCTTCAACTCACCATTGTGCTCCGATAAGGCCAAACGCGGGTCCGACTGGAAATGCTGCGGCTTCGCTTGTTTCCTCCGCGACATGGTGGCTCACACATCAGCCGGGACGGAATAGAAAATTGCTAAAAAATCTTCTCGGAATTACGGAAATCGAGCCCATCCACCGCGCATGTGTCCTGCTATAATTATGATTATCAATAATGCTTTGCGATTAATCATACAGGGGTTCTTTGAGGGGCGATTGGCACCTCGCCAGCCCCCTATTCAAATGAAGCCTCTTTAATCAATTAGCTCCTGATTTGCTGGGGACTCTTGTCTCTCTCTCAGCTCCCATCCAATGAGTTGATCCGTGTGGAGGAAAGGCTGGATTTTCCAACTCGCTTTAGATACAGTTTAACCCTTCTTAGTAACCATCTGGGAGTTGTGCGCAGTTTATCTTGGCTACTATAGGAATGTCAGAGTCCTACGCTCATACGTCCCCGGTATCGGTCTTATTTATCAATCGCCAAACAAACCCACGGAGGTTTAAATAAATTCAAATGACCGCAGTGGTGTTACAATCCGTGCGGTCACATACACATATAGCCTGCATTACTGCCCTTATTCTCCTGTGCATTAAGGTCGTAAACTCCGAGGTCTAGTATAATGGCAAACGCCGCTCCTACCGCTAGACAAATGTTCCTTCGGGCTAGAGAGAGAGAGAGAGAGGAAAAAAGTAAGTTGTCTAATCAAAATTAGTTTCGTGCCTAATCGCGATGGCGAGATCTCGGAAGTCCACGGAATGTCTCGAATATCCAATTCAGGTTCATTTTAATTATCGCCGTACAAAGTAGCTAACACGTTTTCAGCACACACCGCATTCGCCGAACAAACAAACTTTAAGGGCCCATGTAACGCTGTGAGAAACGCAGAGCCCGGCCCATCTGTGACGCGATTGGCCGCAGCTCGATTCTATCATAGGCCGGCGGAGGTGCCAGATACCCGTGTGTGTTGTAAGTGTGTGTGTATGTGTGTGTGTGTGTATACTCGCACATGTAGGGTAAGTACAAGTGGCGGCGACGTGAGAGAGAATAAGAAAACGCTTTGCCGCTTTCGGGAGCACAATTTGTTAACTTCCTTTGAGATTTTTTTTGTTGCGTTTGCTTATTTCTCTGAAATTAAACGGCACGTTAGTGTGGAGAGCATTACACTGCAAAGCAGAGCCGCTACGGCGTTACTGTACGTTGGCAGAAATTAGAATTTTCGTATCATTTGCGACATTAGTTTTCAACTATCTTTAAAATTCAATGCAAATAATTTTACAAACATATGAATTTCATTTGTGTAAATAGCTAAGAGAGGCGCGATAAAGTCGAGAAAACGATTTCTTTAGTCGAGTTCTTTAATTTAAGTTCAATTGTAACCTGTGAGAAAAAGAAAAAAAAATACATATTTGTCATATAATTTAGTAACTCATGCCTTTCATATACATTTCATATAAGTATATTTTCACATATATATGTATGTATTTTAAACGAATTTATGAAGCCGCAGAAGTCAGCATCAAACGCGATACTGAAATAAAACGAACACTTAAAAAAAAAAAAAATCACACAACACCGGCGTGGTAATATGCATAAATATTCCGTAACATGCCTCACGAGATGGCTCTGGTTATGCCCATCATAAAACTTTATGTTTAAAGTTATTTAAAGAGGCCCCACAAAAAAAAAAAATGATATTAATAAGAATAAAAACTCAAGCTAATACTTCGAATATTGAAAACAATAATAATAATAATAATAATAATAATAATAATAATAATGCACCACTGTTATAAACCGTTTAATCAGGAAGTGTTGGGGAGTGTGTAAATCCAAAGGGGGAGCAAAGATGCCCCGCGCTGCAGCTGATTTATTACACGGAAAAGACAAACGAAGCTATCAGCTGGGCTGATTTTGAAGAATGAAGATAATAACGTTACTATAGGTGATGCCTCGGATGCCATTATTTTTCACTGAATATTTAAAGAGCAGCTGCAGGCGAGATGAATCTAGTGCCTTCCTGCCTCGGCTACCTACTTAGGACGTCTCTTATTTATTTATTAATGAAAGAAAAGAGAGAAATGAAATCAGAAAGACAAACCTTCTTGCGCTTTTTTTTCACCCTGATTAATCACCAAGAGTTGGACGTAACAATAACCCACATCTATCTATCTATCATAACTCTTATGCAAGTTGATGTAGCAAAACAAAAAAAATATTTAACTGGCACAATGAGCTGCTGTCAAGATTCAGTAACTTTAATAAAACGGCAAAAATCGTGGTAATTAATTTATTGAGGCAATCTGCATGAGTTACACACTCACCGCTACATAGAGTAAGAAAGCATTTTAGATTAACTTCATGCTGTATTAAATAAGATTCAGCACTGCAAAGTCAAGAATCCTGTCACCGAAATCATATCAGCAATAAATCCAGAGAGATATAGGAGGCATGTCTGTAATATTGTAATACCCTGAGCTAGAAAATCAATGGTCGGTTAATTGATGTGAGTGTTCGTGTGAGATTGTAAACAGGGTGATTTGCAGTCCAGTCGAGCGAGAGACATGCTAAACGAGATTCACATCAGACGGTCGGGTTACATTGTGTTAACAACACAAAACAGCAAAAAAGGGGGGAAAAAGTTTGGGACTGATTTACTATAAGAAAAGGATACAAAAAAGACACGAGGACAGGGGTTAAACGCCAGGGAGTCAAGAACGCCACGTAGTCCTCAAAACGGTGGTAAAATTACACGTGAAAAGAAGTGCTTAGGAATGTTTTGTACTATTCAGTGAAATACAGCTTAGGTACTCGAAATTAATTTAACGTGAAAATAAAATCGGATAAAACAGAAAGCACTTAATGCGAGGAACAGTTACTTCATTATGATGAATGCGCGGTGTCTGTGTGAAATAAGCTTTGTTGTCTATTTCACGTTTTCAAGGTAATTGTGGCATTTCGTAATGTTTCTCCTCAACTGCGGGAGCTGTGTTGGAGAAAGTGATAGAAACCATTTCTATCCCCGCTCCCCGCTCTCTTACCGGCTAATCAATACAACGGTGCGGGGTGGGGGAGGGGCTGGTATCGGCGGTGGAGGGGCGGGGGTGGTTGCATAAGGCAATCATTCACTATTATTACTGACAGCCAATAATTGACCGTGGCTCAGAAACACACCGCGTTTGACCGCATAATTGAATACCATAAGCCTTATGGGTCAGGGAACAAGTTGTATTTAATATCTGCAGAACCACAGACCTTTTGTTTTTGAAAGTTTTTATAAAAAGAGAACTTATTTTCTTCCCTAATACTTTAAATACTTTAAAAACTTTTTTTAAATTGTGCTTCTCAATGCCCACTAATTCTGTTAGAAGAAAATTGACAAATATTTTCTACTTCCAGGTAAATTAATTAAATTAGTTGTTTGGCCTCTAACGCATCGGCTGAATTATGGAATTATTTCCATAATTATTCAAGACTTTGGAAACGGCCGCTCAGGTTGTCCCTCCGAGACATTTAGATGAGTAATTCAGCCGACTGATATGAATTGTTCTTTAGTGTTCTTCCCCGTTCATTAAACTCATCGCGACGGGTAATCCTGGGGTTTATCTGTGTGATTTACTGTCGAACAGTTGGAATAACTGTGTTCTTTCTCGAGAAGCCGGCACGGGTTGAAGGCTGACGATGAAAAGGAAATGCGGAGAAAGAGTCAGAGCTGTTACGGAATAATAGATAATTACTCATTTCAGGTCAGGAATATAAAAAGAGTCACATCGATTTTGCATACAAATGTGGCATTTGTCACTGAACATGGTTTAGGACTGAAATATGCCTGACTATCATGCTGCATTGCGATAAATATATATTATTCTTAATTGTAGGCCTACTTATAAATAGAAAGAGTGTATTTGTTAATCATCGCTAGATCACTATTTCACCAAGTTAATCAAGTTTATGCTTCCAGGCCACTTTGTTGCCATTAACCCCTTCGACTAATAGCATTTTCAGCTTTTCAATCCTGTCTGATACAGAACAAACAAAATAGAAATAGTCTTGATTTAACCCCAAGTAACCTTTGATCTATCTTTTATATACGATATATCTGCACCATTTAGGCCTACAAATATTTCTCAAACATTAAAATTAACAATAACTGTCGTTTCACATTTCCTTATATTTACTTCCACGAACCCACAATTATCTAAAGAAAAGCATGATAACTAGTTCACAGGAGATACATATAAACATTTCGGCAAATGTTTCAGAGCTTGACAACAAGCTCGATCTGTCCGATCGCTTTGAACACAACTTCATCCGTACATCTGTGACGCGAAGCTGTACTTTGTACAATTAAAAATAAGCAAAACATAGTTGTTCCCTATATACCTAATTGGACGCTTTTAATGAATGCAATGTGTCTAGTCAGTTATAATACATTTCTATAGGCCTGTTTGCACAAAACATCCGTCTGAAAATTTCAGCCCCACCATCGTAAGATCGTGAAGTATAAATATTGTGTGTTTTTCTGGTTTCCTCGGTAGTGCCATGTGGTGGGGATTACATACGGACTGTCACTTACATTAAAACATATTACCTGTGCAAGCGGAGAATGATCTTAATTAATTAGGAGATTAAACCCCTACTGACTTCGTACTGCCTAGGCACTGCATGTTTTTTTATTATTATAATCCCTGACGATTTTATACAGATTATCTATAGGGGTCATATTTGTGTTTACACCACCACAACGTTTCCTTAAAGTATTCCACTCTACTTCCTCTTTTTTTCCCACACGGAAACATTAAAGAAGTAGGCAAATATGCAAAGGTGCCATTTGCTGTGTACAGAACTCAGTCTCCGCACACACACGTCCCTCGGGTGTTTGTTGCGCCTCGGCGTGTGTGTTTGCACATCGGCAGTCAGTCTCAAGAGTTCATAAGAAGCGGTGGTGAGAGTTAGGGGGCTGGGCGGCACAAGGAGCACCGGCTCCGCGTCGCTCCCCCAGTCGCTCTCAATCGCCAGGTGGGAGAGACTCTTTCCAGTCCGACTCCTGAAAATGGCCACTTAGGGGTCTCGGTTTAGTACAGCGAAACGCCGAAACGTAACCCTGTGTGCCCGCCTTGTATAATTACACCAGCACTGCAAAACATTTGGCTGCTCAGGACGGCAGGTTTGCTTCTTCCGATTGAATTAAGACTCGGATGAGCGTGTCGCGGACTCTGGGGTCAGTGCGTGCAATTCCCGTTTATTTTTCTCTGTATTTGCATTTAACACGTTTTAGAAGCGCGCTGCCCCCGGTCTGCCGTTTCGCAGTATCACTGCCTGCACTTACGCAGCATGTCAAACAATGTCATGACTTAATACGACGCAGCCTATTCTCCCAGACCTCCTCCCACCACCCTTTACTTTGCGGTGGTAATTCGCAGTCGACCGGGGTTTTCGGGGGATGGGGGAATCGCATTATACAAAACAACAAGTAGCCAGCAACATTAACGACAAGTAAATACAAGTAAAGAATGTGTACGGCTGAATATGAACGAATCGCTTTAAGGTTTCGATGATGCAAAATTGATAATGCACAATTGAATCAAAGTTTTAAAAATATTATGAAAGTTTTAAAATAGGTCATGGAAATACATGTTTTTGTACACACGGACTCCACCACGTAGTTTGTGCAAAGTTATATTAACAGAAATTGTTAAACAAGTTGATTGAAGACGGATAAATGAGATACACAAAGACTTTGGATAACAAGGAGGACCTTACAGTGAGCCATCTGTATTCCTCCTAAATGTGTTCTGCTTTCATGTGACTTTGATGAATGGTATTTTGAGAAAGAGATACTTAGTCTTAGGCCCGTGTGTTAGTTGTTGCTGTAAATACAGTGGGATTGCCCTGACAAAAGGCAAACCCAATGTGGCAGAGCGGGGAAGGAAGTACAAACACTTAAGGCATCTTGAAGAAATCAGAATAAAAAAATCTGAGAAAGGCAAAGTTAGTGTGTTTTAATCAGTATTTCTGCTATTTGTTCAATCAACATATCATATATATTTACAACTATTAACAGCGCAAATGTACTACTAAAGGAACAAAAAATTATCTTCAGGATCTTTCTAAATAATCCACAAACAGCCACGCTAACCGAAAATAAACATGTAATAAATATTGCTGCAAAGTTCCAAGACATCTAGTGGTTTATCTGCAGCTGTGCTGGACTCAAGATGTTTATCGGGTCCTAACAGACAGGCTAACATGCTGGCTTTGCCCACGACGGCCTCTTAATGCTGTCGATGGTTTGGTGTCTGCGTCTCGACTGAGAAACGGTGCCAGCGCGGCAAGAGCAAAACTATCGATCTGCCGTGTGTCCGGGCCTCCTGGAGAGCCAGAGCAGAGGGCCGTGGGGAGACTCGGGGGTCCCTCCAAGCCGCCGTGTGTCGTGTGTGTCTGAGTACCAGACTGTTATCATCTATGTATCGCACATTTCACAGCTCATTCTTCTTGGTGTTCAGAGTTGAGGAATGTGGAAGTAGAATGGAACAGAAAATTCACCAGATGCTTGGATTTTACCACTCTTGTAATAGCAAAAATACATTTAACTTCAAAATGTACTGATTTATGTAAATTTACGTATATAAGACAACTCTTTAGAATACAAAACTGCTAATGTCTAATATGTTGTTTATCTTTTGATGTTGAACAGTGTAATAAGTGTATATTCCAAATTCTGCAAAAAAGCAGTGCAATATTACTCATTTACATCATAAGTCATAAGTTCAGACAACACCTGGCAAATTCTCAAACCAAAGAAGACCATTGCAAGTTTGGGGCTATAAAAAAAATGATGTAGTTAAAAGATCGCGTGCTGAACTGTACATAGACTGGGACAGAAGAACATCTCTGCATCATCACGACCTGAAACACCCCCCCCCCCCCCCCCC
>JAODJU010000007.1:12510256-12524434 GCA_026776725.1 Gnathonemus echidnorhynchus | reverse complement strand
GCTATTAGTTAAGTTCTCCCCAAACGAGCTTGATGGGCCGAATGGCCTCCTCTCGTTTGTAAATTTCTTATGCTCTTAATAATAATTCATTCACTTTCAATAACCAGTTTATCCTATGCAGGGGTCTGCAGCCAGTCCCAGAAGGCAGGGACTAACTCAGGGTGGGGTGCTGACCCGTCACAGGTCGCACTCACACACCATTCACACCTATGGGCAATTTGCGGACTCCAGTTAACCTCCGTGGGAGGAAACTGGAGAACCCAGAGGAACGACGACATGCGGAGAACATGCAACCTCCACACACATGGGGTCCTGGCGGAGACTTAAACCCGGGGCCCGGAGCTGTGAGACAACAGTGCTAACCACTGCACCACCGTGTCGCACCCATATAACAGTATAGCATACATTATTATTATTATTATTATTATTATTATTATTATTATTATTAATAAAATTATTAGTATTAGTGTTATTATTGTTATTATTACTATTATCATTATTAATAGCAATAATAATAACAGCAATGACAGCAAGTATTATTAATGAACCTGACAATTAATATTATTATACTTAATTATTATCTAATAATATCAGCATGGGCGCGCTTGCAGATATAGCGTTCCCCCTTGTGAGGGTCCTCTGTAAAATGAGGGCGCAGAGAATAAAGGGCAACAGGCAAATTCTGGAACCAAACCTGACAATGAGGGACATCACCTGGGCAACGTGTCCAATGTCGCCGTACATGTGCTTCAGACTCATGACTCATAGACAAGGCACACAAACAGCTCTTCCTAAAAATGACGATATAGAAAGTCAGCTCCAGGTCTCATAACCCAATATCATGTCTGGCACCTTGTTAATCTCACGATGCTTCATAAATGTAGCAGGTGATTTAGCAAATTGCAAAGACAGTACACATTTTATATTGTACGTAGTGCCAAGAAGCGGAAAAAGTATGTAATTCGATAAACCTCAAGCCGCTGCACTCAGACAACGAAGGAAAGTTAGCGAGTAAAGGAGTCGCTGAGACAGATCGAATGATATGAATGTGTAATTGAAATGGGGGGGTGGGGGGAGGCAGGTGTGCAGCCATTGTTCCGTTTGATGGGATTATTTGCACTTCTCAACAGTGGAAAAACCAGGTATCATTAAGAAGAGCCAAGTGAATTTACAATGTGTGGATTTGGTGTGTCGGCCCCCCGTCCTTACGGTTGTGTAATTATGTGCGCTCTGTAATTAGGAGCACAGACTGCAGAACCTTGCTGATTACTGTCTACTCTCTAAGGGCTTGGGAACTGAAATTGCGGAAAACTCTCAAAGTACAATGGCATGATTGTACTTTTTTATTCTTTGGTTTACCTCTTATGTTCTCTTTATACTGCCAAAGTCACACCAGAGGATGAACAGAGAGCAAAGCAGAGGTGGGACAGAGTCTCTGGGATGGTGTTTCTGCAGGTTGCCTTCATCTAACAAACGACCATACTTTAGTTTTTGTTTTGGTCATTTAAAAATAAAAGCTGGATTTGAAAATTTCCCTTTAATATGCACGCATGTGGTGAACTGCGCTGGATTTTTGCCTTTCTTTCAAGAATGAGGTATGTCACTAGACAGAGTAGGTGTCAGTCAGAGGTTTGTCCAATAGGAATAGAGCGAATGGGCTTGGGGCGGGGCTTAAGCAGAGTTAGGATGAAGCTTTGACAGGAGGCGTGGTTAATGCTGATGCACACACATGATCAGCTACAGGATGTGTGGGACATACATTCAGGAACAACTCTCCAACTTTTCCTCTCCGCCGGCAAAGAATGGCTCTTATTTAAGAGTGTAAATACGATTGGATGCAGGAGCTCTTTTGACATATGTCTGTTATGTGTTGCATATCGATTAGCTGTCACAAATAACAAGCTAAAATGTTATTTGATTGATTTAAGATCAATGATTTTTTTTTCCTTTTTTGCCCAAACAGGAAGTGATCATGCACAGAGACAGGGGATAACTAACAGTACAACAAAGCCACAATTTTATAGACGTATGACCATTCCCTCTGCTAGATAAACAAATAATAGAGACAGTACTTTATAATAATAATGACTAAATGGATTAATAAATGATAAAGGATGAGTTTAAAAGATTACGAATGAATAATAAAGAAATGATGAGGTCAGCCGTGGACGGTCGGTTTTTTGATCCGTATTGGGTCAGGCGTGCAGACAGGAGTTTATTGGGCAGACCTGCCGCAAAGTTAAGCCATTATCGACACGCTAAGAAGCAGAATTATCCTTTAAGATCAGCACAGATTTCTCTAAAAACTCTTGCTGTTCAAGACACCAATACGAGAGAGGCCTGATGGGAAATCTGGCCCTGACGTGGGTTACTTTTACCAATCCAGGGAGTGGTGTTTATGTGTTCTTACTGGCAACTGCAATCAACAAAAAAGGACTGTGGAGAGACCTTGTAGTACAGCAGCGGTGGGGAGGTCCTGGCATATCTGTCCCAGACACCAATACTCAACACATCTGAAACTTGTGCAACAGAAGAGCAGGACCAAGACTGATGTGCATTAAAACATTATACAGTGTGGGAATCGCTAATGTATTTCACAATGCACAACTGTCATAAACCTCATAAACTGCCATAAATCGCACCCACCACCAGTGTCTGCTTTCCCTGTGTCTCAGCATGCCTCCCGACCACCTTACATGCTAGCATTCCTGTGCCTTCCACACACTTTCATTTAACCCGTGAAACCAGTCTAGTGAGACATCTTGCCTGGCGTAATAAAGCACGTGTTTCTTTTTTCCCAGCGTTAAGCCGATTGTGTTCAGCACAGATTACAGGTGGGTTTTTAATAACTGCCTTTTATCACAGGCCGCGTGCATCGATAATGAACCGCTTCAGCCAACCTGAACGCTCCAGTGTGTAGACTCACGAGGGGTGAATGAAGTAGCACGGATTAGGACAGTGTTTCCCAATCCAGTCCTTGGGGACCTGTAGCCAGTCCACGTTTTTGCTCCCCCACAACTCACCTACGCTTGGAGGGAGCAAAAACGTGGACCGGCTACAGGTCCCCAAGGACCGGACTGGGAAACACTAGATTAGGGTACTGGTAAGCAACTGGGGAAAGTCTTCCTTAGCTGTCACGCAGGGCCAGTCCACTGTGGCCAGGTGCAAGCCTGGCGAAACACTGTAAAAATGCAGGAATGTGACCCTCACGTTGCTAACGAATCTTTGGGGGGGCTGTGGCACTTCAGGACGGGTTCCACCAGGCCCTCAGAGAAGGATGTGCAGTGCAGCCAAACATTTTTGCATCAATGCCATATAGAGGGAAACATACAAAACAACAGTGCAGAAAAGAGAAGCAAACAATATAGAGGCTCTCAGGGAAGGCAGCCAAACTCGCGCTCCGCTCCGCTTTCTTTAGCAGTTCCAGAGGTATTTCAGGCCCAGGGGAACTGGAAGCGGCAGGGCGATTTGCAAATGAATGCGACGGCGGTTGCGGAAATATAGCTGCGTGCCGTAGCACAGGGCGCTGGGACAAACGGCGGCTTTGTGGGGCTCGGAGGTGGAGGAAGACGCCAGGGCTGTTTGGTGACAGAATGCCCACTTTGATGCCACGGCAACAAGACTACCGGGACCAACTGTGATATCTGCTGGTCTTCTGGGGGTGCCTGAGGTGTGGCTCGGGTGGGGGGAAGTCGGGGCAGTAGGCGGGAATGAGGAGCATCCCAAAGCGGGGGGCCGTCCCGCTCAGGAGAGAGCCTCCAGGACCGTTGCCGGGCCCCCGTGACGGAGACCCGACATTACATGCTCATTAGAGCCTTTCTCCCGTTTCTCACTCCTCGTCCCACATTTTTTGTCCTTGTTTTAATGAATGTAAGTCCCTATCTGGCTATCGGTGGCCCTCTCTCGTCACACGCCTTTCTGAAGGGGGCCGCGCATTGACGAGGCCGACCCACTGGAGAGAAAAAGGCACACTGCCATGAAATGAGTGTCAGCCATTAAATATGATTTCATTCTGAATAGCACCAAAGCACATTCACCCACTGAAACTCATTAAGCTGGCATAATCTCCCTTTTCTTAACCATAACAATGATTTTTCGACTCAAAATGCAGTGGTGCGGTGGGACTAAGCGATTAATTCAACTTGCATTCAGAGTAATAAATCAAATCCAACTTATTATCCTACGTCTGCTTCCCTAATTCAGGAACGCTCACAATACTTGTCAGTCAGTTTACAGACAACACATTCAATATATGGACCACTTCACATGTCAATATTAACCATTGCCCAGTTCTAAACCTCAACTGAGGCAAGGAAGAGATGACACTTATCCGTGTGTGTAGATTAAACTAATATCCTTAATACGGAACCAAATAAAAACAAAGAAAAAAAGGAGAAAGGTGAGCAAATGTGCCTGAAAAACATTCTGAGGATGTTCGTAAGTTAAGGTGGAACATTATTTTACCACAGAGCTGACTTTCCCATGGTACTTTTTCCAAAATTACTCATAACCTTTGTGGATCTTTTCTCTCTCAAGCACAGTTCAGTTATTTATTTATTTTTTTTAATGAGTTTAAACACTTAGGTGAAGGGGACAGCAGCGTAATTCCTGCTGTGATTCAAACAGGCACCTTTTAGGGCATGCCTTTGGGTCCTTGGCTTGCAGTCACTGTGCCACCTCTATGAACGCATTAGAAGGACTGATGCTGCTGTGAATTCACTCTTATTCTTTAACCAGTTTTAAAAAATCATGGGATGAAATAAAGTTTATTAGATGAATTGTGCCTCTGCAGGTTCTGGTAGAGGCAGACTTCACAGCGCCGGCTGTGAGCAGCTGCGTCGAACTCCTCTGTCGGTACCGCTCGTGTAATGCATGTTAACCGCATCGCAGGGAGTGCAAGGGGTCAAAGTCTTTAAGTGCCCGTTGGGATCTGGGCCCGTGCATCACATGCTTCTGCTGCACAGCCTACAGATAATTGTTGGCTGTGCGGCCGCGCAGCCTGTTGTTGATGTAAAATGATACATTTATGACGCATTAAGCCCGTCGATGTGGGACAAATCCTCATATATATGCTCAAGCGGTGGGACAGACAGCAGATCACAGAACCCCCCTCCCCTCCAGGTCTGTGAAGTGTCTGGTAAAAGAGGCCAGGGTATCCCAAGAGAAGGAGCCAAGGAGCCCCTCTGGATACCGGGGCCATACCCACATAGCCTGGGTTTGGAGCAACGGCGACCTTGCCTGACCTTTGTGTTAGATGTGCGCCAAAAACAGGTGTGGCATGGAACCTGAAACCTATGAGGACGGGGAGAGCCCAGACCATTCACATCACAAAGACACGCAAAGAAAATGTAATGAAATGAAACACCTCTGATATATATAGCAATATGTCTAATAGATATTATGCCTAGGTGTATTTTGACACTTTGTCAGGACAAATATTGGGACATTTCATGAAAGGTAAATCACTTTTACACTTAATATTTAAATTTTCTCTAAAAGAAAAAATAAGTATTTAATAATGACTAAATAAACATCTTTTTCTTATATTTGTCGGAATACGGTTTAGCAATTATTAATTTAATGAAAATCAGTCAACTGGAAATCCTCACAGATAGAGTGTGAATGTGTCTGAAATGTATAATTCCAGAAACAACATATACCTAAATAAGAGTATAAAAATAACTATTTTATATTACAAGCAATGCTTCTTTTGATTATCAACAGGATTGCCTGCACACTTAAAGAGTCTGGACAAGAAGGACCAAACCAGCACCTGGAAGCGACTCCGTCACTCTGTAAGACTTTACAGACCAACCAGCAGACGACCGAGAGCTTAGGAGAGCTGCGGAGCCGCCGTCTGAGAAGCGCGTGAGGCCGTCCTTCTCCATATCTCACTGGCGGACGAGAGACGGACGCACGCAAGCCACCCTCTCAAACACCAGCTGACATTATTAATGCAGTATAAAATGTGATAAAGCGCCCTTCTCACTCTCGGGGCTAATATCGCGTGATTTATTTGTGTGCCCATGAAAAAGTAAGGGTGTTGTTAAAAGCACAGGTGTTGGAAGCCTCTCCCATCCCTGAAGCGGGATCGATAAAGGCGCTTTTACACAACTCAGCTGGAGCCAGCCCTGCTTTCATGTTCCAATAAAACCCCAATTTGGTGAGTCACAGAGTAAAGGGTTAGTTGTTGACATTAGATGCACAATCACACACTATTTACAATGCAGTTACACACTTTGGCACATAAATCAAAAGCACTAATATGGGACATTATGTGCCATAAAGTGTCTGTCCGCGATTGATTTGGCATAACAGCATTGGGTACTTTCTTCTGATGGCTCAAATGTGACACAAGTCTGAAAAGTGTATATTGACATGTTGTCAGATCATGTCGCAAATTCCTGTAGAACTCTTAAAAATACTTCAATACCTTTAAGGGGCACTTTTTTCCTAAATATATAGTCGCTTGATCTTGTCACTGAGAACTTGCTCAGGGTCTGAAATGTGGATCTTGCTTCAGCTACGTCAATGAAATCGTGAGCGAAATATCAGTTAAACATAAAGGGGGATGTCTGAAATGAGTCGTGAGATTCGATTCGGCAGATTAAAGAAGATTCCAGAAGTTATCATATAGCAGGCACAAACGAAAGGGGGGAAATATGGACAGACAATGGGGAACATTAAAAATGCCTTTTCCTCATTCGTCTGCACAATGGCAACATAATCTAAGAAGAGGTGTATTTTTACAGAGCTGTTCTCATTCTTTTCTTTTGCTCTGTGTGACTGCCATGAAAATGAACTATTAATCTGCTTCCCAAAGGAATTCCTCTTGCGGGAGCCCGGGTTGACAGCAGCCATACAATGATTGTTGTGTGGTCAACAAACAATTTTCCTGAGCCTCAGTGCCTTTCAAAAGGGCTGTTCCTTTCACCCCCGATGATGTGAAAAATGTAGCTGTCAAAGGTTCCTTTTCTTTATTCCTGCACAAAGATGTCAGACGGGGAGAGTTAGAATTTCTAAATGTGTTAATCTGGGCACAGTGAAAGCACCCCTTCTCCACTACCGACTGATTTACCCACAAACAGACTGTCTCCTTTCTCTTCCTTTAACTCACAAACCTGGTTTCTATCCAGCCTCCGCTTACACCCCAAAGGTACCATCCAAATCCACCTTCACACATCCATAGATAGCAACGACATTAACGGACAGTTGGAAACAATTAGATCACGCATATAATATCTGATGTCCATTCTGAGAAATATGACCAGTATGGTTTATTATCTAAATATAGCAGGTATTACTACATCTAAACAACCATGAGTGATACACAGATTAATTATTAAGAATATATAAACCATTAAAAACTTGATATCTGATACTACTGAATACGGGATGAAATAAATACTTTGTTCTATAATTGGTAGAACTATTTAAATAATTAAACTCAATGTCAGCCTTAGTATTAACATGAATGATAGCATATTTAAATCATATGCTATGTGATACACGTGAATATAGGTGCAGTACAGCATCAAACTCAGGCGAAGACCCCAGAAACGGGGGCACGTCCTGTTCCTGACAGGCGACTCTCTGCCGGCCCCCCTCAGCTAACCACTGCCCTGCTCACTTCCTGCTCATGGACCCCCCAGGGCCTATTAGTGCTCTGGTTCTACCTGCAGCCTGCGGCACCGATCCCTTCTTAGTAATGGACTCGTCACCTGGATTATTAGAGAGGGACACGGTCTGTTTCAGGGTAATGTGAGAAAGCTATTGACCTCAGCGCAGGGTGAAGGCCCCACACAGGTACCTATTTCTGGGCCCAAGCAGTAACTGCACATCCCAGCATTCAGTATGTAAATTCCCCAGAATATAAGTGTATATTTCAAAGGGCTCCGAACTGATGACTACCTGGGAAAAATGATCGTTCTCATTTCTATTAAGACACACAAGTCAACAGCTTCAGTTTCTGTAGTCTGTATGCCAGTATTTGTCTGGATATAAGAAGTATTATAGAAACTGAAACAGTAATTTGGGGGGTATTGGGTAGCTCGAGAGATTAGGGCTCAGTGACTGTGTCTGGAAGGTTGTGGGTTCAAATCCCATGGATGGCAGAGTAATCATATCACTGTTGGGTGGTTGAGAAAACTCTCACCTGTGTGTGCCAGTAGTTCTCATGGCATCTAAGTCTGCATATATGCAAACTACCAAATTTCCTCACAGGGATTAATAAGGCACTTCGATTCTACCTCTGTAAAATTGACAAGGCCAATTAGAGAAGATGGAGGCTTAGGTATATGTCCTGACTTTTATTCTTTGCTCTGGTGCACGACAATCCATCCCTGGTGTCCCCTCAACCGCAGGCCAGGCACAGACTGGCCTCTGGTCTGCAGAAGACCAATGAGGCAGATTTTCACAAGCCATAAATGTGCACAAATTCCACTTCACACTCCAGCATGGGGTGTAAACTGAACCACCACCCCCATCCCAGGACAGCATCCGCCTCAGCCCAGGCCCCAGCGGATACGTACACGGCTGCGGCATCGGAAGCCAGCGTTGGTGCTGCTCGCATGGCTCATTAAAACCCAGAGCCCCCCAAGGAACAATTTCAGAATGTTCCGGAGCAAGAGGTGAAGCTGTGAATCACACAGGCTAAAAAACAAAATAAAACGACTCTGGTACTTAAATGGCAACTGCTCTCTGCACTTTTCCCAGTGTGTAAGCCTATTTACCTGCGGAGCACAAGTGCGTACACTTCAAAAACAAAAGACTTCTAGTGCTTTTTCCGCCCCTCAAATGAGTCCCAAAGTTTTCCTCCTTATGTCCCAGTTTCCTACAGGATTCGGGATGTGAATTGCAGGTTTCACAAAAGGAGGGAAAAGGCGGAAAGAAACTCTCTGCTCTGCCAGACCGGCTATGAAATATGGATTCTGTACAATGGTATGCTATTTGCATCTGACAATATCACTGACGCAAATAAAAGATACTTTTGAATAGTAACTCTTACCCACAGATGGCTGCTCACAGCAGAGTCTCAGGCCTGCGTAATTGTATCACTAATAAGCAGCGAGGCAATTAAGCATGTAAGTGGAGCCACAGTCATGGGGACGCAAGAGATGGCCAAGGGAACGGGAAGAAAAGGAAAAGGCCGGACAAAAGAGGAGAAGCAGTGCGCTGGCCCTGTCCCGCCGCCGCGTACGGACCTGTTTATGGCTTATTGTTGCTTCTCACTCTGACTCAGTCTGACTAACCCAAGAGTAAAAAAAGAGAAACGGATTATGATGGAGCCACGTGGTAAATGGTGATCTAATGGTCACTTTGGCGGCGCTGTTTATGTGCTGAGTTTTAGAATAAACAGAAAAAGATTAACAGCAAACACACTCAGTGCACGATTAGTCACACCTGTTGAATCTTAAAATAACCGATGAGTTTAAATCACTTCCCTTAGATCTTTCTGGCTGAGGCAAACACTGCAGATTTGACATATTTTAAACGGGAAATACAGGCTGTCAGTGAGGAGCTCCACACAGGCTGCTTAACGTCACACTTTGTGATGCTACAGTCTTACTCCTAAAAATACTAATGAAACACTCAAAATTCTGCACAAAACGTGACTATAATTTTAGTTTATCATTAAATGCTATTATAACCAATTAGGACCCCTTTTTGCATCTTATCAAACTGTATATGATGTAAAACACAAAAAAGTGGGAAAATAAAGAAGTGTTAGCAGACATTACAAAAACAGTATATTTAGAAAAACTGGCCACATTTCTCATAAAACGGACTCAAAAACAGCAGGAGCATACAAATGGGTAAAGCCTGATCAACCCATAAAAAGGGACTTTGGTTATGAAGGGGAGGGAAAAAAAACGAAAGAATGAAAGACGAGAGCGAAAAGAAAGAGAGAAAGAACTTTTGAAGGGGCAAGGTCATGACTGGCAGCTGATTTGAAGAATTTCCACAAGCCCACAATAGGACATGACATCATCAGGTATTGAAGTGGGAGACGGAGAGAGGAGATTCTTTAAAGAGCCGCAGCTCACTAAGACCCGTAATTAAATTTGTGCGAAACATGCCCAAGTGCCTGTGTGTCCACCGAATCAGAGCGCGGAATAATGTCCGGCTCTGAATTAATCAGCTCTGGGGACGGCTTTATTATGGCAATTTCTTATTTCCAAAAACAGCTTGTGACCTGCTGAGTTTCGTACATTTTTTTCCCCCCAGACTTTTTTTTTTTCGTACTTGCTGTTCTAGTCTGTTTTGGCTGGAAGACCCAGAACATGCACACATTGTATAAATGCCTGAAAAATGTTTTTTCTTCCTTCCAGCCCCCCCCCCCCCCCCCCCCCCCCTCTCATTTCACCCTCTCGCCCTGGTACCGGCAGTATATAAAAGAACAGCAACTCGTGGTGGGAACAGAGAGGGAGAGAGAGGAGGATGCGAGGAAGGCATGCAATTAAGTACATTATGGGCAAAATGAATCCATGAAATGCATGGGAAAAACAGAGGAAATGATTATTGTTTTTTTTCTGTTTGGCTTCTTTATCACAGGAAAGAACAAGCTGACTTAGTCCGCCCAAATCTAGCTTTTTGTGTTTAAGATACAGCTTTTAATTTTCCCAAATTCACAGTCAGTTTAATAAATAACAGACCCATGCATGGTCATACTTACCATTTACAATTTTATTATTTGTTATACTTGTCAAAATGATTACATTTCTAAACTATGTCAGTGGTGATTCCCAAGTCCAGAATGCATCCTGTGGTAAGTCATCTGACCAGAACCTCATCAAAAACATCAAACATCTGAACTCGAGGTGGAAGTCATTCCTATCTTTTGCTGAATGGAAGAGGACTTTCTAATGTGTCAGGTCACAGCTGCTGAGAGACATTTTAATTTTTGGCATTAATAATTAAGAATCAGGAAGCTCCATTCTCAGATATTGCTCGACGTGACGTTTGACCGTAACTCCCGAAGCAGATTGCCACCTGCGGTCGGAGACAGACAGTAGACTAAACGTCTCACGGCACAAACACACAATCAGGCCTTTTTAAATCATACAGAGACATCAGCACCAAATGAGCCAGTGGAATATCCAGCCAAAGAGTGACTGTACACCTCCCATGGACACACAGTACTGACGCTAATACCCACTTGTGCTTTTTTCATCACCCCTTGGGACCCGTGACAGCTGTTTATCTAAATTTCCGAGTGGCTCATAACACACGTACACTAGAAGTAGATCCCAGGCTTCCTCCAGCTTCAGTGATGAGCAGCTTCAGCACGGTGCGGAAGACATACAGATATCTGAGAAAGTTTCAGTGCGAAATGACAGACATATTTCTGTTATGGAAATTCCACCTTAATTTACTGTATTAGCATCTACTGTATAACAAATCAGGCAGTGTACTCCGATATATACACACATGAATACATTAAATCTGTGTACGTGCGACACATGCAGATATATGTAGATATTTCATCAATCCGTGTATATACTACGTTATATACATAAACATGCACATCAATTCTTTGTTTATAGTACAGATATTTGATCTGTCTGTGTACATGCTACATGACCACACATCAAATGCAGAAGCATTTCCTCATATTAAATATGATGCATACAACACAAAACGAAATGTTATATTAACTAGAACAGGGGATTTCATCTTAACCTGGGACCCCCCAGTTAGGGACTATCACTAATGTGTGATCAAATAAGTAGCTACAATGTAATCTTTACTGGTTCTTTCCTTCCACTTGAATATTCTTCAGTTTTGTTATTATGATGATACTGGCATTTGGTTTATTCCCAGAACACTTCAGTGGACCCCTGAAATCCCTATATGGGCTTTCACCATAAAGGCTGAGCGGACATATGAATCACACCTTCACATGGTCACATTATCTTAATTATGAAACCAGAGTCATTGCTCAGCACAAGTCACCCCATTTCCTGAACACTGGAGGAAACCTGTCATCTACAAATGATTAATTTTAAAACAATATCATGCACCAAACTGTCCATGGGTCCTCATGAATATTCCCAGATAAATGAGTCCTATCTGCACAATGGTAGTTGTTTTCCTTGAACTCTGCCTTTTCACTGCCAGTCAGCAATGATGTCATACAGCTGATGACTAGGAATATTCTGGGAATTGTCGCTTGTTGAGTTTGAGACCTCCTCCAACCCGCCCACTGCCGCTAGACTGGGGGCATTCTCCTTTGCCCCCCCCCCCCCCCCACATAATTTTCAAAGCGACCTTGCTAATCCACCCAGCAGTTTCGGTCTCAAATGGGACACAGGAGTGTGTCATTCACAGTGTTTGGAGATAGCGAGAGTCACAGTGTATCCTGATGAAAACATTAGTCCGTGGGGAACAGCCAGACAGTATTTCACACCCCCCATCCCCCCGGCCCCGGCTTCGTCAAGGGTGCCCAAAAATGGAATTTTTGAAAAATACAAACAATGACTCAAGTTTACATAGTAAAGAGCAGGCTTTTTTCAGTTTTTCATGGAAAATAGCATGGCCTTGGGTGCTGAATGTTTGAACTTGGTTTATGAAAGGCTTCATTTAAGCAAACATTGGGGGGGGGGGGGTCACCAATATGTAACTGTTTAAAATAAAACATGATAAAGACTGACGATGATTACAGACACCAGCCTCAAATAACAACGAAGAGAAGAATGACAAAAAAGAATGAAGCAAACCAGGATCATTTTTAACAATTTTCAAAATCTGTCCACAGAACTTCCTGACATTGTGCGATATTTTCTGGAATGTACACTGAAAAAAAAAAAAAACACACACACACACACGCATGCACACACGCACACACACATAAATACATTCTGCATCACAGAAGGCCAGAAGTCACATGGACCTAAATAAATTAAGGATTTGTTCAAGTATAAGTTCCAGAAGAATTCTGCTGTTTTATGCTGAAAAAGGCAGCACCACAAAGCCCCAGGTGCCCTATAACTACGAATAGCGTAAAATGCCCGATATCTATAGATACTCCCTGGGTTACAATGGGGATACGTCCCGGTAAACCCATAAGACCAAAATATCGTAAAGCAAGAAATGCATTTTAATACAGAACACCTAACCTAACAAACATCATAGCCTAGCCAATAGCCTACCTTAAACATGCCTGGAACTGTTACATTTGCCTACAATTGGGCAAAATCATTAACACAAAGCCTTCAATAGTGCAGAATATCCCATTTATTGAATAACGTACTAAGTGAAAAACAGAACAGAACTGGAATACTTACTGCAAAGTCAAAACATCGTAACACGGACCATCGTAACCCAGAGAGCGTCTGTATCTAAATATCTTCCATAAACTCATTCAGAATAGTGTACTGTATTAAAGAGCTTTACTTTGTATATACTTTATATATACTTGTGTTTGATGTACAGTTGGAGTGAAGTGACAATGTGCCTCAGCTGTCATTTGAGACAGAGACCCGCGGTTGCCATGTTGGGGTCTTAGAGAGCCTCTGTGTACAGAGAGGGCTGCAGTCTTCCATGTGCTGCTCTGCTGGAGAGCTTTCTCACAGGGTTAACACATCGGCCTTAAAGGCAGCGGGAGAGGTGTTTAACCGCCCCCCCCCACCCACCCACCAGCACCACACACACACACACACACAGATGTAGAGTAACTCCGCATGCTAGCAGCTATAAAAGGTGGGATTATCACGCAGCTTGTAAAGCCCGGCGCACTGCTCATGAGAGGTGCAAAGAGTGACAGGCTTCTGACTCCTCGCACCCGACGCCGGGACCGTGGCAGGTGTCTGAGCACGTCTCAACGTCGCTGATTCGGCTGTAGCGGAGCCGGCAGTTAGTGATTAAGGAGCCAGACTCATAATGGGAGGACTGGTGTAACAAAAAAAATGTTTTGCATAAAAGCGGGCTTATAATTATTTCACAATGGAATTTCCATACTCTAAGCAATCATAATGAAACAAAAATGTAGCATCTATTTTAAAAAATGCTGCTAATTAAACGTTAAACAAGCGGCAGATACGGGAAGAAGTGGAATTAAACTGACGGCTGATAGGAAACCGCGAGACCGTTTGCTTGAATGTCCCGGGTCCAGAGAAAGGCCGTGATTTGCAACGGTGACAGGTCCATTGCCGTGGGGGGGGGGGGGGGGGGGGGGGT
>JAODJU010000007.1:12483532-12506166 GCA_026776725.1 Gnathonemus echidnorhynchus | reverse complement strand
GGTCGAGTGGTCTCAGATGCTGGAGTTAGGTTCCAGTTGTCCTGGGGGGTGTGGGTTCAGATCCCACCACTGCTCGCTTCTTTTCTTCCCCTTCTCTCACTGGTGTCTGCAGTTGTATTTTTAATCAAGGGAGCAATCCATAGAAAAATGGGCATTTCTTTCAGGCGAACATTTCCCTGCCCCTCCTGTCCATGCTCATGGATCACTGGTTAGCTTAGAAACACAGGCCACACAAAGGGTCCAGCTGACATGTGCAGCTTAATGGTAATAATGCCCATTTATAAGCCCAATCAATCACATTTAGTGGACATCTCCATTTTTTTTGTCCGTGAAAAGGTATAAATAATAATAATAATAAAAAGCGAGGAGATGCCGCTTTAAAAAAAAATTACCTCGGTAAATATTTTAACTGCTTATTATAATTTGGAGCGGGCAACAAAAGATACATCTGTGCTTCTGCAGCAAGGCTGAAAGACGGACCCAGATGGTTTGTAGAACCCAACGGTGAAAAGCGGCTCGGCCAGCAGAACAAAGTATACGCAGGGTCTTTAGATGTTTTTTTTTTTTTGAATTCCTCGATTCTGCAAATTGGTTTGGAGTCAGTGAGCCGGGGCTCTTTGCTTGGACCCGTCTAACTGCAGACAGAAATCTCTGGACATCCCATAAAACAGGCAATGAATACCTCCAATTGTTTATCTTCAGGAGGGCCAAATATTTTAATGTCTCTTTACCCGCTCCTTTTATGAGGTTCCAGTACTACCAGTACAATTCGCAGACACACAGTATCACCGGAGGGAATATGCATTACTCTTTTTGCCGTATCTTTATACGTTTTTTTTGTTTTCAGCCTAATATAGCTATTCACCTAGCTAGTGTTTCAGAATGAGCTTTTTTTAAAAATAATTTTAAAAAAAACGCTTAATTACTTCTCAAAAAAATTCAAAACAACTGCAAAAAAACATTTATCTATTTACAGCTCTGGAAACTATCTGTTGAAAAATTCTTCTCTTCCTCTGTCTCTCGGAGCGGCGTAAGTAATTTTAACAATTGAGTGTAAAGAAGCAGGCTTTTCACCGGATGATACTGAGCATTTTTACAGCTTTTATCCTTCGCTGATACTGACTGCTCTTTTATCTTAGGTTTTTATTGGCCACGGAGACCCTGGGAACTTCACTCGGATGGGAAAAAAGAGCCCAGAGATTTTTATTTTTTGAAGTTGGCGAAAAGATAAGCAGGTTGTTTTTTTACATGAGGTATTATGTCATATTCACTGTAAAATCTTCTCATTCAAAGAGAATCATAACTTTGCGTGAGGCTGAGTTACACATCCCACTGCCCTTTTTAACTCAGAACATTAGCTATGGGTAAGATTGCACTGTACAGCCCCTGTGCTGCCTCCAGAAGGACGTCTGAGTTGCTAAAATGGGTTATAATTCCTACTGATTTCCACACACCAACACAATATCCACAGCCCAACCACAGCTCAGGGGCTGTTAGGAGTGAGCGTGTGTGTGTGGTCCAGGTATACATTACATTGTGGGGATTAAATGTCCCCACAATGTGATAAGAACCTGTTATTTTGACATTGTGGGGACCATAACGGGAAATTCAATTTTATAAAAATCTGTGACTACAATCAAGAAACTAAAAATGACTTGTATTTTATTTGGTTACTTATGGTTAAGGTTAGGGCTGAGGAGTGGGGGGTCCCCACAAATATATGAGTACAGGTCTGTGTGTGTGTGTGTGTGTGTGTGTGTGTGTGTGCATACTGCTAAACTTTATGTTTTAAATATCAAGCTACAGGTTCAGGTGGGGGAACTTTACAAATGACAATGGGAAGAGATTCCACTGTACATCCTGGCCAAATCTCCCCTCCTCACTTAGGAAAATGATGATTGGCCTCCAGGGCAGGAACGCGGAGAACACGCCCATATTCTCAGCGCAGACTGTCGCACCATAGCAGCTAATCACAGCCAATCACATATCTTGTCATGCACACCTCTGACTAATGGCCCTGGCAAGGTAATACCTCTGGAATGCAGCACCACCGCGGGGTGATGTGAAAACAACTTTCAGGCAAATTATTGCGGATTTTGCCGGTTGCTTAATTTCGGAAAGCCCTGCATATTGCTATGATTTCTTATCTGATTAATACATGAGCAGTTTAACTTTATTTCCACCCACTGTTCTTAAAATCAAACTCACAAAGCACCATATAAGTAGGAAGCAGGAAAAAAACAACAAATGGAAATTTTGAAATGTCAGAAATTGCTCTGTATTAAATCTGAATTTATAACACAAAATAAAAATGAGACCCAGCACAAGCCAATAATTTACATGCACGCTGTTCTGTTCTCATGGCTGCTGTGTCTTTAATGGTAGAGTCAGAAACTTCCCTGTCTGCATGCTGTTTGTGATTGGACAGTCATCTGTCGCTCCGCCCCTTCATGGTGACTGCCTCAACCAATCAGCCCTGCAGTAATTTTAGGTATATCCCTGGAACACAACAATCAGACACGAAATGCAATTTAGTCTCATAAATTTGGGGTGAGGGGGTGAGCTGGAAAGAGGAAATTTTGCAAAGGCAAGTTTAAAGTTCCAACCATATGAATTCCTGCTGATTTCTTGTGCAGATTCTTTATGTGACACTGGACAGACTCAAAAACTTCTTTCCAAAACCTGTTCCCTAAAAGGCTCTTGGGTTCAAGTCTGACTTCCTGTTGCAAGCCATTTGACTTTGATTGTTAAAGTGGGAAGAAAGTTCTATAAATGGACATGAATGGAAAACTGTGAGCTACATTGTTCAGGGGTTGTACCCCTTACTGAGGACACTCTGATGTTAAAACGAGATGGCACGTGTGTCACAGAGCGTCATGGCTCATTCCTGTCCGGGCTCCGGGGGTGTGGCCTCTCCAGGGTGTCGACAGCCCCCCCCCACGAGTAGCCAGCATCAGATTGATGGGCGAGCGACCCATCCGTCATCGGGACTGACAGTCGTCCTCATGGCAGCCAGCGTGGGGCTTGTTTGCTGGTCGGGTCTGGGGAGTGCCACGATCAATGGGAGACAGCTGGTCTTTCCTGATAAGTGCCCACAGCTTGCCTGGACCCCCCCCCCCCACCATCTACAGGAGGATTCGGGCTGACCAATGTCCATCATCCACATGACGAATTGGGTACAGACACACGTAGCCCCACACAAAGGGGATGGGGGCAACACGGGTGCATGGAGGGTGGCTGGTGGGTCCTTGTTGGACCAGGAGAAGCATTGCTGTTGGACCTATGCTACAGAACCAAGGAAGATTTGTCCTCAGTCATGAAAAACTGTCAGCAGGCACTTTGATTGGCGGCAAGTCCTGACACAGATCTGAGAGAGACCAGCTACAGCTCGAGACTAAATCACAAGTCGGGGAGATGACAGGAACAACCTGGGTCAATCAGCGCTTAACGGCAGGCCAGTTTATCGGCATGTGGGCAAAATATCTCAGCCCTTGCGGTACTTATCACCTAAACTGTTTCAGTTTGGGCTCTCTGCTCCCCTTCTCATGGTGGAATTAGGGAAGGAGAGAGTTTGCAGATGTAGAATCAGATGGATCTCTTTAAGATGCAGGCCAGTTTTCCTTCAGGTAAGGAGAAGATTGCAGAGTAATTTTCACTCAGTGTATTAAAGACCATGATCTAATAAAATGCCTCTTCTACCCAGAACATCCGCATGGTTGTTTTGGGGACTGGACAGTCCCCCTGTGGAGCACCGTGACGCTCATAAAAGTGATGTTCCGCTCTTGGCAGCATTCAGTTCCTTTGCCTCGATCATCAGCAGTGGGTTCTGTTTGGGATGAGGCGGGAGGCGACTCTGATCCCCCTAATCATTCCTGTCCAGTCAGGGAGGGGCGGGCTGGCAGTGGGAAGCCGAACCAGTGCAGGAGTGTGTGTGTATGTGGAGGGGGGTGGGCTGGCAGGTGTGCCTACCCCTTGGAACGCTTCATGGCAGCTGTTCTTAGTGCCCCCAGCTTCCATCCCAGCAGCCCCCCCCCCTCCATTCAATTAACACACCCACTCCACTGAGGATCTGTTTGGTCTCTCCCCCTTTTCCCAGAGAGCTACTCGGATCTGTAAGCGGTCAAGTTACTGTAGCTGCAGCTCAGTGTTATTAACTTATGTCATCAGATAGATCTGAGTGCAGCAGCCTGACCTACTCACTGCTGTGTTGGTGCCAGCAGCGAGACAGCAGGATGGTGGAAGGGGGGCGTGAACACAGGCGGGCAGCAATGGCCAATGGGGAGGCAGATCCGACGTGGGCGGAGCCTATTCTCACACTGCTGACCGACCCATGGAATACCGAAAAAAAAGTGCAGTCTGGGACGTGTCACATGTGGCTTCGCTGACTCTCAGGTCCCCAAACTGCTTGCCGAACCAGAAGATGCTGATGCCCTCCAGCTATGTCTAACTCAGAGGAGGAAAAAGCTGCTCTTTCCCACAGATACTTGCAGCACGCTTCACATTTTTGTTTATAAAAATGACTGAAAATGTTTGTTGTTTAATCAGAGATGGAACTTTGGTTCTCCATGTACAAACTATACCAGTGAGCAGGTCTGCTGACATCTGCTTTTCTCAGGGTGGGCGGCTTCCATTTTCTCAGCCAGCACGGTAATGACGTCAGTGACAGGGCGCCCTGCGTCACTCTGACGTGCCAAGGCGGGCGCGTTGTGCCGTGCGCCACATCCAGGACGCCTCAGGATGTGCGGGGCATGTCGGCGCTCCCAGAATGCACTGCACTCGGTGGAAAAAAAAGGGGAAAAAAAAGCAACAAACTAAAACGGGACTGAAAAGTAACAAACCGGCTGGACAACGTTCATATATAACATGGTGGCATCGTAACGATTATAAATTGACCATATTGGACAGCAGTAGCTACCTCCCATACCGTTTAAAAATGAAAACACGCAGCTCGACTCCGCAAAAAAAAAAAGTCAAAGTCTCCGTCCAGCTGAGCTTTTATTGCCTGTGAGCAAACAGTCGTCTGCAGACTCCACTTTTAAACAGCTGTGTCCACCGCTCTGCCTTATAATGCTAATCTGATTAATGCATTCAACGGCAAGCAGGGGAGCCACGTGACTTACATAATTATAATCTGGCCGACAGCTACGTCAAATAAAAAGGCCACGTAAATCACACCGCGAGCCCCATGTCCGTTTGGGAGGGGGGAAAAAAGGCATCATAAAAGACGAGCAGGTCAGATCCAGTGCAGTCAGGACCCCAAAGTTTGTAACGGAAGGATCTAGGCGTGGGCGGGGGGGGGTAAAATAAACTTGGCACTTCAATGCCTGGCACACAGAAACCCCTGTTCAATATGCAGCTGATCGCTAGAATGAACGCGAGCCCACCCCCATCACGCATCTCAGCATCTCCGCTGAGTCTCAACACGGAAACGAGGAGTGCGGATAAAAGTCCGTGTGAAAGAGGCGCCGGCCCCTACAAAGGGCGCTGAGGGGCCCGCTGGGCACCTTGTGTCCTCGTTATTAATGTGCCCGTGCCCGTCCGTGAGCCGCCAGGGCCCCTCCGTGCCAAACACATATTTTAACCTCACTTGTTCCTCCTTAACAAATAAGCTGTTTTGAAAATGATTTCCAGGGCGCTGTCGGTTTCCATAGCGATGACATTAAATGAAAAGGACAAAAAAAAAACTATATAGAGGGTGATAAATGGCAGCAGGCCTGGATGACACGTCCGACTGGCGAGCCCGTGTTGGGAATCGCAGCATCAAAGCCAAGTTGTATTTTTCTTTTTTTAAATTTTTTATGAAAAACCAAATTAAAATGTATCTCTGCCGGGCTGTAACTGACGTGGTATTGTGTGTCCGCTGTTAGCATAATACCTTGTATATTTATTGCTTGTCATCTTTCTGTGACCAGCCCAGTCGGGGCGAAGCTGTAAATCGTGTCATTAAAACCTGCTGTCAGAAATGGGGCTGTGTTTGGGGGGGTGGGTGGGTTGCAGACACAGGCCTTGATGCCTCGGAGGCATTTTGTCCTGCCGCCCTGCGGACTTTAACGGCCCCGTCAAACTCCGACGGCCTCTGTTTTGATCTGGCATGTTTATGACGCCAAGACAATTGCCTTGTGGCCCATTCAAAAATTGAAATTTATATATGAATATGAATGAGGGCCAGTAGGTCGCGACGAGCTTCAGAAACCGCAGGTTCAAATCTCAGTGGGGGAACCCTGGGTGAACTCTTGAACGGGACTTAACTGGAATTCCTTCAGTAAACTGTACAGCATGATTTTTGGTAGGAAATTAAGCACTATATACACAGAGGTGGGTAATTCCGGTCCAGAGAGTAAAAGTCCAGACCAAGATTTTGTTTCAACCAACCAGTTGAATACTCTGTGACTATGACTATACATACAAGACCCAGTATAAGATGCTTGTGACTATGTCACAAGAATGACTGCTTTCTCCACTTTCCTGTCATGACGAAAGACGTGGATATCTAGCAAGAGGGACAGTTTTGAATAACCAGGTAGCCTTAACTAACTGGCAGTGACAAGTCTCTTTTTGTCGCACTTTTCTGAGTACCTGCACTCAAACTCACAGCCAAATGAGTAAGTGGATGTGATCAAGCAGTCATCACCACCAGGTTGCAGCATTCTGTATTTACGCCCTTAATTCCCATCATGGACCATGTGACTCACAACACAGGAAATGCCGCATACTCAGCGACGTTAGATCAGTAGCCATCGAGCATATCAACTGCTCCAGAGGACCCCATCGGGCCCGGATGTGTCTCAAACACCCGAGAGGGAACTTCCAGCTTCGCGACGAAAACCTCGCAACACTCAACCGGTCAACTTTCGACCACGTTGAGGACACACTGCGTCACCAGCGACCAGCTTCCTCCGGAGATACCAGGCCGCCAGCAGCATTCATTTTGGTGTCGGAACGGCGCGTCCATGGGCGCCGGGTGAGAAGACGTTAGCGCTTCTGGAGGCCAACGCGGGATGCTAAGGTGTCCCCACTGCACGGGTTGCCAGCCACATCGCCCCTTTTTATATAATTACCATTTTTATTGGATTTTTATTTGGCAGCAACAAAGCAGCCATCTGCTATGGGCAACCCTTCAGGCTGGCTCTCAGATCAGCTGTGAGGCTATATTCTGCAAAGGATCAAAGAGTCTGCCCCACGACCCCACGTTCCCTGACTCCTCCTTGAACCACCTCTTCAAAGATTCTCACACGCCCCCCCCCCCCTTAGCAGGCCAGGACGGGGGCTTTACATATTTCATAGAGCCGCTCACGTTCGTCCCATTTATACACATGGCAGCTGAGAGCTGTGTGGAAAATTGTGTCATAGCTGTTTGATTTTTTTTCTCTTTCCTCTTTTCCTTTCTATAGCAACAGTTCAATCGCATCCTCAGAGACACTCAGGAACTCCTCTGACTGAATGGCCACAAAAAAAAAAAGTGAAATGGGCACATTAAAGCGGACAATGTGCTGCGTATCATTCATTGCTGGACGTCTGAGTTTTGTACGTATTTGCTGGTGAGTGGGTTTCAAAAAAAGATGTGCCCAATGTTTCCCAAAGTGCCCAAAGTAGACAGAGGCATTTTTCCCGATTTTTACACACAAAATAGCTCCATCAGTGCTTTTAAAGGCATGTATTGCTGCAGTCTGCTTTTGCCACTTCCTTACTTACACATTATCCCAACCGTCTAATTTCCTGCTCCTGTTTATAATTTTCATCTTACCCACCCCCCAACTCCCCCTATCTCCTTCCTTACTGAGTAAGATTAGCAAAAATGCCATTTATACTGGCATCTGGAGAAAAAAAACTTGGCAAATGAATGGCACACTCATTCAGAGCAGAAGGTGATATTTAGCCAAACTTAACTTTGTACTCCTTGTGAAGTTTTTATGTGCAAAATATTCTACAAATAATATACTAAAAGACTTGGATACTTGCATGCAGTTGGAAAACCCAGGACCAAGCACTGGAAATGCCAGCTTCGGTAAGTATTATTTATATAGAAAATTAGGAAATATAGAAATAAAACAATCACCATTAAATGACATGCATATATGAACACACACATCCTGGAAGCTGAAGTGCCACTGCTTCACATCATGCTTTATTTATTAGGAGCTTTGAAGCCACCCTGCTGGGAAAGGCGCTATATAAAAACGAAGTGACTGCAGTGAAGTGACTGAAAGCTGCGCCTGTGGTGGGGGTTTTAATTGAAGGCGCGCGGTGATTTCCGCTTTTCACCTTCCTGAAAGGGAGGACATTTAGAAGCAGTGGAGTGTGGACGAATGACCAGTCAACTGGTGCTATGACCCAGGGTTCCCTCTCACACCCCCATGCTCTGTGGGCACAGCTGTGGGTGAGGCACACACACACACACACACACAGAGCAGCAATCCCATCTTCCCCTGAGCACTGGCCACTGTTATCAAACCTGAGGGCCCCAGGAGCCCCCCAGAGGGACCCCTGTTACCTCGGGGATTCCCTTCCCCTGGGGGCCCACAGCCTGTGCTTCAGGGGCCCATGAAGTGGCTCGTTTGAGCACAAGCAGAAGGCCTGCCTCAGCAGGAACCAGCTGAACAAAGTTAATGCGGGCAGGCCGACTCCCCCGGCCTGCTCTCACTCCCACCTAATTGGGTTTGACTGCATTCATTTAAATCTTGCGGGGGGGGGGGGGGCACAAAGGGAAATGGCAGTGGAGCAGACGTGTGTCCGCTTGCCCCGACGGGGTGGCACTCAGCAGAAACGGCCCTCTGCGGCCTTGTTAAGTGACGGGGGGGGAGCGGTCACACTCACTTTCGTCCCAAGTTATGGGGGGCTGCCAGCGGCTGATTCCCACTCACCCATGGTGGTCTCAGTTCCGTTTGCCCAGCCGACAGGGTACGGTCTCATGCACACCCAGGAGACACGCTCACTGAAGCAGTGCTTACTAATTATTACATAGCAATACACATTGAGGTATTATGCAAAATGTTAACATTATACCGTTATGACAACACTACAAATAGTTATGACCTGATGGCTGTAAAAATTTACTGAATTACTTTAGATAATCAGCTATATTTCTTTTTACACCAAATTTTAAATCTTGAGTTTATGTGGTACTTATTTGTTTGTTTTTGTTTGTTTGCTCGTTTATTTATTATTTGATACATTTCACAAAGGTAAAACAGTATTTCTCTTCCTGAGATTTGGGTCCTCACTGAATAGTTTATCAGCTAGATAACCGGGGTACATTTTACCAAAAGTAGCAGCATATTTTGTTGCACGTTTGTTTGCAAAAGTGGTGAGTTTGCATTGCTGTTGTTCCCAGTTATGAAGTTATGAGTGCTTACATGTCGTATGTATTTCACAGATAATGACATACAATAAATAAACTTATTGCACTTGTTTCTGAGGGGTGAGGGTATGTGGCTGTTTTGGGGCTGACTGGCATGGTGAAATTTAAACCAAACATAACTTTTTATGTAGCTTAAGGGGCGACACCCGTTCTGACGTCCTGGAGTGAGTATCCCATCCAAGGTCAGCTTTTACAAGCTTACCAAGACCACGGGAGCCTCCCCGGACTTCAGAGCGCTCATCTCAAACTGCACCATCCAAGAAGCTGAACTCTGAACTTTCTCTGCTGACTTTTCCTCCACATAACTACAGACAAACACAATAATGCTAATGGTCAGGCTAGCTTTTTTTTATTTTATTTTTTTGGTGTCGTGACCACACTTTGCGCAGACTGGGCTAAAAAGGGGTTCCTTGTAAATTTTACTGCTGCAGTGTCAAAAAGGCTCCCATCGAAGAAGCAGTAAATATTCTAACAAGGTCTGGTAGCAAGGCCACTCTGCCTGCCTCGGGCATTGAATTAAGCCCGCCTGTTTCCAGTTAGACAGTCATTAAAGACATCTTACAGCCACGGAAAATGGTTTCCTGTCCTGAGAGCTTAACTTGTACTAGGAAATGTCCTGGGCCGTAAAGGGTAAACCAAACTTCCTGAACATTTTTAAAGTTACCGCTGGGCCTGTGTGCCGCGTTTCAATCACGGGCGATGGGCAATCAAACGGGACACCCCCGCCCTGACCCTAACATGGCACTGGCCGTTTAAACAGGTGGTGTCCATTTACTGACCCAGCCCCAAGGATCAGAGCAGGGCCGCTATTGCAATGGCCACCTTACCACAAAAGCGTCACCATCCTGAATGATGGTCCAATGGAATTGTTATTCATTTTGTTTTTTTAAACTTTTTTTTACTTTATCCAAAATGAGGGCAGAGCGACTGAGAGAACCTCAAAGAAAGCAGATATATTAAAAGAGCAAATCACCAGGCCCTGAAAAGCATCAATCACAGCGCAACACAACACAGCCCTCGGCCATGCAGACCTCCTCAGCACCTGCACACAGAGCCTGTGGACTCCAGTCCTGTCACTCCCCTAGATTTATGTCTATCAGTCAGCATTCTTCATTCCCTCTCTGTTTGTTTACTCGTGTGGCCAATGAGGTTTGAGCATGTCTGGAGAGCCTCGGCCAGATCGATCAGGGAACTGCGACGAGTCATGTCGAGTCATAGTGAGTCACATCCTCCTCACCTTCCCTTGCCAGGCTCAAACAGGCAAGCAGGATCTGATTCCTGGAATGGAAACACCTGATGGGGCTGAGCTCTGGTAGTTCTCCTCACAGCCCGACGACAAGATCGAGTTTCACCCTGTGATGGTTGGGGGGGGTGGGGGGCGCAGACGACAGTGCAGGAGTCACACCTTAGCGAGGCGGACGCTGAAGGAGCTTCTGCATCAACTCAGGGAGCCTTTTATGGTGCGATTACGCCGCTGCACCCGTGGCCTGAAGCGAAACGCGGCTGTAAATTATCGACGACAAAAAGACCCGACGCCAAGCAGCAGCCAATGAGAAGCTGTCACTGTCCGGAGGCGACTGGGACGCGCGTTTGTCGAGAAGGCGACGCGACGTGTGAGAACTACGCACCATGCACGCTGCCCACACACCGACATTTCTGGCATGTTTGCCCGGTGTCCTTTTTGGGGCTTTTTATTGGGATTTCAGAAAAACTAATCAATGTCCACAAGGACACCTGGTGGATCCGCCCCGCAGCACAATCGCAAGAGACAAAACCCACCGACAGACGAATGAACAGACAAACGCAAACAGCAGACAAATATGGCAAAATATGGCGCTGACTGCAGCTACAGTGATATGGAGGCAGCATAAAACTGCCAATAGTGATAAAAATAAACAAAGACAGAACAAACGAACAGCGCAGCATGTGAAGTCATGAACCACACGCAGTTTAAAACAACACAGTTATCCTCAGCATGGCCCAGCTAAGCCGGCAGCGGTGATTAGCGCTAATGAAAGGAAAACAAAGCCGGACATGTTAAATTTATTAGTGCGCTTAAAACGGTTAACGCGGGCCCCCACCACCAATAATAATTTCAAAATCATAACAAAGGGTGGCTTCCTCCACCAGAGCTGATCTGCGGAGGGGGTGTGTTTGTGAAGTGGCTGAACAAACAGAGATTTGCCGCCGTCTGTGTCTTTCCCAGCCTGCGAGTGAAGTGGGGGCTGCCTAGGTCACATGGGTGGGCTCCTCCTCAGTGTCCCGCCCCAGTGAGCAAACCAGGCCCACCCCCTCAGAGATCTCAGCACACTCTTCTATCATAGTAAAGCTCTGATTCCATCTTTCATGCTGATTTGTGGTAGTTGCACATGCATTTATGAAAGAGAAAGAATTTCATAGTTTTTTTCCCATTTGGACTTATTTCCAACCTTCAAACAATTAAATGAATGACTAACTGAGAAGCCAATTTTGATTGAGTGATTGAGATAAATTTCTTTATAAAACAAAGTTATGGTCATTACACAGACAAAGGTTAGGGGCTCTGAATGTGATCACTGACATTCTCTGGTAGTAACAATCCAGGGGTGTAAAACTGTGCACCTAGGCAGCCTCACCTGCCACGTCCGATAGCTGGGGTTGGACCCTCAATACCAGTCAGTATTGCACTACAGCAATATGAATTTGTCCAGGACACACAGTGGGCGTGAAATGAGACAGAACTTCAGCTCTCCTGGCCTATTGACAGATTCTTAATGGCAACCACATGCGTTTGGGCAGAAGGAGAAGGAACAGGATCTACAACAGCCATTCTACTAGCAGTTGCAGAGTCAGAGTCTAGACCCGGCACGTGACATTTCAGCAAATTTTATCACACTCCTTATACCTTTAACCTGATGGCCGCTTTGGTAAATCATATTCATTTTGACCTCACAGATGCTCCTCAGTCCTCACAGCATCGCAGCTTGTTTATTATTGTCTTTCCCCACGAAGCTGGACCATTCCCGTGTGGAATTCGCTACCTGCCTTCTCTGATTGATCACTTGTATGAAATGAACCTTGATCAGACTCACCCTCCCTCAGCTGCTGCGAAACTAATTGACATTCCACTGTTTCTGGTTGAGAAATTTCATGTTGCATGAAAAACGTTACAAGGTGATTCGAATGACACTTCATAAAATGGCCACCTGAGCTGATCATGAGGCTTTATTCAGGTTGGTATGATAACAGCACAACCTGAACTGAAGCTCACAGAGAAAGTGACACGGCTAATGTGACATTTTAATGGCCTCAGACGTACATGCAGGCTGCTAGGTCCTCCTTTCTGGGAATTACAGCCCTGCTCTGTCGTAATTCCCAGAAACTAATAACCGGTTGTTTTTCCCACATGACCTCTGACCTCCTGCCACTTTTCTTTCTCTTCATAATGTCACAGCCATCCAGGTTGTTCAGAACTACCAACACACGCATGCCCCAGTTACGACGACACAAGCCTTGGTTACGCTTGACCCTTGACCTTGCCCCCCTCCTCCCCCCAGCATGCTAAAGTGCTAAAACTTCCAACCTGGGCAATTCTGCAAAGATGGAAAAGCACTAAGAGGCTTCAGGACAGTCCTGACCCCCGCTATGCTGCTACAGGCCTGATCGGCTCTATGAAGACAGGGGTGATGAAATGAAGAGGAGTGACTGAGGGATTCTCGCCTCAAAATACAGATGATAAGACTTCAATAAATCTGCCCAAGATAAAAGAGAAGACATCGTCCACTGAAGGACAGCGCATGGACAGCAGATGGTGTTGTGGTTAAGAATTTGGTTGATGGGAACGCTTAGGTGAGGGAACATAAACAGTATCAGGAAAAAAATCTAGCAATAAAAACTGATAAACAGTAAACGATACACGTCTGTTTGGAAAACAGCACCTGCCGGGTAAATAAAACAACTCGCAGTAGCTGGGGCTTCCTATTCGCTGAGGCTGCGTCCAAAACCTCCCCAAACCACCAGTTTGGCCAAGATGTTGACGCTGTTTACGGCAAGCGAGACAAAACACATTTGTCAGCCTCTCGACCTCAAATCGGATCAAGCGGCCAGTCGCTCGCAAAAAGCAAAATGAGGGATTAAAAAAGCACTCCTTGCTAAATCAGTATTTCTTCACAGCACAGAAGTAAATTACATAAAGACGGCAAGTCATTCTCTTTTGACTCGATGTGTGGATTACTCCTTGATTAATCACGCTTTAATCTAAGGACAGAAATTATAGTTTCTCTGTCTGAGAGAAATAAGATTATTTGATGTGAGGCAGGCAATGATTATTTTTTTCCTCCCCATCAGCTATTCTTCATTGCTGTGGATTGCAACTCAATTATCTTTCTGTCAGACGATTATCCGGGGGCTTAATTTAATCTTCATTACCCTCCCCAGCCGTAGTTCAATTAAACATGCTATCATAGCGTTAACACATATTTAAACCTGTTATTCCTCCAGTCCATTTTCCACTGATAGGTACTGCAAGGATAACAGATGTCATAATTATGCAATTATTAAGCATAACTCACACTTGTCCTTGTACTGGAAGCTCGTGGGGAGGCCTCGGAGCATGAGAACATTAATCTAATGACAATATGCTTTAGTCGTGATCTATAATACCGCCGCAATCTGCTCTGGCTGTGCTTAATTGCGGCACAGACTGCGGCGGGGAACTGAAGGAGGTTAATGCATTAGCAGGCTGTTTAGGAGACTTGCTATGCCCTGCGTCTTCCTGGCTAAACCATCACAGGGTTCCCGCCCCCTGGCACCAGGCAGCCAATGGCAGGCAAGGCAGGAACTGGGCGGAGACACAAGATGGAAGATACTGCTGAGAAGTCACCACAACAGGCCCTGCCCCTACCGTGCCACGACTCTTCACTGGCCAGGATCCGGGGCTGTACGGTGTACATTTTTGACACCACATAGCTACATAGATATAGGGCCATGTAAACAGACATGCAACCACACACACACGTGCTATTGGGTTCACGGAGACGCAAAGGCTTTCACGAGAATGTGGATGCTTTTACAGCACACGAGAAAGGCAGTCGGTGTCAGCCCAGCTGATATGCAGCTGCTGAAGGACCTGGAATGCCATGTCTATAAGAATTTGTAAACACCTTTATAACACATTATAATGCATTCATAAAGCATTATAAACATGATTATACATATTTATAAAAAGGCATAACGCATAATAGTCAGGTTTATTACACATTATGAATGCTTTATGAAGCTCTCATCTATAATGCACTATAAATACCTTCAAAATGCAGTACAAAGCATCTTTAATTTCTATACTGACCATTATAATGCATTATGAAAGTTTCAATCAAAATAGACGAAAGCTTCATTGGGGCTTATGAAGTATTATAATCAACAATATAAAGACTTATGACTGTCGATAGAAGATATTGTAATGTTTTATTCATTCTTATACTGGCGACTATAATGCATGAAGGTATCTAAAGTGCATTATACAGTAGATGACAGCTTTAAGTAAAGTGTTACCAAGAACTCTCACCCTTCAGCCGCTCCTGACCCCATGACCTGGAAGTAAACAGTATTACACTCAACAAAGGTCTCAGGCCTTCCTGTCTGCCACAAGAAAAAACATTCAGCTGTAAACTGATCTTAAAACGACTTTTAACTCGTAGGAGGCTCTTCTCCAAACATCTATTACAGCAATAAGGAGTGTACAAAAGAATATGGAAAAAAAGTAATATGTGAAATGAATTATCTCATTTCAGAATTCAAGATACTTGGGACTGAAACTTCTCCAGGGATTAAAAGAAATGCATATTTTGAAATCCAAAGGGCATGTTTGACATTGAAAGCAGATTTGTTGCTAAACTAATTTGACAAAGGTAAGTCAAAGCTGCAGGTCATATCCTGGAGATGTACTCGCAATGCAAGAAACCTTGAGGAGAACCTTCGACAGCTCATATTAACATGCGGGAAACCTTAGGCAACCTTTAGCACTGGCAGAACTCAAATGTGAGCAAACTTAATGTAAGAAGACAGCTCTGCAGTGAAGCCAGTCCCCTTATTGTATAATACAATGATATTACCAGACACATGCACTGAAAATCCACTAAAGGCGAGCTGAACGATAAAGATGGAAACTCCTTTATGAAAATCAGCCACTTTTAGAGCCTGCAGCTCCAGCATAGAAACATGCATTCCGACCAATCTGGCCAGTACACGAATATGACTTTAATCACACGTTATGGTTGTTGTATTGCATTAGAGCAAATCTGGGAAGTATTTGAAGTGGAGCAGTGTAATCGCCGTAATCTCAAAGGGATATCCTGGCGAGTAATTTTCAGGATAAACAGTAATATGAATAATATGTAAAGAGGGCCTGAGGCGGGAGGCAGCTCCGGGTTGGGAGAAGGAAAACATAGAGGGCAGCAGCAGTGGCTGTGCGGGGAGACAGGTAGTGGGAGGAGCTAGAGCACATTCTATACAAGGACACTGGGTGATGGGATGGAGGGGGGGGGCTTCCTAAGACCACACAGGACACAGGGGAGGTGTGTGGTAGTGAGCAAAATATGCTTCCTGTAGGACATACCAAGATCTGTGTGTGTGTGTGTGTGTTGGGGAGGGTTAAAAGCTGACAACAGAAATGTAGAGTAACTCCACTGAGTCTGTCTGTATCTGATACATACAAGATCAGAACCACACTACTGAGACAATATAGGCCAGATATAAACTTCATTCAGATTAAAAGTAGGGGCATCGGAGGGGCATGGATACACTGGCAGATTCATGGGGTCCGGCATTTTATAAGGGACCCCTGCCGCACATTGTGTTAATGACAATAAAAAATTGAATTGAACTGTATACGAAAAATTATTATATCTCCGATATGCAGACTTTAAAGTATGGGACCCCCTCCCCAGCTCAGTAAATTCATCCGCCCCATTGTGAGAGACCCATAGTTCTTCAGACTGAAGGTGGCAACCCTAGGGGGAGACCCAAGGTGACATTTTGTCCGGGGGCCCAGAATTTCTATCCACACCCCCGACTGTAGGCATAAACAAAGGCCTGACTTTCAATAAAGTTTTTGTTGCATTTTAAAGGGGCTGTGATACCTGCCAAGATGAGGAAGTCAGTGTATGAAACCCATTTGATCTGGCAAATAGGTAGAGGGGCTGGATGAGGGAGGTGCAGAAAGTCATTGACGCTGACACCTTGATGGACAGGGGAGCTGGACAAACTTAGCCAATCAATCACTAGCTGTCGGACATGGGAGGGGCAACGAGGGGGCTGCCCTTAGCTTTGCACACAGCCGTGACCCCTGAACTTCACCACTCTGCCTGTCATCTGCTCTATTTTATACCAGACCATCAATTCTTTTTCATTTAAAAAAAGGAAAAAGATAAAGCACCTAGAATCTTTTTCCAGTACAATTTCTCCAAACGATTTTAACGTGTTTCTGTAAAAATATTATAAATAAATAGATTAAAATTAAAATAACAAAGAGCCCACTTCACAGGGCCTTTTTATCGCCAAGGCTACATCAGTGCTCGGTCCCTCTCATTGCGCTGCGTCTTACATTAGATTGGCGGTGAGTGTTTTCTTGTTAACTCCTAACATATGTACGCTGTAGGCAAGATTCACGCAAGTCTCTGGAAATTCTTAGGAAATGGCAATAAGTCACGGAAACGTGTAAAGAACTCTGGCAATTTTCACTTCAAAATGTTGTCAGAGAGGTACTCTACAGAAAAACGTCCTTTTTTCTCACCACCCACTGTAAAAAATTTTAATACCACGTAGCTGTACGAAAGTTACACGTTTAATGAACAACGCTTCCTGCAGGTATTTTTTAAAGCCTTTTTGCAAATGTGTTATTCTACATTTATTTACATTTGAGGCCTGTGCCAGGCATTAGTTACTCAGTGACAGACATTTCATTTGGATGGAATATCTAACAAAAACAACGCTACACAGATGAATAAAAACAAAGGCTATTTTAAACCAAATAAGACAGCGCCAGGTGTGTTTGGGTTCTCTTCTCAGAGGTGTGGCAGCTGGACTCCACCAGCAGGATTTTAGCTGTGACCCTCTGCTGACAGAATAAGTTCCTCAATCACAGCGCCTCCTGGTGGACCAAGCCCTAAAATACCAATAAAATCAGGGCTCATCTCCACTCACATCTAAGTCAACACATCTAAAGTAAAGATTTTTGGTCATTTTATAGCCTGCTTGGTTTGTGTGGTCTCTCTCCCACCTGAGCAGGTCAGGAACATAATTTCATTATTATTATTATTATTATTATTATTATTATTATTATTATTATTATTTAATCTAGGATACGTTTACTAATATCTGTATATATTTACAGATAATTCAAATAGTAAATACTAAACCAACAGATCAGGAACGGTCATACTGGTCAATGGAAAATGTCAATAGGATCACAAGTTCATTCGGGGGAATACTAAAAATGACTAAATCATATAAATTCACAGCGCCCGCTGCCCAAATACATTTTTAAACAATTTTAAACGTCGATGCACAGTTCAGAATCAAAGAACTTCCGCATATCAAGGACAAAAAGGCAGCCCTCCGTTTTACCAAAATAAAAAGGATTCCCGTTTTATGTACTGTATTTTATTGCAATTTGCCATCTGCGCCGACGTGTGCTAATAGCTATGTGTGACTTTTTATACATACGGCAAAACACGCATCCATCTGTCATGTACAGCAATCTCACATAATGCAGCCGCACCTTTACGCCAAACAACTGCTGTTTACTCACAAGGTGACAGTGAATCGGGGTGATTGATGACAGGCGCGCGCTCGCTCGCCAAATGCGCCCCTCGCTTGGGGAGAAACGGTCCCCTTATATCATACTGCACTAAAAAAGAAGAACGATTAATACATATTAATTGGCCTGAATATGATCATAGGCGTTAATAATTTGTTTGTGTTTTTTGCATTTTAAATACCTTTTTCAATTTTATCATTTTACTTATATAAAAGTTATCCACCACCATGCAAAAAGCATATAAAACTAAATAAAACAAGATAATCAAATTGTTAAATGTTAGAATTGGAAAATAAATCGATATCTTTTACGGTAACACTGGAGTAAATGGTGGCGCAAATCGCGGTAACGGAAATAATAGTATTGTACAGCCCTCATCTCCTTTACACGTAGCTAAGCACTATTAAAATTTCTATCCTTGTAATTGGTGTTTTGTTTTTTTTTATTTGATCTTATTGGCGTCCCGTTTAACACCCGTGATCCGGTAAGGGGACCGTATCCGCAGCGCTTACGAACTTCTCCAGTGGGATAATAATCAAGTGGCAGTTTGGGAGCGTATGGATGGGGATCAGGGCGCCCAGCCGTTTCGTTTACCTCTGCGTGCTCTTCTGACAATTTTATTAATGATCAGCCGAGGGGGGCTGCTGAAAGTGTTTGCCAGGAGGAGCTCACGGTCTCCTGACTTGCCCACAACACCCACGCCGTCCCGGAGTCCGAGGCGAAGACGCACCGAAACGTTAATCCCCACCTGACACTAATACTTGATGTATGACTGACCTCACGGCAGGCTGCATGTCGTTATGCTCCCAGCCATATGGCAAGACATTAGCCCTTTACCCTTTAACGGGATAATCTCCGCGGGCCTGGCATGGTCTCCCTTCGGAGATTTCTTTGGATAATAACTGCATGACATCATTAAGGCGCTGGGACAGATTTAAAAGAGAACTCGCCATCTAGCAAAAAGGATGAATCAAAGTATAATAGACAGTAACCTGGGAAAAGCCAGCCGCTATAAAACCATACAGTGTTTAATTTCACAGTATTCATGGAAGACAGCTGACTACACAGCTAATAGATGAATGATCAAAAAAAAAAAAAGTCATGGCATTTTGCTTATTGATGCAGGCTGCAGGCTTCAAATAGGTTTAGTTTATATTTGCATCAGTCTTTCTTTGATATTAATAGTCAATTTCTGACTTTCTGAACTCTGGAAGTTTATGTAACTTGCCTTCATGAAAAGTGGTCATTAGATAGTCCTATATGAATAATAAAAGGACTTAAACGTATAAGCATGTTATTGCAGCAGATGTGTGTAGCATTGAACTGAATCAGCGTACTTTGCCTACTTTGTTTAGATGTGGAACCAGAAGCTCAAAGAGTGAAATCCTGGGTAACTTATTACTGCACCACACACTGAGGAAGGAGCACAGCTGTGTAGCTAAAGGTGGACAAAAGGTTAATGGCGGATTCGTGGGAGAGCGTCATCTGAGCAAACAAATGAAGTGACAGCTCAATTCTGCAGGGCTGAGCGCCGTCCCGGCTGGGGCGTTGACCACCCAGCATATACGCACCTCAGTCCTCCTCTGTCCTCCAAGCAACTCATTTACTTCATTTCCCCCCACCCCCTCGTGACAGTTGTTGGAGTGAGACCCCACAGACCGCTAGCTCCCCCCCCGACAACTTTCCAAGGTCCTTCAGCGTGTTTGATCCGTGGCCCTGCCGTGTCAGCGGCCGTGATTGTGCTGGAACCTTTTCTCCCTGCTCAGCCCCTGGCCCCGTAATGAACAAATTCTCCCTGCATTACCCCGGACTTGATCTCTAGCAAAACACTGCTACGACAAACAATTTAGTTTGTCAACACCTTTCCTGGGACTCTTCAATCAATGTCGGGGGTCCAAATTTAAACAGCAAAGTGCATCTGACTGCAGGACCCCAGACTGATTACACTTCCTAGTTCAGCGAATTGCTCCAGACAGGACAGCGATCTGATTACTAACCCGGCTTGAAAATACTCTCCGCTGCCCAGGATTAACATGAATATTTTGATATAGATCGATAAGCAATCTCCACTCTATAAGAAATGCCAGCAGCATTCATTTGGCTGATCAAAGGGACATCAGCTGCTGGCGACAGCTACCTATTGTTTCCTGACTCCATGGAGGAGGGCGATTCCGTCGAAAGAGGACCAGGGCCTTTGGCTCCACTTCACCTGGTCCTGGAAGCAATATCTGCTTCACAGGATCCCATCTCCAGCACTGGCCGAATCCAATTAGACTGACTCAGGGGCCACAGCACCAGAAGGCCTTCCATTAGCCACCGCCACTATATGGACGGAAAGGCCACTGGATTTATTTATGTATCTACCTACAGTACCTGTTTATTTAGCCCCGTGAGATTGAATGAATTCACTTGTTTCCAACCAGATGTTCCCAAAGCACAGACACTCATTGCCTGCGAGGGCAGCCTGACATTCCCAGTACTAATTTTACAAGTGATTATGACCAGGAAACAAGCAGCTAGCTATTAATCTATAGCTCTTTATGATGCTGTTTTTACTTGCACTCCCTGTATACCGAGCAGGATGCCTGATATCGGCTGTAACTTCACTGTTTTTCTTAGACTTTGGTTCAGATGGCCAGGCATTTATACGACGGGGCTGTGGCAGCGAGCAGCACATCTGTTTGGGAAAAGCGGGGGGCTTTACTGGGGTAGGAGCAGGTAGGGATGGCAGAGCACCAACAAGACAACTAACGAAGCAGGAGAAGCCTAGTAGCTTTCACAGGGACTGGACAGCAAGAATGGATGTTGGGAAGGGGCATGAAAGGCTCACTTTCCTGCTGTGGCCTGCAGGAACAAAGGAGGATATTACAAAACATATCTACAGAAATCACAGACTGGAAAACATCCTTAGTTATATCCCACCCACATTGTGACAAATGAGACAGCCCTGCACATGCACAGCCCTTGGGACTGTTCCACGAGCCATCACACAGAGGGGTGGCCGAAACCCAGCCTGCCCCGTCACACCCGGCTCCTGCACACCAACCCGGTGCCAACATATGTGAGGAGCTGTCAAACGAGCCCTGTGCATGGGGTGACGGGCAACAGCGTGCGGACCCTTACATGACCACACACATGAACTGCAAATAACCTCCACCCTGCCCTAACCTTAACCATAAGTAACCAAACAAAATACAAGACGTTTGGCATTTTTAGATTTTTGATTGCATTCACAGGTGGTGAAAAGCTGGTCCCCACACCCTCAAAATAACAAGTTTTTATCATATTGTGGGGGCATTTGGTCCCCACAATGTAATACGTACATGCCCCCCCCCCACAGTGACAGAAATAAAACTTACACCCCTATGTAATACATTTTAGAAATATACAGTGAGGATTTAATCCTTTAAAATCTCCTCTCCTTCCTGTCTTACACACATCACTACGAGTCAGTCACTAATTATGCATCTGAGATCATTCTGTGATCCCGTGCATCCCCTCCTCAGGCTTCCCGTCCTCAATCTAACCCTCAACCGCTTCCCAGTTCCCAAGAGGAAGCAGCACCATCCCAGAATAGTGACATCTGGGCTTTCTTAAGGGACTGCTCTTGGTGGTACGCAGTCAGCTTACGCGAGTAAAAGCCGTAAATGCAGACCATCTGAGAAGCAATAACGGCATAATGAGATGGTCAGATAGAGCGATGCCTGGAATCGAACAGGGGACATTTATTCAGGGCAAATAACCATATTAAGAGTAAAGGTTATGTGCACTTTATATTAGAGCTGAAATGGAGGAAGGATGCACTGTTTTCTTCAAACAAATTTATTAGGGATGATGTTTCAGTCCTGGAGTGGATCTTCATGAGGTTACTGAGTGTTTGGCCTAGTAATGGTATGTCTTCAAAGTTTGGAGGAACAGCACATTTTATAATTTAGAAACATGAACACATTACAGCCCGTATCTATTTACAAACACAATGCACAATTTCTTTCCATTATAAACAGATTATGTTCCTTATTCATCCAAGGAGGAGCCGTCTTTCATGGCACTCGTGCACACTGGCTTGTGGGCTACAGCTCTCGAGCGCTCTGTAAACTTTAAATTAGCGTGTACGACACGACGCACGCCACTGCCGCTGCTCCGCGTCCCGCCGTGGCGACAGATGCAGTGCGAACGCTGCTGTTTCTTCTGCATATCAATGTCTGATTTACTGCCCAAATCCTCAGACAGCTGGTTATCTCCATGTTTATGTTATTACTCCTACATGTTTTGGTTATTATAACCTTGAAATATTTCAGCGCAAGTTCAGCAATGGACTGTTTTGCTTTCCATACAGGCCAAAATGTTGAAGTTCAGAGATGACGCACCTCGTGCCTTGGAGAAGGCAGTGACCAAATCCCTCGCCCTGGCTGTTGTACAAGTGTGGTCACCGTGGTCCTCTCGTGATATAAATCCAACAGCCGAACCATCGCTGTGCCC
>JAODJU010000007.1:12462238-12483432 GCA_026776725.1 Gnathonemus echidnorhynchus | reverse complement strand
CCCCCCCCCCCCCCCCCGCTTCAGTGGGAGCACAGAACCAGGCCCCCCTCTGAAGGACTGCGTGAAGTGAAAAAGCAGATAAGGACATTTTTCTGAGACCACATTCCCCACACTGTGCAAAGCTAAATTAATTTACTGCATAACAGTTTCCCTAAATTAAACTAATCATCTATATATTTTTGGGGTTGGTTTGGCTGCAGTTTATTTTGTTTTTTCTTTACAAATCGAACTAAACTGCTGCCAAATTAGATTACGAATGCAAAAATAAAAAGGACTATAGAGAATTTCACAGGAAAAGACCCAATGCTGACCAGCCTAAGCAAACCACACATATCTGTCATAAGCAGACATCAAACAGCCCTGTGCCTGAATGCCATCATCAAACGAAGTGTAATTATGCAGTTCTATACCCTAACACCAGAGGGTGACTCACTCATCAGTGGGTGATTGACGAGTGAGTCACTAAACAAGAAAAACCAGCGATGGGATCTTAACTTTACATAAGAAAACCAGCAGCGATGATTCTTCTCCCTCATCAGCACTGTTTTCCTTTATATACTGAGGAAATTCAGGTTGAGAAGAGAGCAGTGCAGCTATTCCCTCCTGGGACTGGAACCAGCAACCTCTGGGTCAGAAGCCTGCTTCCTGAACCACTTCAGCACTTCCTGTCATGCCCTGCGCTAACAGCATGGTGAGTAGCCTTCGGCTAACGCAGTCGGTGGTCCTAGAACAATATAGCTTTGTCCTTCTTCCAGAAGTGAGCTTCTCAGCACCTTTTCAGGGCCATAGGTTTGTCACCTCCCACAGACCTTCAGAGGAAGCACCAGTCCGAAGAGCTGCAGATTCTGGTCCAACACAAACAATATAACTAGAAGGATAATCTATTTGCCGCCATCATAACTTAAGCTGCTCTTCAAATATATGTTATCGTGCTACATATCACAAATGCTGATATAACTACTTGGGGCACTGCATAAATAATTACAAAGAAATGCCTTTCGATTATTGTTAGGGTGTTCACTTTAATTGTTCATAGTCCTGTATTATTGATGTCACTACTGTTCAATCAATGAGATAGAGGCTGATAATTTACTCAGTTTTAATATGCATGCCAGAGAATTTTAATTAGTCCCAGAATCAGGGTGAGGGTGGTTTCAGAACTAGTAGGACTGGAGAAACATAGATTTCATTCCTGTTATTGAAACTGTTAACATCATTTGTCACAATGTGGGTGGGATATAACTAAGGATGTTTTCCAGTCTGTGATTTCTGTAGATATGTTTTGTAATATCCTCCTTTGTTCCTGCAGGCCACAGCAGGAAAGTGAGCCTTTCATGCCCCTTCCCAACATCCATTCTTGCTGTCCACCTATGTGTATGTCTACAAATGGGATCTATTGCTTGTACATGTGTATATATCATATTTTGAATTGGCTTAATTACCCTAACAAAGAAAACATTTATTTTCATCTGGTGTAGGTAAACCGGATTGCCAGGCTTAAATCCCCTGAAAATAAAATCTAAAGATCTTGGTCTCACCTAGTTCATAAGATGAACTATAGTTATAACTGTACTAAATGGACTATAATTCTGATTGACCAAACTGGTTTAGTACCACTTCCATAATACAAATGATCTCAAAATGCAGAATGTTTGTATGGACACTGATATTCATACTATATAACTGCATTATAAAGCATTTGTTTCCATGAAATTCCATCCAGTCCTTTGAAATCATCAGGATATAGCAGGTGTTCATCCCATGGAGCACCGTCCTCCAGATCCTCGCCCAGATCCTCCATCTAGGCCCGACATCACTTTCAGTGTGCTGGGAAGGTGGAGGTTTGACTAAAGCGGACTTAAATGACCCCGGGGTCAGAGCCAAACTCCTCTCATTTGGGCTCTGCTGCAGGCTTTTGTGAGCATACTGCACTGCCAGTGAGCCCCCCCCCAGAGGAAACCAGAAAGATACTGGGAGAGGTACTGGGAGTAGTACCTAGACTGGTTGCAGACTGGCATGGTCCGGTACCTTTGTGTGACTGAGACTGAGGCAGATGGAAGGTTTCATTACTTCAGGTTCCCTCACCCAACCAGTGCAAGTCGTCCCCCGCAAAGTCATCCTGAGCGTGAAGCGGCGGATAACGGGACAGCGAGCCGAGGGCCCGGAGCACAGAGATGCAGACGGAGGCCCGTGAATCAATCGATGGTAAAAAACAAGAGCCCAAGCCTTTCTTTTTATCCGCAGGCTTCGTGGCTTTGTAGCTGAAGTACATCTACTGTAAATATGATACACACTCACACACTAAAAGCCCCACATAAAAGTGTCTTTAAAGAACAGACGCATCCTTCTTTGTTTAGACTAAACGAGTCTGGAAAAAAAAACAGCAATTTGGCGCAATGGTCATAAAACATGCCCCCCCCATCCCACATAACCTCACTCTGCATATACACATATTGTAGGCCTGAGGTTAAATCATAAGGGATAGACGCATTTAAGAAGGGTGGTGGGGGGGTGGTGTCACGTTTCTGAGTAATAAATAGCCAGGATTGATCTGACCTCCCAGCTGGTCATGCAGTTCACTTATACACAAGTTAGAGAAATAGGTACCCCCCCCCCCCCGTGCCCCTCCAGGGATCCATTGCAAGGAAATCAGATAGCCCACATTGGGTTTGAAAAACACAGAAGTCCAGGAATGTCAATATGGTCAGCTCACATCTCTCACAGCTCCCCCCCATATCAGATTTGAATCAGCAGAAGCTCTTAATAACAAACATCTTCTGCTTAGCCATTATCTCGGGCTGGGGGCCCCGGGCCCCAGGGGCCCACTGGCAACAGGTCTCCTTGCCGAAACCTCAGTGACATCGAAGGTGTTCTGTTACGTAGGGGAGCATCCCCCGGCAAGCTGAAGGGAATCCTACTGTCTCTGGCTTCCAAACACAGTTTTCCTTGGGGTGATAGAGGCCTGAGATGATGTGAACTGTAACGTGAGAGAAAGAAAAAAAAAATTGATCCTGAATCAAAAGGAAGACTTTTGGGATCGAGGATTGAGCCGTTTATCGCCTAGCGACGTGTTAACGGCTGTCCATCACTGACCAAGAGGAGGACGGCAAGGGGAGGAGTCTGCACCTCCTCCATTAAGGAGGGCAGCTGGACGGCCCACACGTGGCGTGTGGAACAGAAGCGGACAGGTGCAGAAGCTGGCTCTTGCTGCGAAGGGACGACCCAACACAGAGGACCCGGCCCGGCGGATCGCGCTCCTGCAACACGACACCAGGATGACGTCTCCGCGGGCTGTTAGCGTGAGGAGCGGGGGGAGGGAAATTGCAGAGACATCAGCCGGTAGGAATGCAGGTCTGCTTCCCAGCTGTGTAAGGCCTTCACCCAGAGCTTCTAAGACTAAGAAATTACCCCCTCCCCCCCCACCCCCGCCCCAACCGTCTGATCATTAAGGGTGTTTATTTCAGCATCCGCGCTGCGCCCATATGCCAGTAGTGGTCGGGCCGCATCCAGACGTAGGGCGGGGAGGCGGGCGCTGGAGTGCTGAAGGCTCGTCCAAGAGCAGAACACCGTCCCGACACCAAGCCACCCTCTGGAGCTGCCTGCGGCGGCCATCTTGGATTTGCGGTACAAACATATAAACAGGAGCCGAGAAGGAATAAAACAGCACTGCACACGCATGACTGCCGCCAAAGCAGAAATACTTGCATGGTTATTGGGAGCCTTTGCTGATTGGCTAGAGTCACTTGATTCTCAAGCAGGGAAGGGTGGTGTGTTTATTATATATTACATATTATTATATATTACTATTTTCTAAGTTATTAGATGAGAGGACCTATAATTCTTTATCAGAGACACATAGTCAAAGCTGCTGAATAGGATAAGGCCTTTACAATAGTGATGTATCAGTGATGTAACGCAGAATCCACAGGGAAGTGGCAGGTGTAGGTGCGTATTACTTGACAGGGAGATGGGCGGGACCACAGGGGCACTGGCCCGAGCTGAAAGCTGATTGGCGGCTGGAGTGCCTCCTCCCCCTGTCACTCACTGATTGAAAACATATCACTGGGCCCTATGTATGAATATATGGCCCCTTTTCTGCCCCCCTTCCGCCGTGCGCAGATCTGCCTGCTCCTGTGGCCCCAAACCGCATCCTGACAAATCCGAAAACAGTCAGAAATGGCAGCGTCGCCAGCGCACCGCGACCCGGGCATCGACCGCTCCGCGTCGTCAGTCTCACAGCTGTGGAGGGAGGGCAGCCCAAGAGCGGCACCGTGATAGATGATGGCAGAAGATTCAATGAAAAATCAGTTGAAAAGCACAAAGCTCTTAATGCCAAACCATATTGGTTGCTGACTAGAGCAAATAGCATCAACGTAGCACTTATGAACAGGGGCAGCGGAAACCAATCATCCGCCTGAAGCAGGCTTGCGGCGACCCAGCCGCCTCCACGCATTTTTACCCTGATTAAACAGTAAATCCTGCATGTCTATCAGGCTCCCATTAAGGAAGCCCGCTTTTCAAAAACACCATTAATCAGCCGGGAGATATAGAGTAAAATATCAGTCATCAATTGCGACCGCTTATGACAGTTAACGCAGCCCCCCCCCCCCCGCCGGTACTCGCCGGGAACACGCAGTGATCTATCAATTACGAGCAGCTCCGTCGCATGCTAATTGTGCATTTTCCCCTCTAATGCATTTCCACTCTTATCTCATAGGCTAATGAAACCAAACAAATCAATAAATATAAATTATACATGCAAAGAAGTACTGCTGTGAACATAAAGTTTCTAATTAATTGCACTTGATTAATTTATATACTTTAATTATCTCGGCAAGCCACAGATGGCATAAATATCCGTGCAATCTGGTTATTGCTATGTCAGTCATAAAACAGCAGACGCAGTAAAACTATTAGGCCAGACCCGCTTTGTCACGGGAAAACACACAGTCACTGACATAAAAAGGCCTCACCTCTGAATAATTTAAGGTGGACAAATTGCCACACAATACAAGGCCTGGACCCTTGATTATTGTTCTAATTTTCCTTCAGGGTTTATTACGGAGTGACACCTCCTCCATGCGTGCTGGCAGAACACTAGTCAAAATGTCCTGCTTTGATTTCTTTTTTTTAGTCTCTCATTAATTAATCTTAGTGGCTGCTATGTTAGCACTGTCTACATATTTGTGTAAAGAGGCTATTAAGGCAAAACAGAAAGCTCATTCTGTTGACTCGTTGGAATGATCTATAAACACTATGCAATAATCTTAGGTCTGACTTCTGAAGAACATAGTACTTGGTCCTCATAGATGTACCTCATACTTATTCAGCAGACACTTATCCAAAGTGATATACATTTATATTGAGAAATCAGGATCAGACAGTCCCTGGAGTGGTACAGAATTAAGGGCTTGATCAGGGGCCCAATGCTGGGATTTGAACCAATGACCTTCTGATCACAGGCACGCCCTAAGCCACAGATCCACATAGCACCCCCCATACCAGAAATACCACACACAAAATGATTAGCAGGATGGACAGTGTGTTAAAAGGGCATTTTAATACATTTATCAGCACCGAGTCTCACTTTTTTAAATCTAGAAATGGGTTATCTAAAGGTATTAACCTGATTTTAGATCTTGTACAACCAAAGACACTGAAGGGGTATAATTCTGTTTCAGGTATAGAATGGCGATTAATTATCCTGGATTTCATTGTCCTTTGGAAAATGCTGTATGTTAGAAAGACAGTAGAAAATACACAATATGGAAAAGTCTTAGGCAGTCACAGAAAAAGATGTTTAAATGATCTTCATGTTGGTGTAAAACCATAATTTTATGTCTGTCTAATTGTGTCAACTTAGCCATTTTAAAACTTCCCCAAAAATCACCCCAGTATTTGCAGCAACCATCCAATACACCCAAGTATTTTTTGACCTGACCACTACCCTACCTTGTTTGGCTAATCAATACCCCATTGCATTATTTAACAACTCAAGTTAATTAATTAATTGAGCTGGTAGAAAAGTTTAACAAATACAGCCGCAGAAAAAATTAAGAGACCACAGCACAATTTTTTGTTTCACTCATTTCTCAATTCATGTGTTTGCATCTGTGTAAACTATACAGTTTTTGCAAACTCCAGCCTGGTTCTTCTCTGTTCCTCATTAATGAAGGGCTTCTTCCTTGCTTTATGGGTCTTCATTCCTGCCTCTAGGAGCCTGATACGAACTGTCCTAGCAGTGCACTTCACACCTGCACTTAATGTTTCCCATTCCTTTTGAAGGTCACTTGATGTCATTGTGCGATTCTTGGGGCATTGTTGGATAAGTTGACTGCCATCTCTGCCATTTCATATCCATCCACCCCCTACCTGGCTTGATTTTGATCACTCCCAGTGTCTCTTGCTTCACATGGTCTTGTGTACTTGTGTAATTTTGAACCTAGAAGCAACCTGCTGCTCAGAGTAGCCTTCTGCCAGCAGAACCAGGATTAAACCAGGATTAAAGCGGGATTTAAAAATGTAAATTTGTTTAAAAATATAGGGTGGTCTCAATTTTTTCCATGGCTGTATATGGAATAGCTGAGGTGTCCCTGAGGAGAGGTCTGGGACCCGAAAGACATCAGTAACTTTTGGGAGAACAGATGAAACTCTTATTTTTATTGTGTTGCTGTTAATTTGCATGTGTCATAATGTTAAATTGTGTTTTTTTTCTGAGCAAATATACACTTACCAAGATACCTATTAACATTTCCATTGACTTTTGCATAGCACTGCATATCTGATAAGTCTGCCCTTAAAGTCTGAGGTAAGACAGTTAATCTACATTTGATTGGCATTTTTAGTATCTCTTGAAAAGAGAAATGCATATAGTACCAAACTGTTACTGTATGTTCATGTATGTGCAGTGTTGTAGCGCTCCACTGGGAATGGTGGTATGTAAAAAGAATTTAACTGAATGATATTATATATCACCTCCACATTTTTGAAAGAGATGAGTTTATAAATAAATTGAAATGCGATGGGTTGGCGCCCTGTTTTGGGCTCTCCCTGCCTCCCACCCATCGCTTTGGACATCCAGACCACCACGATCCGGCATAGGAGAAGAAGACATAAATAACAGATCATGGATGGATGGATGGATGGATGGATGGAAGTTGCTAAAAATATTTACACATTTGTTCATGCAACTGTGATGCCGCTATGTGTTATGGACTTTCAGCCAAAACTTTATCACTTTCAGCCTTGGCTGGGGATGGTCAGAGGGAGTTTGTAAGTGAGGATCATGGGAAATTTCCCTCACAGGTGAGTGTAGAGGAGGATGAGAATCACAGGCGTTTACATCTTGATTTCGCTAATTGTGGTTTTAGTATAATTACTCCAACAGGGAGCTGAGCAGAATGATGACCACAAAGAGATCACAGAGCACCATCAATACATCCACATTTAGTAAAAATGTCTCTGTCCACATTCATTAAAACGTCCATATACCTTTTAGATCGGGCTTTTTAAAAAGTTTGTTCTTATTACCAGAATTCTACTGCTGATCGAATTGTTAGCGTTTTGAGTGTGTATCTGCGTGGGATAAACATACAGAAAAGCTAGACCTGTTTTTGTGCTAGCTGTCAGGATGGGTCTGATGATGTGACTGTCAGACTTTGGTTTCTGTGTGGTGCTCTTCATTTCACACTGGGAACATCTGCATATGTTGAACATGCATACCTAGAAAACAGAAAGGACCATATCATCTGCATTACGGGCAAATTGCACAAATTAGACAAACGGCTGGCTGTTCCCTCCCTCTGTGACAGACGCATGTCACCGTATAAGCGAGTAACTGGCAGTTCTGTGTAGCTCCATGAAGCCAATGACTCCAGACATCCGGTTTCCACCGTATAAATGCTTCAGTGTCTGTAGAAACACCTGACTGTTCTGGCCGCGACTTCAAACGCAGGGGGAATATGCTCTGTTTACCCTCGAGGCTCCTTTCATGTTGCTGGTGTTCTAAAGAAAATAATTCTTTCTGCAGTTGCTGTACACAAGGTGTCTGTTTCTGGTACGGAGCCATAAAAAGTAAACTTGCCTTCAGCCTGTCCGCAGCGTTAAGCATGGGATGTAGCCTCACCACGGACACCAGTGGAGCAGTCCTGATTTCACCTCTTGGCTGGGTAAACAGGGGCACTGGTGTCACTGGGTAACGTTTACTGCTCCATCAAGGTAAGAAAGCAGCTGTCAGGGGTATGACCTGCACCATACAGACCTCCAGCGACCTCTCAGCTATGTCTGTCGCTACCCTGAATCTCTCCCGATCTGAAGGAGTCCCATTTTATTAATAAAGAACATAACTAACAAGTTACGAAAGGGTGACTTTTGTTTAACATTTTGTGTTTTATTTATGGAGAGACAAGACCAGGGATTACATTTTTAATCCTAAAATGGTTAACAGGAATATTGTCCTCCACAATGCAGACGATTGAGAAAGAAAAAATGTGACAAGCAATTGCCATTCATTAAATTCCTGTATCGTTAAAACGCAGGGAGTTACCAAGGCTACCTGACTCACTGTGAGACCCAATGACGTACTAATCTGTCCACTGTGTTGTACATTAGTGATGTGCTGTTTCATTACTCACCATTTCCGTGCCTCTATGGCAAGTCAGAGCAGTAGCCATTACTTCTGTATTTACGTCTGTACGTGTGTACTTCTGTATTTTGTCAAAAGACACTAAAAGAAAACCAAAGCAGTATATTGTGCAATTCTTATAGTAGGAAAAAATAATGCTTCAGAGTGAAATAATGCTGCCTACTTTGGTCACCTGGCTGGAGTGAGATTTTCGACTAGAGACAAGTGCACACATCCACATGTATGTTAGAGTTCTATTAACTTATAAATAGTCTGTGGCACGCCAATGCTTTTCATCTACCCGATTTTATCTTTATAATGAAATAATATAGATCTGACATAAGATTTCTTACGTGAGTGTGAGAGTCAGTAAGCGACAGTGTCACGCCAGATGCGTGAGAGTTGGTAACCCGGTGATATATTTCTAACGATAATTTACGGCTTTAATGGTGTTCACATACTAATAGCTAAAATTTCATAGTTATTCTCCTTTAACCTATCATTTCTACCCATAATTTAAAAAAATTATAGTAAATGAAGCAAAAAAAAGCTTTAATTATATCTAATAAAAAAAAGAGTGAGTAAATGAATCCCATAAGGCTCACAGCTAAGCGAACGCTTCATGCTTTAGCTCCATGCTAGTCCTGTTAGCCATTTGTGGACATGCGTCACGCGCCGGGCTTCGTGTGGCCCGTGGCATTCAGGAGCGACACAAGGTGTCTGTCAGGCCCCGCCTACTCCACCTCGCTGGCTTTGTCCGCACATCCCAGATGCAGATATGACACAGTCAATTCGACAATAACAGTGACAGAGGAATATCGTTAGTAGGTGGCAGCGTGCAATCAGTCAGAGTCTGTTTGACTTTAATTCATGTAGATGCACCCCTAATACTCATTATAGAAACGTCGTTCCTCACCAGTTTTCTGCTGATTAATGGGAGGTGATGCTTTCCCTGGCTCCTTTTTTTATGGCATCTCTGCACAACCTGCAGGATGAATGAGTTTCATGTGCAGGAGATGAGCCCCGATACGGCCTCCCAGCCCAGCGTGGGCACCACGGGGCAGCCCTGTCTCTGCATCAGGAATCACGAGTGCCGAGAAGCAGAGGTGAATTTGAACAAAAGCGAATGTTTGAACAAAGCCAGGATACTGCGAGATGCGACAGAGCTGTGAGATGGACAGGAATCTAAGAATCGTGCGTCTCTGTCGGCTTTCCGCACGGAGTCTTAAATAGTCGCTAACGGCCGATAGATGGATAAAGCGGGATAAACCACTCCCCCCCATCCCCCCATCCCCGTCTACCTTAGGTCTCAGGAGTTAGTGGCTGTATTAAAAGGCGAAAGCAGTAGGCTAACAGCTTGAGGAGGAAGGAGGCCGTGTCAGTGACGCACGCAGCCCAGCGGTTCCGCCAGAAAGTCCTCATTTGCACCCCTCCTGTACGCGGCTGCTGTGAAACGACAGGCTCAGCAGTCTGCCAACACGTGCACCGGAATGAAGAAGCGTTGCCATGTGCGCTTCCCCCCGCCCGCCCCCACCCCCGCCCCCACCCTGCATGGCACAGGAGACTTCATGGGAATTGCAGCCCGCAGGGACCCGGAGTGGTACTCACATGCCGACCAGATGACATCATCCTCAACTGGCCCCGCCCCCGCCATTAGGCAGGCTCCACCCACCACACCCTCCTCCAGCTATCCTGTCAGGTACAAACAGCCAATCAACATGCAGTGGAGCCTTTTGACCGTCCATTTATATGCTTTACAGGATATGATGTAAGGATGGAGATAAAGACAATAATAAGCACATTTGATCTCTAAACAGGGTTTGTTGGATTGTCTATATGATTATTACATGAATGAACTTTTGTTCATTTGTGAAAAAATGGTATATTACAGCGATATACCACCCAGGATATCCTGAAGCTTGTGTCCTCCAAACTCAACCCTGTACCGGATAAGGGGTAAAATAATTGCGGTGGATTGGTTTCTTATATAGTTGTATTGACAGACATTTTAACTGAAAGGATTCCCAAGGTTCCAACCCAAACATAAAGTAAGAGAAATAAACTTTTTATATTTGGGTTTTAGCAGAACTCTCCCCAGCTCCTCAAAAGGTGATTTTTTTTGTGTATTTATCCTTGTCTATAGAGGAAACCAGTGAACATACTGGGTGAGAAAAAATAAGGTAAGCTAAGTATAAAAAGGCAGCCTAGTATGTTCTGGAATGTCATATTTCCACTAGAGCTGTTTCGCCTGTGCATTCCTCAAAGAGTGACGTTCTGGAACAGCGCATTCAAAACAAACTTTAAATGCTGCTAATGGAGTCCTGCTTTCAGCTTCTTTATTCAAACCTCCTTTAAAACGCAAGGAACCGGTCACAGCACCCTTCAAATAAAGACTGAGTCGTTCAGTTTGGTCCCATACAGCATCATTGTAGCTCCTTCCCAGGGTAAAGGTTCCTTTAGGCGTCTCCGATTCAACCCGAATGAATCGGGCAACGTTTCAGTATAACGTTTGCAAAACAGATCCCGATCCTGTCTTTGTGCTGAAAATACCACTCCTAAGATTTAGACCTATTAGACAAAGGGACAGCAGGTCCTTGCCATCAGTTGTACTGTATATGACACCTAAAGCCTTCGGATGAAATTCCTGGGCTTTGAGAGAAACAGGAGGTGGGGCGGGTGATGAAGAATTCACCAAACGAGAGAAGTGAACAAGGCCCTCTGCTGACCTCAAGGAGAAAAAGCTATAAGTAGCCAGGAGAGGCTTTTGAGTTTTTTGATGCATTGACTTCTCTGGTGTTTTCGAGGGCTAGTGGACCCAGAATCAAGCATAGAGCGCCTGCAGACACCGGACCCCGAAGACGGACCCTCCGCCCAGGACACCGGCCCCTGCTGCCTGCATCCTGGCTGCACCGTGCTCCCAGAGACGGCAAACTCATGACAATGACGGCCGCACTTAGTGCCACAATCATAATAATTGCTGGAACGTTCAGCCGAGAGAACGAGCAAAGCCGATTAAGAGATCTCCTACATGATCAAATTTTAATCTGATGTCTTCACCCTGATCTGGCTGGAACATAAGAGGCTTCTTATGTTCTTATGCATTAACAGATTTGTGCCGACTGAACTCATAGCACCTAATAATATTGGAAATGCCAGCCGATGCCATAGTGATCTTCCAAGAGTCACATCCACGTAGAATAAATATAGTGAAAACAGCAGCAGTTAATGTTAAATTATCTATTAATCTTCATTTTTATACAAACCAGTTTTAATGAGATAATACTTCTAATAATTCATAAATCTTAATTTAACAAATAACGCCATCAAGGAATCTTGTATTTTGTTTGTTTTCTTTTTGTATCTTTATTACATGTATTTTATTTTGGTAAAAAAACAAAACAAAAAACTAAAAATCCTCATAGCAAATTGTTAAAGTAATTTTAAGCAGCTTGTTTGCTAAAGTTTACAAAGTGCCAAAAATAATTTTCAATAAAACATTAAGCAATAATATTAGCATTCAATAATGTATTACTTCTGCATTTGTTTCTTTTAATATTTAAAAATAATATCAGGATACATGTATTTTGAAAACTATTTAAAAGTATTGCATTAAAATTGATTGTATTCAAAATACAAAACAAATAAAATAAAATAAATAAATAAACCTAGCACTCAAATATTATACAGAACATCACTGCAAGATACCAAAATTTCACTGAAGTGTGTCAGTATAGGACAAATTCCTATCTTTGTACAGTGTGGAACGAATGCATTCACTTAAACGCTGTTATTCCACTTTAAAACAATGTTTACTTTGCTGATAATTAGCATGCATGCTTTGCTGTCAGCCTGTAGACTATGTGGCTTAGTGTTAATAATCATTGTTGGCCGCTGATTAAACAGTTGGTTTCATTTTCAAGTTATTTTTCCTAATTGCAGTCAAACCCACCTTTTGGAAAAGAGCGAACACATGATCAGGCCATGAATTAGCACTTAGCAATGCAACTAAAATGCCCGAACTGCAGATCATCAGCGCTCGGTAAACTGAACGTGAGACAACGGAGAGCTGAAAGGAACTGGCACACAGGCACGGCAGCTTGGCATCTGACAACAGCAACAACATAGACTGAGCGAGCCACTGGATAATGCCGGAACTCTGGAGAATACAGCCGCCAGGACACAGTAAGCAGGCCGCAGATGAATTTGTAATCTGCTTTAATCTACAAAGCATGTTGCGTCTGAAATTTAAAAAAAAGGGTAAAGATTATGTCATAGATAAGACTTATTTGTCTGTTATCCATCTGTAACCATATTGTTTGTTTTGTTGTGTATCCCAATAACAGATGTTCTGTACCTTGGGGTCCACAGGTCAACTTCAGTAAACAGATTGTGCTTAAATTAGACGGCAAACAAATAGGAATATACAGTAGTAAAAAAAATATATAGTCAAAAGATAAACAAACATGAAGAAGTAAAATTGCTAAATTTTATGAAAAACTTATGTACATATATATATATATATATATATATATATAGAGAGAGAGAGAGAGAGAGAGAGAGAGAGAGAAAATTAAGCAGGGTCTCTTGCAATTAATTAGGGACTAAAATTCCAAAAAAGTAACGTGTCCTTGATTTTCACAGTTACATTTTTAACGGGTCTGTAGGCTGTGCAGCCCTGTTCTCAGCCCAAACGACAAATTCTGATAAAGCAGTGGGCAGGTTAACCTTGACGATGTACAAATAGACTGAGGATCGACCGGGACCCCCTCCTGTCACCAGTTGATTCAGTGGAGCCAAAATGTCAGGATGACGAAGGGAATTTAAATCACGGCAGGGTCGATGTGCTTTTACTGTACTCCTCCTGTACTGGTTCCCGGTAAGCCCTGCTAAATCGGCGCGTTTTAAATGATTCATTCAGCGTCAAATATCTCCATAAAAATAAAGTGCACAAGGGCTTTCAGGACACTTCGGTATTTACTTGAAATTAAATTTGAGCCACTTACTTTTCAATGCATTATCCTGGCTGATAGGAGATTAACCCACATGGCTGGCACTGGGAATTAAGGCACCTACCTGTAGTTACTCCTATAAAATCTTGGCATACAGATGGAGCTGAAAGGCTATACTAGCAGGCTGATGTAAGTGTACACCGAGTCAAGCGGAGCGAGGGAACAAGGCTGGCATACAGGCACAGCCGTATAAAATAGGACCGAACATGTTAAACAGATTAAAGCACCGAAAGGAAAGCAGACTGGTGGTCCTGTCTGCCAGGTATAAAACAGCAAGGCAGAGAAATGTGTGCAGTTTTAGGTTACACTCCTCACATTTTACAGTACATATAATGAGGGCATGCATGCAAGACATATATGTGCATTTTATATACATTATAAAATAGGTCTCATATTTGCCATTTAATAATAATATTATCCATTGTGGGCTCTATTATAAATAGATAACACAATTTATAGATATATTACATATTTATAAAATAATCTGTATGAATGACCAGTTTTAGCAGGTGTGGGGTAAGAATGAAATAGAGTCATTGTATAACAAAAAAAATGTGTGTATGTGCGCAGTTCCTTTCGGTTTGGCTAGTTATGTTTTCTGGCCACGTGCTGCTGGTCAAACAACTGCACGCTTTTTTGGCCTCATTAAAAAACCAATAGTACGACGTCCAATAATGTGCAAACTTGCACACTCCCTTCTAAATCTTTAACAGCAATTTAAAAAAAAAAAAAAAAACACGCACACGCGCACACACACACACACACAGAAAAACAAAATAGAGAGCTCTCTGTATGGCGCGTCAGTCGCCAGAAACACACTGGCGGCCAACGTTGTCCTTCGCTGAGTTCGGCGAAGCTGGAACAAGCTCCCTGCACACTCCAGGCTTGGTAGACACGCATCCCGCGACACGGGCATCCACACCAGAGAAACAGAACAATAAATATGTACATGTGATTACGGCAGCATGGCCCGGTAGCTCTTGGATCAGTGCTCCACTGGTTTTTTAGGCCTGGCTCAGAGTCGCTGCTGATCCTGTGGAGCTCAGCCGCAGGGACAGAAAGGCGCGCTTACGTCTGTGTGGTCGGCCAGCCGAAACTTTACGACTTTTAAAGGAGCGCTGGCCATTTCTGCAGGTGCCACCATGGTTCTCATACCCAACAGGTCACTCTGGTTAGCTTCCACCAGCAGAATAACTGTAACTTGCTCACACTAACCAGGCCACTTCAATAAGACGGGCTCATTCAGCTGCTCTGCCATTTACTGACTCCACCAACAAAAACCGTTACTAGATTATAATCATTACACATAGTCTGAATTAAACTCTGTTGAACTGCTATACAGTGCATATAAAAAGTGTACACATCCATTAAAATGGCAGGTTTTCGTGATCTTAAAAATGAAAACATGATAAATCATTTCAAGACTTTTCCCACCTTTAATGTGACCTATATCCTGTACAATTCTATTGAAAAACAAAACAAACACATCTGTTAGAAGTAAAAAAAAAACAAACAAAACGTACAATAAGCTGGTTGCATAAGTGAGCACACCCTTAAACTAATATTTTGTTGAAGCATCTTTTGATTTAATTACAACATTCAGTTTTATTGGGTATGAGTCTAGTCATCTTGACTCCAAATCTGTCACCCCGCAGACTTTCAGTTGCATTTGGCTCTGGGCTCTGATTGGGCCATTCCAAAGCTTTAATTTTCTTCTGGTGAAGGAATTCCTTTGTTGATTTGGATGCATGCTTGGGGTCATCGTCATGTTAAAAGGTGAAATTCCTCTTCCTCTTCAGCTTTCTATCAGACACCTGAAGGTTTTGGGCCAAAATTGACCGGTATGTGGAACTGTTCATAATTCCCTCCACCTTGACTAAAGCCCCAGTTCCAGCGGAGGTGAAAGCCCCCCCAAAGCACCCACCATGCTTCTCTGTGGGTGTGGCGTCTTTTGGTGATGTACAGTGTTGTTTTTGTGCCAAACATTCTTTTTGTAATTGTGGCCAAAAAGTTCAACCTTGGTTTCATCAGACCATAACACATTTTCCCACATGCTTTTGGGACAAGAAGTTTTTTTTTTTTGCAAAATTGAGCAGGGCCCGGATGTTTCTCTTTGTAAGAAAAGACTTCCATCTTGCGACCGTACCCCATAGTCCACACATATGGAGAATATGGCAGATTGTTGTCACATGTAGTACACAACCTGTACTCGCCAGAAATTCCTGCATCTCCTTTGGTGCTGCTGTAGGCCTCCTGTAAGCCTCCCTGACCGGTTTTCACCTTTTCTTTTCAATAATTTTGAAGGGACCTCCAGTTCTCGGTAACGTCACTGTTGTCCCATATTTTCTCCTCTTCTTGATGACCGTCTTCACTGTGTTCCATAGTTACTATACCAAATGCCATGGAAATTGTTTTGTACCCCTCTCCTGACTGATACCGTTCAAAACTGAGACCCCTTTGATGCTTTGTAAGCTCTCTGCAAACCATGGCTTTGGCTGCAAGATACAACAAGGAGTAAATGTCAGGAAAATCCTGCTAAGGGAGCTGAACTTTATTTGGGGTTAATCAGAGTCACTTTTAATTGATGGGAAGTGTGTACCCAAAAAAGACTGAATGCTGTAATTAAATCAAAAGGTGCTTCAACAAAGTATTAGTTTAAGGGTGTGCATACTTGTGCAACCGGCTTATTGTACATTTTTAATTATTTTTTATATATATATTTTTCCCCCTAACACATTTGTTTGCTTTTCAATTGAATTGTACAGTTATAAATTTAATGATTTATTGTGGTCTCATTTTTTGACATCACAAAAACCAGCCATTTTAACAGGGGTATGCACAGTTTTTATATCCACTGTATTTCATACCAACAGAAATACTTCAATTTTAGAAAATGTTATGAATTTACCATCTTTTCTTATTATTATTAGGATATGTATTAAGTGCGGCTATTGTTAAATATTCTTATACCTTATATAAATTCTGAAATAAAAATGTAAAATATATAATTAAATATTTTCACTGAGATTTACAATGGAATTTTTACCCTGAGAAGGTGGAAAACAGCACACACACAAACACACCTATTATATATAAATTGCTCAGAAATGAAGGGAAAAAAGGTCTATATTTCGAAAATACCAGAATGCAGTTGGAATCTTAAAAGCATTTCCAAATAAAAAACTTTAATTTTTAAGTTTAATTCGTAAATTTAACATTCCATTCAATGTTTTCATAACTAATTAGAAAAAAAACGTTCAGAGAATTTTTCAAACATTTAAGGGAGAATTTTCTGTGAAAGATCACATATCAGAGTAAACATGCATCACGTGCATTAACGGGTACATGCAGCATGCAAGAGAGCAGGGTCGTCGCTCTGGCATGCGGCGCTCTCTCTCTCAGGACTGCAGGCTAAAACACGCATACGGGTCACACTGAGCAGAGCCCCTCGGTCTGAGAGGCCCGGGGAGGAGACGGAGGAGGACGTGACAACAGGGTGAAGCAGAAAGGCCAAAACCTGATGGCAGCTCACAGCACCAGGGCTGAAAAATTGGATTATGGCAGTAACCCCCCCCCCGACAGACCCCCGGATTTAATTTGTCACTAGAATTTGACATACGAGGTAATTCAGATGAAAACCCCATGACATATAGCCCGTAACATCTCCACTGAAATAGTTCCTTACTTGCTCACCGGCATGCAGAAGCAGAGGCATCTCAGATGGTTCAGGCCAACAAGACAGACACCAAGGAACAATAAAACAACTGCTTTGTCATTTTAGATACAGTACTAAATATACCAGGTTTTATTTTTCCAGATGGATGGATAGATGATGCTTTTTCTGCACTTTAAACTCTGATCTTATTGCCATTTGATGCACCGAAATGATGAAAAAGATACGAGTGGTTTGGTTGTTTTATGTCGTTCTAATTACAGCAACAGGATATCAGTACATTCTTGGAAAATTGCTTGTGTTTATTTATAGGTGGAGTCCCAAGATAATTAACGTATGCAGGCCAGTGACAGGGACTGTTTAGGCAAGTCTACTGTCAGATTTAAAACTACTGACCTACATGTATGTGAAGCTCAGAACAAACAATTTTCAGTCTAATGAATCGAGAGGATGAAATGACAGGAGTAACGTGGCGAGACTGAGACTTGTTTTGCAGCCCAAACAAAGCCATCATGCTTTTTATGTATGAAACATGTATGTGTTCTGACCTCCTGAGAAAGTCTTTAAAAAGTGATGCATACTTCAATTGGGCTTTCAATTCTCTGCCTTAATATCAATGAGGCCCGGCTCGATACACATGCGTACACACAAGTCCTAAATACCGAGTCATTAGTCACATAACAAAAATCATTCTGAAGTTCATTTTCAAAAGAATTCCATAAAAGAATATTTTTTATAATTATTTTACCACAGATTGTCCTTCAAAAGTTTATAATTACAGTGACAATGAAAAAATGGAAATAAATTTACACAGAATAACTTATAGTCAAAACAAAACAGAAAAAATACAGTTATTTATTAAATAGCACAAGATACAAATTACTAACCTGAAACCAGGGTATACAAACATTAGCAAACACAATGTTAAAAGTAAACACCAGCCTTCACTGTAAATTGTGAATATTGAATTTCTAATTCAGTACAAAATAGTTTAAAAGAAAAAGAACATTTATCTTATTAAATGGAGTAAAAGAAATACAAAAATATCAAAATATTAATTTACTGACTATGACATGTTCTTAAAATGAAAATCAAAGCACCCACTCTTATTGTATTAAAATATCTGAGTTTTGTGATTTTTTTTTTACTTTTTTGTGAATATTAAAGAAATATGCAAATTCCTCCCCAAAGTACGAAAAAAACGAATACAAATAGATAGCAAACAATTTAGCATAAACAGATAAAAGGTTAAATAATTACAGCTTATTACTTGTCATTACTACTATTCCAACTGCTACAATTATTATTATAAATTAATAATTATAACAAAAATAATAATCATTACTATTATTATTATTGTTATTATTATTGTTGTTGTTGGTATTGTCACCAGCATATAAAATATGTATAATGCTGAGATTAATGCACTTGAACAGTAGGGGGGGGTCTACTTTTCGCAGCACCCCGACACCTTCCTGGGGCAGACTGTCCCCCATTTGTCAGGGCGAAAGCGAGACCTGCTGGCTGCTCGGCGCGCTCCCTCGGCTCCCTTGAACCTTACCACCCACCGTACACTGTCGTTTGTTTAACTCCATTCCATTCACATGAAGTGTAAGCAATAAAGCACTCCCGCATTCTCGCGCTGGATTGCTTACATGCGGTAACCCCCCAGTGCCCCCCCCCCCATAATAAGCCTGTGCCCTTCAGCCAGTGCCCTGCGCAGGCACGCAGACACGGACAAGCACGAGGAACATGCAGTCTGTTCCATTAATTATGCGTTACACTCACGCCTGATTCAGCTATTTAAATATACAGTTATAACATACATGTAGATCCATTTAAGGTGATTATAATGTATACATTAACAAGAACAATACATTTCTTAACAATTAATTAATTTCGGTTACAAATATCTCAAACTAAACAGTTTGATCATCTGCAAAGAATTCACATATAAATATTTAAAGTCAAAGAAACCTTTCAACCATTCTCTTATTTTAAGATTGTAAACGAGGCCAGGCGGATGGTGGCATGACGCATATCTCCAGGTGGACCACTACCCCCAGGAGAGAAAAAAAAAACCGGCTCAAACTCCATCTCCCCAGCTTATAAAATCATCAGTGGAGCGCTTACTTACATCCGCGGTGCGTCTAAACCTCCTACTGAGCTCTGATCTTTACCCTTAATATTCCACGGGAGGAGCGAGTACGCACCAGGTAGCTGGAGCGTCAAGAGCCGCGTTTCACCTAACGCGCAGGAAAGAAACCAAAGCGGGACAATTACATCCAGGATCAACCAACATTCAACGAGAGAACCCCCCCCCCCCCCTTTTGGTGTTGTGCTCTTGTTAAGGAAATATCCACTTATTTTCTGAAACATTTGCTCCAACTTAGGAAGCAAGTCGGACTTTTAACGGCTTTTTTTGTTTGTGAGGCGTCTGCCGCTGGAGGAGGGCGTGTGCGCGACCCGTCTCGATCGCTAAGCTTTTCAGACTGCTGAGGGTCAGGAGCGCCATCTACTGGTGTCGGGGAAAAGCCGAGAGAAATGGCCACGGATACGTTTCTCTCATCAAACTAAGTGCCCTCTCACCTCGCACTTGTCACGTTTGCGTTTCTGATCCCCACGACAACATTGCCTACATGCAGCTGGCAGTTTTTTCCCCATTAGCCCCCCATTTCCTGTAGAGGGATGGAAGGAGTAATTATTAATGACTTCATCAGGTTGATTGTGCATTCATCACTTTTCGTTCAGACAGAAGAGAGCGACTTGTGTTTCACTTGGAAAATGAAATGCTTAAAAACAAATAGTTGTGCTCCTTGACCTGGGCAATAACAGGCTGCAGCTGGATCAACAACGGGGAAGAATGGACAGGTCAGCCAGCTCTAGTCTAACCCAGGAAAACATACAAAAAAAATTACAAAAAAAAAGATGGAAAAGTAAAATGAGGCAAAACCTATCAAGAGTATTATAGGAAGGTCTCAGTTATGCCAAAACAATATTTTGCACTGACTGTACAAAGAACTGCTATGAAACGAAAACCTGCTCCTGCTTTTGTTGAGTTCTGAGTTTTATATTATTACACATTGATGGTGTTCTCACCACTTTAGGACGTGTAGATGCTGCTATAGTGCCCAGTATCCTACTGGAAACAACCCTGAACTGAACTGGAATGTGTCATTTTAAGGCAGCTTTTCCAATCCGGTCCTTGGAGACCCGCAGTCGGCCCATATTTTTGCTCCCTCCGAGTTCCCTGGACTGTCTGTGGGTCACCGAGGACCGGATCGGGACAGCCGTCACGCCTGGGGACAGGGCAGTGGCCTTCCCGAGAGTCTGTGAGCGAGGGTCTGGGTGGACTTCCGCCTCCGGGCTCCTGTGTGCTCTGGGTTTCCGTCTGGGAGCCGGAGGCCGCGCAGTGCACACAAACACATTACTGTCAGCCACTCTCGAGTAACTGCTGAGTAACAGGCACAAATCGAAGGCTGGCTCAGGGCCCAGCTGCAGTCACCGTCCGGGGGAAAGCTCAAAGAGGGTGGGGGGTAGAGCCCCGCTACTCAGCAGCTGATCCTGTGAGCTGCTGCTGGAGAGAAGCCTGGGGGTCCCTGCAGAGACATGGAGAAGACCCCTACCCCATCTCATCCAGCCTTCTGTTCCTAACCCCTAGTCCACACGATGGCCATGACAAGGTAGTATGGAGCTTATCTTCCTCTCACTGACATATACACACTGTATCCTACACATGGCATTTCCTTAGGTGCAGCTTATACGACAGCGGTTAACTCACATCACAGTCCTACGGTACTTATTCAAATAGGATGTTCAGAGAGTCCTAAATTAGACAGGTTGAGAGTTTTTTTTTTTTTTTGGGGGGGGGGGGGGGGGGGGGGGGGTC
>JAODJU010000007.1:12434222-12446167 GCA_026776725.1 Gnathonemus echidnorhynchus | reverse complement strand
CCCGGCCTTGTGCCCTGTGCTGCCTGGAATAGGTTCCCCAGACAGATGGGCAGATATTATATATTAGATTATTCATCGTACTTCTGAAAAAAAGATACAATTTGAAATTTTGAAATCTGCTGCCTCTCTTGTCCAAAACCAACAGTGCTAACAATGTAACCTGTTTGTCTGCTCACAAGGCTGAAACTATTCCATCTGAATACCTTTTAAGAATCGGACGGGATTACTGCAGCTAAACATTTTTCTTTTCTTTGTCAGGCACAAACCGGCAATGTATTTCAGTGCTAAGCTGTGCTAATTTATTTTTTTAATCTTTCTTGGGGCATTCTAGCCAGAGACAAAAAAAGCATATTAAATTACAGATAATTATTTAAACTGACAGAACTGCAATGCATATTTAATTATAAATCCAAGCCACAGACATATTGCCATTTTGCCTAGTAATTTGTCGCATTTTCTGTCATCTTAACTTCGATTGGTTTGTTTTACATTGTGTTACATACCACTGTACATCCACATGCCTTCTACTTACATCCACTTCCCAGTGGTTGTAAGTCCAGGGTTGCTGGCGGAGACCTGGACCCAATGCAGGCACCATAGGGCAGAAGGTAGAGAAACCTGAACAGGATGCCTCATGAATTATGCTTTCTAGGAAGCTTCATGTATGTGGCAACCCCCTACTGGAGAACCAGTCATGGAAGTTGGATGAAAGGTTTATAATATCAATTCTGCATAAAACATACGGAATTTAAAAGTCATGCATCCACTGCCGCTGGATACACATGTATTTTACTGAGCCTTACAGTTTGTTGGGTTTGAAAAAATTGGTACTATGTCACAACAAACTACTCCTCAACCATTTCCAGCACTGGAGGAACTCTTGGTTAATTTATGGTAGGCCACCACCTTGGGAGCAGGTTCCACTTTCTTCCTGCCTTCCATGACTGCCCTCCCTAGCCTCCTGCTACAGGTCAGCTAAACAACCACCTGCACACTAAAAAAAAAAAAAAAAAAACAATGCTTCCCGGATGTGACCCTGCCTCACTGCAACATCTGTGCCATGGTGGATTTCTGAAATAGCCACCGCTACGGAAACAGGGTGAATCGTGGGGGGACTTTTTTTCTAGAGGGGCGGGGTTGACGTGTTTAGTAGGGGTCCATAACGGCCTAATTGTAGAGTGCAGTGTTAGGGGGCGTTGCTTCCTTTCTAATGATTTTGGGGGATGGTAATTTCAGCGCACACATAATGTCGCCCAGCTGTCCAAACACAGTAGTTTAACCCACTCAGCTGCCTCTTATTGACAGAAGCTATCAACCAGCACAGCCTGACAGCACAATGGTCTTAGACACATAAATGTTAAGAATGAGGACATATGCACACTATCGCTACTCACCTGAAGACAAGCAAACTTTTGTTCCGAATCACCTAATGTCATGCCATTTCAGAATTTGAAGAAATCAGCGTATTGAAAAAGCCAATTTTCCTGTGTTTATAATTAAAAGCTACCCAGCAGCACCCAATCAAGGCCTGGATCAAATTATCACCGTTTCTGGCCTTGGCATCAACACAAAACCCTGTGCTGTCCTATAATGTGATCATATCCAATAATGTATCACTCACTTTAAGTATGGGTAAAGCTATTTTGCTTAACAGTTGTGTCAATAATAATAAAATGCTTCATTTGACATCTTTGGGGTCATAAGCTAAGCGAAGGACCCTGTATTCAGAGACATGTTGTTCTTTGTGAAAGGTCAAGCGTCCTCACAAAGGTTCCCACTGAAACGGCGTCGCTGTGTGGCTGTGGGCCGAGTGGCAGAGAGGCTAACTGGCATGTTGAAGGGGCTGCACTTCATTTTCAATATTCACATACCCTTAAACCCGAGAGTGGCCGTTCTTCAGGAACGGCCTTTGTTTTAAGTACCTCACCAATGGCCTCAGCCGTTCTCATAAAATGCCATTCTTTTCCATAAACATGTTAAAGTTATTTATTGAGCACAGTCTGGGGGAAATCAAACAAAGGGGCAATTTTGTATGAAGAAGGCACAGTGTCGAGGCTAAGCTATACAAACAAAGGGGGGCACTAAACAATGAGTTTAATGAGCTGAGCCTGTCCAATCCCGCACAATTATTCCTCAAATGCCTCAGGTTAATGTTGTTATTGTAGAAACATCCCCAGAAGCAACAGACTTGGTCTGTAAAGCCAGGACCTACCTGAAGATGTGGTGATGGCAACCGTGGGGGGTGGGGGGGCAATTGCAGGAGGAGGGAGGAGCATTTGTGGCTGGCGACTTGGCCCCAGAAGCTGTTGGTGCTTCCACTAACAAACTGGCAGTGCAGTTATCCAGTAGAGGCCAGTAAGGTAAGAAAAGATAACAGAGAAGACATTTCAAAAACGAATCTATGTTCACAAGCAGAATAACCTTCACACACAAAAACAGTCCCTCCCCCTCAAGTCAGACTCACAGCTAAATTTAATGAGATACTCATTGGCAGCAGGTGTAGATCTTTGGATACAGGTCTGCACAATAAGAACAACTGTAACACTGCAGATCTCCGTGGTAAACTTGGGTACTGCTGCTACAACGAATGGGAAACTCCTTTGACTGAGATTAGTCTACAAGTCATTATTATGTCGTTAAAACTACATATTAGTCACATGTTGTGAGGGAGCAGGGCCCCTTGTCAGTGACTGTTTTTGTTAGTGATTATTCAGGTGTAACCTGGTGCGTTTTGCTTTGTTTCACCCAAGCTTCAGAGACTGAATCCTAATTTCTGATACCCATAGCAGCCCGATGTCTCTCTGCACAACATGCAGAAATGCCCAAGTTTTTATCGGCTTTTACTTATTGTATTGGATGAATCCCAACCATATATATCTGTTACCCCTGATAGACTGTGGCTTCAACAATCCTGCCGTCTACTGGCCATATATTTCTTCGTCGTTCCATCCCTCACATAACGAGATGGTTGCTGTACCTCTTCAAAAACTGCTGTCCAACCATTATTCCACCTGTCAATCAATCTATCCAGTAAAAGGCGTTTAAAGGATTGACCAGCTCTCTAAGCCACAGCCTGGCAGTCGATGACCTCACAGAGGAGCACAATGCAAAGTACCTGAAGAGGACTTCAGAGATGTTTGCTGCATCTCCATTACTCACACCCTTTAATACTCTCCTGCATTACTCACACTCTTTAATAATCTCTGCTGCCAAACCAAGTAAAAAGTAACTGGCAGATATTAGTAGGTTTACACATATTGGCCTTGACATGTACTTTAATGAAAATTAGCATTTTGTACAAACTGCCATAAATTCCTACAATACAACCGAAACAAACTGTCAAGCACCAATGAAGACAGACTTCTGTCCTCTCTGAGCCTTATAGAATTGGCAGAATGCTCATCCATTTTATAGTATATTACTCTTTTGATCTGAGGACCAGTGGCCATTAGCTCATCCTCATCCCTGGAGAGGTCAAGGGAAGAGATGTGGTGAGGATGGGCAGGTTACTGCACCATACCGTACCTAACTGGCTAAAATGATACACGAGCAAGAGAGTTTTCTGTCCAATGGGCCAAATAATAATAATAATAATATTACAGAGGTGCTGGTCTAGACAGACAATATACCTGCCACTGTGCTCTGATACACTGGAGAATGCAACTCACTGCACTGCTTCCTACTTATCAGCAATATTATTCTTCTCAGATTTGTCATGCGGAGTCAGATGCAGATCCTGGACTTGAAGATCTTGGTGGAGCATATACTGGAGAAGCCCTATGAGGCACAGAGGGTTACCCACTCAAGCAGGGATGACGATGGATGGGTGATGGATGAGCCACTTATTCTGCCACAGAAAACGGGCATCAATGCACGGGACCCTCAAATGGTGGCTCTTTTAGAACAATGAGGTAAGACATAGTACTACGTGCAAGGAGAGGGTAGGCAGTGGCCTGCCCCCCCCCGAAAACTAGACAAAGAATTTACAGAAGTTACATTTAGGGATATAATATGATTGTTATAATATGTCTGTTATTCACACCCATGGTGCCCCCTCCCAGCTGTAATGGACTATTCCGATCCTGAGACCCAGCTTTCTTTTCACACTGGAGTCTAACGGTACCAGCTGTTTCACTGCCAACGAATGGGCACAAAGTAGCCGAACAGAAGAAAACAGCACAAACATACAAGACTAGCATTACATCCCCTATGGTTTTCATACTATACCACTAGAGTGGTAGACAGATTGTGAACAGATATGGAGAGAACAATTAAACGAATGAATGTGAAAAATTCAAGACTAACCTTGGCAAGAGAGGGAATAGTTAAACTTCTTAAATTTGCCTCATAGATCCGCCGACATGAATACCCCCACCCCACCCCCACCCGACTGGCGAATTTTACCTACAGCACTCCCGCCTCCACCCTGATCAGTAAGTTTTACCGCTGGCACCCCACGCTTCGATTAGCATATTATTGATGTTCCATCGTTTTTAAATACCCTCTCATTTCTCTTTTGACTCCAAATAAAAGCTAGAATGGCCCCCAAAAGGCCCCCCTACCCGTGTCAGCCTAGGGCTCCCAAAGGGGCCCCCCTACCCGTGTCAGCCTAGGGCTCCTAAAGGGGCCCCCCTACCCGTGTCAGCCTAGGGCCCCCAGAGATGTTTGTCCTCCCCTCTAAAAGGCAAAGTTCTTTCTGACCACACCGGCAGTATCACATTTATTTTTCACACAAACACTGTCCCTTATGCCATCTTCTGATGGATTCTTGTGTCTGGCTTGTCTGCTCTAGGGCAATTTCATTCCCATACCCCCCTTCAGAAGACCTGTAAATAGATTGTACAACAAGCAGCCCTGCCCTGCAACCAAATCAAGAATAATTATTCTGTGTTCAAACAAGTCTGGCAGGAAAAATTAGTAACCATTATGCGGAGAGCAGGTGTTTTTCTCTGTGTATCTCTTTTTTTAAGTGCCTGTGCCAGAAATGATTGTGTACAAGCTGAGTATTGATTTTGAAACTCTTCAATACAGGATAAATTAGATGGTAGAGGCAGGTTTTAGCCAACTGGTTTCTAATCAATTAACATGTTGGAACTGGCCCTAAAAGCAATTTTAATCTAACAAAATCTCTCTTTGTGCTTCAGATACTAGATGTACGCTTTCCCAGTGTAGATTCATAACCATTCGCTGACACTGCATGCATGACTAAAGGCATATCATTTTTTCTTTATGCCAGGATGCAGGCAAATTTGACACTCGCTTGCTCACTATTTCACCTGAACTGTGGTAGTTTGGACCCTTGGAGGAACCTAGAGTATCTCAGAAGGGGAAAAAAAACACATGAAAAAAGAAAATATATAAACTCAAAAGCAGATGGACCCATGATCGATTAAGGCTCCTCACCATGCATCTGACATACACAATCACAGAAAGTTTGGCAAAAATGATACAAATGGGTTCATTAAACATACATACCTGCACCCAGGATGCTACAAAACCATGTCAGAGACGGGTATGGGTCAGCAGGCACAACTAATAAAAATGAATAAATCTATCAAAAAGGTTCCAGGCCATAGTGGGGGTGGGGGGCTACATGCCATCATTAGCAGCCAAGTCATGTCATCACAAACTAACAAGATCTTTTTATAGCCAACAGCTGTGTGAAGGCTGTACTAATTACAGGACAATGTGGTCTAATCAAACGGAAGCAGGCAAAGACCTATGTGGCCCAAGACCTGCGATTAATGGAAAAGAGGAGAAAAGGTGGTAATTTGGCAGACCCAATAAAAAAAAAAACTGAATGAAAAAGCAGAAATCCATCCCTTTACCCCAAACATCAACCCATCATTAAAGAGATTCCTTCCTTTTTAATCTACCGATTTGCACATATTTCTGCCTTGGGGATGTAAGCTACAATGACTACACAAATACATAGTTAATAGAAAACCTTGCTGATGTAACATTCATCCCCCAAAGACTGGAGATTAAACACATATATGCTTTTTATTACCTAACACTTACACACTTGTAAATGCATTATTACATAATCAGGTTAATCGCAACTAATTTTAATTGCTTTATTTGCATGGTGTCTCTGTTGCTTAGTTACAAACCTTTACCTTTTTTGTCTTCAAGAGAATTTTTAAAGAGAGTCACATAACACACGCCACATGTCAAAATATGCGCGATTTAGTTAATCGTCACTGAAAAAAACTGATTAAAGCACCACTTCCCTTCAGCAATTTGAGTCTAAGAAATGGATCCGCAGAGTTGAGATGCATTGCAGTTGTACATTTCCTTGAGACGATGGAAGTGATGAATGAAATGTCAGGCAGCAACGTGGGAGTGATTCGTTTAAAATGCTTATGACAGTTAACGGACTGAGATGCACCGAAGGCGCCCAGCCGATCGTCAATTTCGATTTAGATTTGGCTTTTGCTAATGGGATCATATAAAGTATTCCTCTAAAGCAGCACAATCCATTATTGTGAATTATGCATGGGTTGAATTAAGGTCTAATATCATTAATTTGTCTAATTAATTTTTGTGATGAATTGAAAGGGGCAGCTCCCTCACGAAAACAGGCACTTTCTGAGCTGAAACGGCTGTGTATTAATGTCCGCTCTTTGCGTGCCATATTGCGGTAGGTTGGGGGGGGGGTGATGTTTTATTCATTTCAGACATTCAGCAGATGCGTCAATGTTGAGATGCCTTACATCCATTTCTCATACAGGAACACTATGGTGATGACTCTATGGATGTGTAAATACAGAGTCAAACACTTAACTATGACATCATCACCTTCTGGTTATCAATCTCGCCCTTTCACTGGTTCCCAAGGCGACTCACTTCCCTCTCGGTATTAGTTATGAAAGGTGTCAGCCCAAAATATCCATTAGGGAAGAGGATAAATGGAGGGTGGTGGTGGCTGGGGGTGGGGGTGTCTGTCAGAAAACAAAAGAACGCACAGGACCAACAGAATTATGATACAGGGCAAACAATAGAGGCAGTTTCTGACCTCGCTGGTGAAGATGTGCAGTGAAACAGACACTGGCGATGAAATCTGATACTTCTCAGGCTGAGAGTGAGTCACGTCCACCTCAAGGATTAAGCACTTTGGTCACAATCGTGTTTTCTTTCTGACTGGGTCTTGGCTACGGAATACACGTGTCTCTTAAAGGAAATCTCAGTAATACAAAGAAGAAAAGCAGCCACAATAATAATGATGATTGTAAAATCGTGATGATACCATGGCAGGTATGCCGATGGTTATTTCTAGTGAGGCTCTCACACAGATGACGTGGGCCTGCCAGAGACACTGCGTCCATTCACACGCACTGCAACTCCAAACACTGCGTCCATTCACACGCACTGCAACTCCAAAGGTCAGCGAAAGACGTGCGTGAGACGGCATGGCTGCCCCGAAACCCGATAGCTATGGTCAGCAAGGCGCGAATGCCAATGCCGTCATGTCGGCCTCCGTAACGCTTTACGTCCGTTTTGTCGTTCTCAGACCACGGCTGTGTTCGGCTTGCCGAAGGGCAGAAGGTGCTGCACCGCCGACAAACAAGAGAGAGCAACCAGAGTCTCCAGTCACTTGTAGCTTATATCTGAACCGCTCCAGTAAAAACATCCATCTGTATAAGATGGAGGGGGGCATGGTGGCGCAGTGGTTAGAGCTGCTGCCTCACAACAGGAAGGTGCTGGGTTTGGTCCCGGGTCCTTTCTGTGTGGAGTCTGCATGCTCTCCCCATGCTCTCCTCATGCTCCTGTGGGTTTTCACCGGTGGTTTCCTCCCACAATCCAGAAGTGTGCAGGACAGGTTAATTGATGTCTTTAAATTGGCCCTGTGTGTCCCCCCTGTGTCCATTGTTCCAGCGATAGGCTCCCGTCCCCCCCCCCCCCCACAACCCCAGTTGGGATTAAGCAATTTCAGAAAATGGATAGACGTATAAGATGGATTAAAATATAAGTAGCAGAATGCAAAGTACTAGATGGATTTGCTATTGCTTAGATCGTATATCCAAGCCTTTAAACTGAAAAAATATCCATCCATTTTCTATACCCACTTGTCCTATGCAGGGTAGTGCGGGTCTGGAACCTATTCCGAAAGCTACAAGGGCAAGACAAGGAATAACCCAGGATGGGGTGTTAACTCAAGGCAGGGCACACTTATTCACCAATGCCATGGACATTCACACCTACGGACAATTTGGCAACTCAACTGCATTGAAAAATTATATATACATAAATCAGAACTATAACTGACGCTGAAAACACCAAAGCTTGCCTTTTATCTACTGACTTATTTCTATTCAAGAACACTTACATGTATTGAACCTAAATAAATAATGTGTGAGGAGCCTATTCGGGGATTTAATCCTAATTACATAAAGGCAATTAATTATCGCTCTTAAAGACAAAAGAGTGTGATTCAAGAAATAAAGCAAAACCGAATTAACGAAAGAAACAACTCTGTATTTAACGAAATAAATAGGATCAATAAAGAACTTCCAGATTGCTAGTGTATTAATGAAATTAAAAATCATTAATGTATGGCTGACCAGAAGAATAGGAAAGAAAAGCAGGGTGGTGAATCCATCTCAGTTGTTTTGTGGAAGGACCAATGGAAGCAGGTGAAGTGTGCCCTTATTACCAATGTCAGGGATTCGATTAAAGCCCCAGGAAGCGAATGATTCCAATGAACTAATGATTAATCAGGCAGGTCTATTTACTAATGTAACAGAATGCATTAGAAACATAAGTTAATAGGGACAGGACATCAATTCAGATACAAATGAACCACATTTGTATTGGAAGTGTATTGACTGTTGTAACAAAATGAATTACTAAAGGTAATCTACTTATAAACAGCCAAGAGAAATGAAACATGTCTGCTAGCATTTTGGTAAATTTACCTTGGTTGATTTTCGCTCCTAGACATCACTGCATTTTCTCCCATGAAAATGAATTTGGAAAGCTGATATCTAAACATCACTCAACTTCTCTGAAGGGGGGAAACTTCAGCCAAGATTTGTTCATTAATCATTTAAAGTATTGTTACTGTCTGACGTGACAAAAGACTACCATCTTCAGTTCCTGGCTTTGTGGTATTTTTTCAATTCCAAGGAAAACCAGTGCAAATCCTAAAGTTGAGGCTGCAACCAGTTAGTTGTGGCCTCTTGGTGGTGAATTTGTATCATTATAATATTAGTCCTATTAGTAAGATTTGTTCTTAATAATGGTCCATATTGCTGTCAGTTGCTGAAATATCAATATTCAGGCCAGCTGAAAACAGCACCTTTATTGTGTGGAAATCTGATCTACTGGGATGAGCTCATGGAACATTTTCACAGGGGCAGTAAATGTGTAAGGACATCTCCAAATGTTTTGCCTCACAGGACATCACTGGCCAGTCTTTTTGGGTACGGAGGCAGCATCCATGCACAATAAAGATCATTAAAAGATGATAATATATGGGCAGTCGGAAAAGCTGTAGTCATGCAATAAAAAGCAGGGCGGCTACGTCAACCGCATTGTGTCATGCTGCGTAATAACTGCCATTATTAGGCATCACGCATTTACATCGAGGGAGATGCAACCTGCTGTGCTTCTTCACATCCTAACGCCACACTTGACATTTTCCGTGTTCCGAATCAGCAATCCCCCACTCTGTGTTTGATTAAATTATCCTCGAAATCTGTCATGTGTTTATAACTGCATTCTGACTTCTACTCCTCCTGTCCTGGGGTTTAACTGCAAACCCACAAGAAATCTGCACTCCAGTTGATCATTTTGCCCCAGTGTCCCTCTCACGGCTATTCTCACGATCATGAAAGTCTCAGGACAGCCTCTCACTGAATTTTGACATCCCTTGATTCATCACTGAAAGAATCTATCCATCCATTTTCTGTAACCGCTTACCCCATTCAGGGTCACGGGGGGTCCAGAACCTATCCTGGAGGCTATGGGCACAACCCAGGGAACAAACCCAGGATGGGGCGCCAACCCATCACAGGGCACACTCACACACCATTCACTCACACACCATTCACTCACCTACGCACACCTCTGGGATTTTGATAAGTCTAAATATCCTCAGCATGTTTTTGGACCATGGTGGGGACAGGAGTACCTGGAGAAAACAACATCACGGGGAGACCATGCAAACCATGGTGGAGACTCGAACCCTGGTCCAAGTGGTGTAAGACAACAGTGCTAACCACTGCATCACCATGCCACCCACTGAAAGAATCAGAAATCATAATATTCTATGCAGCAACTGCACAGTGGAAGCACTTCTGATGGTACGTGTTTCCTTTCTGAAGAACCACAGTAGCCTCTACTGTCCAGTGGATGAAAAATGGCACATTTAATCCCACCTTTGTTCTGGAACATAGATTAACATGAAAGGCTGGTCTTCCGACCCCCTCTGCCTGAAACAGGCGATGGACCAGGAATGCGTTCTTATCAATAATACTACATTCTCCAATATAAGCTTTAATCATAGGGGAACATTTCCCCGTTTGACAACAATCTCGCCATGCCTCTCGTTCTTGGTCCCTCAGGTAATTGCTGGAATGTCTAATATCTTTTAAGTGATTTTTTTTAAGAGCACATAGGTTTTATTTGATGTTTCGATCAGGGATTGATCTTGAAGAGGGGACTGGTGTACTGGGACTGGGATTACTGGCTTCTGTGGCTTTCCTCAGATGTCAAAGATCTTTGAACAGCGCCTTGTAAAGTGAGCCACTTCCAGGCTGTTCGTGAACTGCTCATGAACTCATCAAAAGAGAACTGTCTCCATATTACCAAGGTTTTTTATAATGAGTATTAATTAATCAAGGCCTTGCCTCTCTCTCTCTCTCTCTCTGCAAGCTGGCCACTTTCCCACACATGTACGGCACACTGCTTTCTAAGATACAGGAGAATAAAGATTCAATCTAAGTATAAAGTCAGGCCCTCATTTTCTACTGATGCTATTAGTGTAAAAGTGTCAAAAACAGTTGTGCATGCACAGTTGCATGCACCCAGCTGAGGTGAGACGTGTCATTTAGGACATTCATTCAGCACAATGTGACAGCATAACACTGTCTACCCATCAAACGCACATTGCACCACACCACAGGAAAGCAGCTAGATGCTTTTGCAGCTCAGCTCGGACACTCGAAACAGACAATTTGGACTGTGCTCTAGAATAATTTCACAAGTTTTTTTGTCGTTTTCTTGGACTCCTTGTCGTGTCGCCAAACTTGCAACATGAAACTCAAGAGGAGACGGCTGCAGGAATTCAGCCTTCGTGGGGCATATGGATACTTTCTGTGTTTTACAGGGGTGTGTGTCTGTGTGTTTGGGGGGGGGGGGGGTCGATAAGAGCGGTGATGCTGCTGTTCCGAAGCAGGAGCACCGAAGCCAAACGGTAATTGATAAAGTGAGGGCAGACTGGGGGGAGGCTCCTCGGCCCGGCGGGCCTCCAGGGACATACTGGGACCCAAAGCAGATGGTCGGACTGCCGCTTATTTACACGTTGCGGGAGAAGGACCCCACCCACGGCAAGATGGATTATTACAGCACGCGGCGCGTAAACAGGGACATGCTTTTAAGGCTGCACAGCAAACCTCTGAACGGAAAAGGAAAAAAAAAGGAGTCATATTTCATAGCAGACTGTCAGGACACGCACTTAACAACCCCACTAACATGAAAAATCTCATTTTAACCAGGAGCCCGACCAAGTCAGCAGAACAGTTCTCTCCAAGTTTAACATTCAGCGCACCGGAAAGCTGACGTTCACCCACACAAGGTGACACGGGCTTCTGCTGTGTCATTACTATCCTCCCCAGGTACAGACTCAGAGGAACCGAAGTCTCTGAGCAGTGTTGGGGAAAGTTACTTTTAAATGTAATATATTACAATACTGAGTTACTCCCCCCAAAAAGTAACTAATT
>JAODJU010000007.1:12408180-12423296 GCA_026776725.1 Gnathonemus echidnorhynchus | reverse complement strand
GGTGCCTAAAAATCCTGAGAACCAAAGTCAGTGGATTCATCAGCAGCCTACAGTCTCACATCCATCTCTGTCTTTTTGCCAAATTTGATTTTAAATATTTACAATGCCATATATCTTTGGTGAAGGAAAGTGCTATTGTCTATGAAACCTCTAGTAAGAGGGATGGGGGCTTTAAAGGGGACATCAATGTTTTATTTGGGAATATATGTCTGCCAGCTATACGACGAATGCTGTTTTTTTTCTTTTTTTTTTTTTTTACAAATCACACAAAGGGGCGTGTATCTTACCTGTCAGTTTTTATTTAAATTACTTTAAATAGAACAGCCGATGCTTTTGAATTGTGTAGAACTGCTACATTTTTAGCTTTTGCCTTTAACTCATTTCCTTTGTCGTCAAATACCTCTGTCACATAACAACCACTTATCAAAAGAGGGACTGAATTTTAAAAACGATCAATTACATTTTAGCATCATGAAATAATGAAGATTGATTGTCATTCTAATGAACTAACAACTTTTTCCCTTAAGGTACAATTTAACCCAATTATAAAAGATAATTTATTGGATTGCTTTGGTTAAGCACAATATTCGAGGACAGGACAGTCCTGCCATAAGTATACCCAATCCAGCAGCAACAAGAAGTCAGTTTAATTATTGCATACTATCTAAAAAATATTTGAAGAAAGCTCAGTTTAAAAATGCAGGCAGTACAGATTACTTAGAAGGCATTTTTTCATAAATATACAACCAATGAAAGCCGCCTTTCTCTGATGGGACCCCTCAGAGTTGTTTCACATTGTTTTTCACATGCCCCCGGAAGCAGCCTCGCGGAGTAAGACTGCAACCTTCAGCCATAAAGTTCACAGTAACTAACAAAATACCAGAAAACTTATCTGAGGATACAACTCTGCCCATTTTCATTAGTAGTGCGCCTGTAGTTTTTTTTTTGTTCTTCAGTAAACATCAAAGCATTACTTGACAGAAGTTGGCTCAGTCCTCAAGTGCCTGAAAAACCAGGGCTATGTAAACTGTTTGCTCTTAACTGAATTTAGACCATGAATTTGAAAGTCTGCTGAGATTTTAGTGTAGCTATGATCTGGCATTATCCAGGTTCATTTAGCGTCTGTGAGTTCTACATGTTGACTTAAAGTCACCCACAAAATGAGCACTTAAAAAGGTGTATTCACATGATTCATGTTTAATTCCAAAGCCCTGTTTTCATAAAGGTTCCTAGAGATAATGCTAAAATGAATTGTTTTTCAATTCGGTCCTCTGGGGCCCACAGCTGGTCCACATTTTTGCTCCCTCTGAGCTCCCTGCCAGACAGCCCACATTTTTTTGCTCCCTACTGGATCTGGAAGGGAGCAAAAACATGGACTATGTGTGGGTTCCCAAGTACCAGATTGGGAAACACTGTTATAATGAAACACCTAAAAGTGAATTCACATCCGTCTACACAGACTAAGATGTAACATGCATCATGTTACGGTGGGAATGTTTTTTTTTCTTTCAAATATATTTTTGACTGACGTGGGAATTGATTGTGTCCATGAGAGCAGTGATTTGAAATGCAAACGCTGATGATCTCCTGTCGGGGCAGTATGTTGATGGAACGACCAGGGGATTAGAGGATTTCACTCGTACTTTTGATTACACAGATCAGAGGGATTTTAAGGGTCTCCGGCGAAATCAGCGCTGAGGGTCCCTCACACTGGACTCAAACCCATGGCACTTTGTTCCTAGGCTGGCTAATCCCCTCAGGCCCAGCTAATGGGCTGCAACAGAGAAGCTTGCAGTTTTATCTAACGAGTTCCAGTTGTACTACATCCAGTGCAAAAAGCAGCTTTAATTCCATACCACCATAGTGTGTGTGTGTATGTGTGTGTATATATATATATATATATATATATCAGTGACTATATATATGAAAGCTAACTAACTAAAAAATAATCACAAGAGCAACTGCAGAATATACTAATGGATGACTTCATTAAGTAAATTCCCCATTGCTAGCAGGTGCTCATTAGATATACCTGAACTAGGATTATCATCAATACCACTGACTATTGAGTATGTATCACGCATACATTGCAATGCCACGAGAACTTATATATTACTGAAATATTACCAATATAATAAAAATTTCAATCACTGTATTTATTAATGCAACACTAGAGGGCACTGAATACATTTTTTTTCCAGTGCTCTTTAATCAGACAGAAAATTGAAATGCATTTAACAACTTTCATATTAAAGCTTGAAGATAAAACGGCCTTCAGATATGGCTGGTTTTGGAATACAGCAATTTAATAAGCCAATAAAACGAAACAGCATTTCACTTCAATTCTCGAGTGCTCTTTATATTTGGCAAAACTCCCTCTACAATAAATCCAGTTTTTATACATTTTTATCAGTATCTATCTGCATTATTCATAACTGCATATGAAGTCATACTGAAGTGTGTATGTTAGAAATTAATGTTTGCATTGATACATTCCCGATATGTTTGGAAAGGCACGTTTAAAACGTGGATAAAATCAAGCACTGGACAGGCTCATCAAATGGGAAGGGACAGTTAGTGAGGCTGGAAAATAGAAAATCATTTGCCTTCAAGTGAAAACTCATCCTACATACAAATTTCTGGATTTCTCCTTATGAAACAGATTGTCACACAGGTATCTGTCCTAGACTTTGTGGCTGTTACATAAGAAAAAAGACATTTCAAGGTCAGCACAGACTGGCCCAAAGGTGAAATGCAAATGAATATTGTTATCCACACTGAAATGTCTCCACATATGCCGGAATACCCTTCAAAATCTGACAGCAGCATTTAACACAGGGGGAAATTAACTGGTCGTGAGATGTAGAGGTTGCAGGTTCAAATCCCCTGAAGTTCTGTGTGGCTGTGGCCTTGGGATTGGTTAGAACTGAAATAGGTGGCGGATAAAAAAAACCTCCAAGCAAATAGATAATAATGTAGCAGCTGAGTCTATTGTACAGCCCAGTCAAAGTGCCTTGACTTTGTTTATAAATAGCTCTAATTCTGAAAACCTTCTAAGTAGCATTATACAGATTTTAAAGAGGGTGACTAAAGCCCCAAAACTTCCAACTGAAATCAAAATTACAGTTCACACCATTTGCATTATTTTCATTGCATGGCTGGGAATGTCTAAATCCTTTTATCGTTGCATTACACCAAACCTACCACTGGATGGAGCTCTGTATTAATTCAATCCCCTTATCTCAGGGAAACCAAATTGAAATTCTTATCTGTCAGACCCTGTTAAATTGATCCTCTAGACTGTTCAGAAGCCAGGCCTTACTGGAACATGAGGAGACTATGCAGGAAAATCAGGCCACAGCAGAATGGAGAAGTAATATTCCATGCAGCAGTAATAAGGCAATAATGGAGTCCAAGATGATTTGGTTGCAAATTTGCTAGTCTGTCGAGAATGGCCATTTTCCCAGAGAACACCCAGCAGAGCTGAAAGCGATACAATGCATGCTGAACTCCTGTAGCATTCTGCAAACGCTGTTTGCATGATGAACCCCAACTACAGCTTGTGGGAGGAAATAAGAGCTCCAGTTTTTAATGTTTCATCGTTTATGACCGGCATTGCTGGGGTTTGGGCAGAACAGCACACTGTGACCCGCCCCCAGCGCCCCTCCCCGTTCTCAGACGAATGTATGTAATAAGAGTGGTGACTGGGAGTGGATCCTGACGTAGGCATGAACCAACCATGTGATTCTTCTTTACCCAAGTGAGTACTTAGACACAGGGTCAATTCTTCTAATCCACCGCCTGAACACTGAACATGGTCAAAAACGCTAATATTTTGTTAAACTACCTCAGTCGGATTCAAGATATTCAGGAGACTTGAACTGACAATGTTGTGCCAGGGCATGACTGATTTGGCTCTACCATACCTTTATACTACCAATTTATATCAAGTATCCCTGTCGATTCATCTCATATTTCCAGTCAAATCGTTTAAGGTTAATAAACAGGGCTCGGTACCACTATGAAATCTGGATTTCCGTAAAAATGCCCAGCGTGCAACTGAAACACAGTGAACTACACTCATTAGACAGGCTTTCCCGTCACGTCAGCTGGATCTTGCACAAGTGCGAAAGATCGTAAAACCAAACAAAAGGAGATGTTGTTCATGTCACTGTGTGTACCCAACGGTCCACTAGATGGCGCTGGTATATTACCTTAGAAATCCATGTAGGAAAATACGAGCTTGTTTTGAGTCGTTCTACATAATCATCGCTGCAAATTGCTCAGAAACCCACAGGTCATTGTTTTGCAGCAGTGGTTTTTGTATAGAATGAGTCGTTAATTAGTAAAGCGGTGTACTAAACGGACAAATGTGTATATTACACGCTACATTTCTAGTTCTACAGGGTGAAAATGTGGAGCTTTTAGCACTGTTTAAGTTACGTCTGTGTTTTCTTTATATCAGGCGCGCTTAGAGGCTGATATGCACTTTTTTCCTTCAAGTGTCATAAAAACGAATTAGTAAATTCTTACTAAACATGGGCTCTGTCCATGAATTAATTCTTGATTTGATTTTCAGTTATAGTGTGTTTGGCTGTTTAATAAACCCGAAAGCTGTCATTTAGTTGCAGTTTGCAAGATATGTATGCAGACTTTTTCTTAGAGTGAATAAGAATAGGACATAATCAAAATATACACTACCCTAGAGTTCTCAACCACAATACTTTCAAATCTGGTAGCTATAATGTGTTTTGATTGCGATAGACACTGGGACATGCAGCTGTCCCTGTAATGCTCAAGGGGGGAAAAAACATATTGAGCCAGGATATATAAATATCAGCACTCTAAAACCAGGCTCACTGCTTCATTAAATATAGCAATCCAATATTTGCCATACCTCGTTGGCTCTTGACGTCCTTAATAAGCAGTATTACTGAATCCAATCGACGGGCATTAGACTTAATTTGCTTTGCATTTAAGAGACAGGAATGTGTTCCTAAAAGAGAGCAGTCCACAATAGCAATCAGAAAACCGGGACACAGGAGAGCTCGCCTCATTATACCACATTCCGTGTTGCCACAAAGTGACTTTGGTTTCGGCACCAGCTAGAGGGGACCATTCCCAGAATGCTTTTAAAGGCATATTTAACATTCTGCTCCGGGATTCTGAGCACTTCATTCACGGGCTTGAAAATAAAATGCTTTATTTCCCCGCATTATGTTCCCAGGACATAATTAAAACTGTTTCAGATTTGCAAACTGGACGCAGCTGTTTTCGGTTCATGGTACGGTATAGATTTGAGTTCCCAGCAGCACAAAAGAATGCCAAAGGACACACGCAACCGCGCACGCAAAAGGGGGATTTATGGTATACGGTATTTATACCATCATTAAAAGTAAGAATTTAAGTATTTCGAGTTCATTACGGCTAATATGTCAGTTGCGGGCCATATCTTCAATTTTTAAATCAGTCATCTGATACTTTATAATATATAATAATTGGACGCATGTATACACAGTTTGGTTAAAATAACATGACTTTCACTGACAGAAGAGAGTGTGAGCAAGTCGCCCCGGCAGCGTTCACAAACCCGGACTGGATACATCGCGTTAAAAGTCCTGGGATGAATGACAATGATAGAGCTCCAGCAGGCTGGGCTCCGCGCTCGGCGCTGGCCGGAAACAGACGGCGCGGTTCGGCGAAGATGACGTCACAATGCGCTGATTCATAAACACGGCCGGCGAATCCAACGCGAAGCCGCATTGTGCGATCGTAGCGCGCGGCTCCCGCAGCACCGAGATAAATTGCCTACGACCTGCACATGACCCTGCCTGATGCTCATGAGACTAGGAAAAAAAAGCTATCCAAATAAAAGGAGGTAGAGGGGACTGTTTGAATTATGATCCTTATATCACAACAAAATGGCGTCGTTTACAGAATAAAAGCTTGTTTGCTGAAAACAAGCCCCACAGACTCAAATTAAATCCCCGATAAAACAAACGGCCGTTCCCTGCTCCTGCCGCGAGCGCCCCCCTGTTGTCCATAGGACTTGTTCACGACCAAACATGGCTGTTAAAAAGCATTGTTTAGCACCCTGGCAACTCATCCAGATCCAGCTGTGATGTCAGTGAATAGAGGGGCACTTAGAACCAGATGCCAAATGCATGAAAAAGTGGTCTGGGCCTATTAGCATAATCAGGATAATTATTTAGGGAAATTCGTGTTCACTGTGCTGTGGTAGTACAGTTCTCAGAGAGTCAGGACATGGTCCTCTGACATCCACAGTCTTCCGTGATACTGTCCTTGCACTGAGCTGAACCTGGGTTTTTGTATAGCTCACTGACCACACCTCTCATCTTTCACTGATTTCACTGAGACGGCCACCATTGCCCGTTTCCATACGGAATGCTAACAGCTCTCAGCCACTTTTTATTTCCTTCGCTCCACACCACCACAGAATTAGCATTCCGCCTTCAGTCATTTCCCATTTCATCACTTGCTGGCCCTGGACAGCAGTACGATTGACCTGCACTGGTAGGCTGACCGCACATTAACCGAACCATCAGGAAAAAAAAATGAAACAACTCGGTTAGCATTCATAATTTATATCCAATAGTATGCTGGTCAGATTTAAGCACCTCATATCTTTTATTAAATAAAGTGTTAAAGGTAAAGGTTATTGTTATGGAGTAGATTTAAATCTGGGGGGAGGGTTGTTCCGCTGCTGGCCTGGTTCATAGGCTAACTAATGGAACTATAGTGCCAGACCATTATGATATTAAACAGGAGACTGAAAAAAATATTTAAACACACACACACACACATCCCTATTTATGTCTTTTGATAGGTCAGCTTGTTAATTAACATGCCACTGTGATTAAGGGGTTAAATGATGCAGTTAGGGGTCTGGAGACTCTGAGTGCTCTCACACAGATGAAGCCAGTTTTACTGTGAAACACAAGCGGGGCTGCTACAGGTCTGTCTCTGAGCCCACAGCGCCCCCTTGCCTTCACTCTATGCAGGGCATTTATCTGCGGACAGGGTATATGGAATGTACAGATACAGGGAGGCATTCACACGAAACAAGAAGCAAAGGTATTATCTTGGTGTCCGGGTTTGCACCAGTAACTGGCATTTGTAATTTTCTGCAAATTGTAATCGTGTCAGTGATGAACAGGTACATGTAGCATGAGTTAATTATCGGCAAGGTTTCCTCACTATAAGATTCCTGTTACACTGGAAAACAACCGACTAATCCCGTGTTCTGACAGCTAAGCAGAGGTCTGTTCAGTCAGTCAACACTTTTTTTTTCATTGAATGGAATGTTTTGGGGAAAATTGTGCACGTAAATGGTAAAAGAAATGTTCTTTTGTGTTTGATTGACATCTAATTTAAACCTAGTATTCCGCTGAAAAAATTACATTGTGGGTCAAACAGACCGAACACAGGTCCTTTGTAATAAAACGTATGATTTTGTCAAATTGCTCATTCAGGTTTAAACGTGCGTATTCTGGTAATTACAGGAACATTGAAATGTTTTAAAATGACCACAGTCGCTGCACACCTTGCACTAAACATGACAAGCAGAATATATGTGTAATTTTTTGCAGATGCAGTTCCTATATATGGTACTGGTAATATTGGTCCTCCTGTCATGGGGGGAGGGGGATCCTGCTTTTTACCAGAGCCCTATCCACTTGACTTTTACTGGATGATGGCCTAGGTTACACAGCTCAAAGTCTCTGGACAATGGAAACAGCTGGACAGGATCAAGGCAACCACTCACCTCTATGGATCTAAGGATTAACGAGGGCCTTGCCAAGTTCCTCAAAGAATATCCAATGTTGATGCGATTTTCCACCACTCCACTGTTGGTTTGTGTCAGTACAGAGGATCTACTTTTTATATACTGTATACCGACACACTGACAATGGTGGGGGGAGTCGGGGGCCAGCGGGCCGTTGAGAGCTGGCAGCTGAATGTCACTGCCACCTTATCAAGGTCGCCATTCCCTCCCGTGGTGGAATTATAGTCCAGGATGACTTGTGGCTCCTTATCTGGTGTTGGGCTCGCAGATTCATCTTCATGCATTGTGTTGGTAACAACTGAACTCTTGTTCTGACTGGGGCGGTGGGACAACAGTTGTCCTTTCAGAGAAAGCAAACTTTGAGGAATTTGCAGATCTGCTCTGCGTCTTAAGAAGCTCATTAGGGGGTGATTTTGGGGGTGGAGAAAGAGTCTGGTAGCTACGATTATATTCCTGATTTGTACTACCTGCCCCTGTTTCTCTGCATTATTCATACTGTTGTCTCATGGTTCACTTTGTCCCCAATAAATCAGACCAAAGTTCTCTCACCAGCTGAGGCACTTAGCAACCAATTACCTGCTTAGTATGTTTTTTTTTTGCTCCCTGTCTTTCATGTTTGGTTTACATCTGGTCCCTAGTGAAACATTTTTCTTTTTGTTTGTACTTGCTGTGCTGTTAGGCCCCTCCCTCATCTGATCCCAGTTACCCCAGTTACACTTTCCCCAAATAAACATGCCATTCACAGTCCCAGCCCTGTGTCACGTGCTTCTGTTTGCTCTCACAATGAGCTCCAGTTTATTTTTCCAGCACAGTCTACCTGGTACCACTTTCATTACAACGGGAACTGGCCGGGACTTTCGACTTTGTTATGGTTCTACAGACCATTTGGTTTTACCATCTTTAAATTTCCGAACCCCTTCTCTCTTGGATGGTTGCCATGGCAGAATCCTCATGGGCATCATCATCAAACAAAAATCCACACTCAGGATCACGAGGGTCAAACAAAAGCACACTGGAGAGTCCAAATGCATCATATGAGTTCATGACCCTAAATGAGGATGTCATTAAAATATACTGAAAAGCCAGGCATTAACTAGGGATGATTTCAGGTAAAGCTGGAATGGGAGAAATTGACCTGCCACATACACAGAAGGTATCATAAGTTTTACATGATTATAGAGCATGATAAAATATATCCACCTATGTTCCACATCATTTATCCAGTAAAGAATAACAGTGAATCTGGAACGTATCCCAGGAAGGAGAAGGTAAAGGGCAAATGATGCTCTGGTTGGGATGCTAGTTCATTGCGAGGCACACACAGAGACAGTGAGAAGAACAGTGAGAAGAAACCTACACAACAGAAAGAGAGCACACAAACCCATGAAGATGTGAGGAAACTGGCGCCCCACATCAAAATATCAAAACGGCATGGAAACCTGCCCATACTCACTGGGGCTGTCGCTCCCATGTTCCACTCTCAAGACTGCAGATTTTCTTGCACACTTTAGATTGCAAAGCACCATGTAACAGGCCTACTCATAACTGGTTTGAAATATCCAGCTATATATAGCCGTAAGATATACACCTGTAAACTGTAAAAGATCCCATATCACATGAACCTGCTCATCAATAACCACAAGAAATGAATCTGCTAAGCTTATAAACTTTCTGTGCACCAAACAAACTGTGGCCCACATTCAAGTTGGCCTCTTCATTATAAGGAATACACCGAGGCTCCACAAGCATCTCTACATAAGCAAATAAATACTGAATGATGTTTTGAAGCTCGATTATAGGTGTTAATTCTCAGATGAGAATGGATAGATGGTGTACTACTGAAAATCACTTTAAGACCTCTACTGTTCTCATATTGTCTCCTTAAATCACTAGGGCGTTGTTTTTATTTGCACAGAATATATTGGGTAGATGTAAATAATATATACCCAGCATATTTGTATATTCATATTTGAAAGTTTTCATATTGATAACTTCAACATGACATGCAAAATATACAAATGCTTCTGTGACAGTATACAAATACTTCCACGGACTATCACATGTCTTACTGTACACTAGTGGCTAAAATTGTGTAAATACCTAGTATTTTTGGCATTACGCTTTAAAGATTACTACACGAATCTTAGTGGTAATGTTTATAAACAGTCAAAGAATGTTTACAAGTATCATACATTGGACGATTATATAACTAAATGGAGTAACTGGAGTAAAGTTCTGCAGTCTCTAAAACTTGGAAGTGTTTCCACAATTGTGGCCACTAGTGTAAGCCTGCAGGTAAACACACCATCTAAATCCATCGTTTATCTGTGGCAAACCGTCTTGGCTGCTTTTGTTTGATAGAATCCGTGTTGGTGGGGTAAAATTCCAACTACCTTTTTTCCACTTTCATATCCTGTCATGTTGACATTGATTATACTTTGCATAAGTCTAAACAGTCATAAAAAATGAGTAATGCATATGTAAATAACCTGCCTTGTTTGCATTGCCTGAATATGGGTCCGTCCTTGACATATGCTGCAGGTTTTCCCATCTCTGGCATTAAATCTACTGAGCAGGAAAATAACTATGCTCAATTTTCCAAACTGAACCAAGATCTCGTCCGATCTCGGGCCCGGCTAGGACTCGGATGGGAGACTGCCTGGCAGTACCAGGTCCTGTAAGCTTGCACCTATAGTTTCTGGGATAGGTTCCGGACCCTTTGTGAGCCTGAATTGGACAAGCGGGTACAGAAAATGGATGGATGTGTTTTTTTTCTTCATGGCACTACAAAGTTACCTATACAACAGACCATTACCTGAGGGGAGCACTAACTCTAAAATGACAATGTTATAATTTATGAACATCCATCTGTTGTGCATCTCTGTGATCAAAGGAGTGATAAGGCCCTTGAACTAAGGACATTGTGTTTACACTTGGTGGCCCTAAGTCAACTCAACATGCAGACTTCGAGTTTCATCTAAAATAAACAGAATTTCCACTCACCATCACCCTGCGTGTCCACAGCTGAGACAAAAAAAAATTACATTACACACAAAGCCAAAGGTATATCAATAGTAGGACAACCACTGAAAAAACTATAAATGACATCAATGCTGTCTCATGACCCAGAGATATGAGACCTTGAGGGTAATTCAGTTTCTCCAACCTATGGATCCCAAGGGAAATCATGTCCATCCATCTTCTCCATTCCGAAAAGCAATATTTATGAAAAGTTCAGTGCTTGTAAGTGCTGTTTGTGACCCATTTCAATTCAGCCATGTCGCATTTTTCACTCCATTGGCTTCAGGCTAATGTAGTAATTCAAAACCAAATAGATTGTTGGCATAATGCAATTATCTTAAGTTATAGAAATTTCATACTTTCTTTACATTCAGACATTCTTGACTGACTAAAATTCAGAAATTGGTTTAACCCCAAAATATCATTTGAGAAGTATGTAACGTGCAGATATATATATATAACAATACCCAGTTCTTGTCATACCTATTTAAAGAACCATGCTCTTACATTGAGGGGTACACTGTATACCCATGCCTGTGTCACAAATCATTGTTTGGTAGAGTTTTTAGTTTCTGAGCACTGCAGCTAAACTCTAATTCTGGCATCCATGAATTATTAATCCAGGCTTTATGGCACTTTCTTCAGCTGAGAACATCAAGTGCCAGTGAGTTTTAAGATCAAACAGACTGCAGAATAATAAAAGCTGAATCAATACTAAAAGTATTTCAACCAAGTATAACATTTCCCAGTACCACATTTGCAATTTTGCTATCAGTAAGGTTTCAAGGAAACAAAAAGAAAACCATGATCAGGTACAGACAAGAACACTTCATCTACCATGCAATTCCATTAAATTTCTGCCTAGGGTGTGAAAATCAACTGGAATTCTTAAATGTACAAGAATTTTGATATGTCAATTAAGAATTACATTTTTTTAGGTGTACAAAAGCAAGTGCTCCTTAATCCCCGAGTCTTTTGTCCTGAACCTTAAGCACTAATCTACCTGCTGGCTCATTACATTTCTGGCGATTTATACTGGATCTGTTTCCAGTTCAGTAAAACATCCCCGATGTCTAATGAGCCTGGAAGCTGCCATGCAGGCAACAGCTGCTGCTGCTCTGTTCTGTTCTGTAAGCAGCATAGAAATTAAACCTTTTGCTCTCAGTCTATCAATCCAAACCACCATCATCCAGGCCACGTCTGTAAATGACAAGAACATAAAACTGTGGTTGTTCCACCAGTCTGAACAATGGATATTCGGGCCTACATCATCAAGGGAACAGATTTTGATCAGGTAGTGGGCCCTGTATTACAGTGGGACTCCAGGAGCTCCAAGCAGAGCTTGGGGGGGTGGAGGGGATTGGGGTGAATGGCATCTTGGCGCGTAACTAAAATTCCCCCGATATCTGTCCTACAAAGCGGTCATGTGACATAATGCTTTCAAGCACATTTTGGCAATTTTCAAAATCTAACTGTAGGTAAAAAGAAGGTTCATATGTAAGCGGATATTAATGAGTACAGAACCTGGCACTTTCCCTTAGTAGCCATATGGCGCACTGCTAACAAACAGAAAGCCAACCAGCAAAGACATTTTGTAGGCTGAGACTAGTAACATGTACTAAGGAACAGTGCTTACTGTATGCACATGTACACTATATTTATATACATATCACTGTATAAACATAAATTTACATTTAATAAGTTGTCGGCAAGGCACACTGAATACAGAATGGTGAACTGCATGCAGACTTTGGTGAACTGCAAAAAGGATTTACTTACATAGTAGGTGCATTTCCTGTGCATTTTAAAAAGCAGTAGATGTTAGAGATTGGTTGTTGAAAGTGAAGACGTCTTAATATTCACAACAATGCATTGTAATGGTGTGTTAATCTATATTCTTATGATTCTGCTTATACTTGTTCCTATTTTATACAGATTATTTAATTTTTCATTTGTTCCATGTTACAGCACAGAGAATAATCCAGGAAAGTAAAAATTTTTGAAACGTCTAAGCAATTTTGAAACTTATAATGAGAAGTGAGGAAAGGTGAAGTGTTTGGCTTTCAAGACAGATAAACTCCTGAGCATGAGTTAACAGCTTCTCTGAGGAGAAAATTATTTTCAAATGTGCATAACATTTAAAGCAGGCATAATTTTAAGAAGAAAAAAGCCCACAATCAATTTTCTGCAGAATCTCTCCACTCTACTGAATATGTCTATAAAATTCTGAAAGAAAAGGAGGTTGCTAAAATTGCACTTAATTTGGCATGATAGATTGAGTCCATGCTTCAGTGACTGTAATTGAATCTGTGACCTATTTCTTTGGAAGAAAATTGTCTCTTGGGTTTTTGTCACTATACATTTTAATGGAATTCAATAGACTGTCACAAAATTTGTACATTTTCAGCTAATTGTTAACATTTTCCCTTTCCACTTCTACATCTTTAAACTGATACTTATTTGCATAAGAACATGCTGTCCTTTCAGCAGCGGAATATAGTAACTCGATACACCACTGTTTCTGCAGGCATGTTGATGCGTAAATACATTCATTCTTAACAGTATTTATTTCCTTCTGCTACCTTTACATTTTGTAATATTTAGTTCTTAGCTTTTCTGCCCAAGGACACAGTCACAGATTTTTAGAAAATCAAATTTTCCCTTGTGGGGACCAAAAAAATCTAAATAATGGGTTTCTATCACATTGTGGGGACTTTTGGTCCCTACAATGTAATGTATATCTGACCCACACACACACACACATACACACATGTCAGGTAAACATATCCTAACCATAACCACAAGTAACCAAGCAAAATACAAAAGTTTTTGCATTTTTAGTTTTTTTCATTGCAGTAACAGATTTGTATTAAACCCGAGTCTTAAATTGAGGAAACTGGACCCCATAAGGGAAAAAAAAACGGGTATTCATCACGTTGTGGGGACATTGTGTATACCCACTCACTCACATACACACACACACACACCCATCACATCTATGTGCTGACATGGGTGTGTGTATGCATGCACTACACTAGATGCTGACCTCCCCTCCAAAGATCTGCCCTGAGGTGACTGTGGCATGGCCTTCATATAGATCTATCCAGAGAAACTCTCTGACTCTCTGTCACAGACTCCAGGCTGGACCACGGATCTCTGGGCTATATCTGGGCCACAGTTCCGACAACGGTGACACCAGCAGAATAAAAATGAAGACATACGATACCGTCTCTCTTGGTGAATATGGTGCAGATATGCTAGAATCCGGCAGCAATAATATCTCCAGGATTTGTATTAAATCAAACATCACTTTGTCCGAATGCTGCAAAGGCTTGTATACCTGTGTGTTAATCAAAACAGGAAAATGAAAAAAAAGAAAAAAAAAACTGAATCTCTTTAAAGAATTGTGAATATTTCATTAAAAAATTACCTACATACAATTCTCTCTACCCATTTTGGTTACCCATACCAATTAACAGCATTCAAAAATTAACTGAGGATGGCATATTTAAATCTCATATCCGTGGGCTACCTATTTTAAAAAAAGATAAATTGAAGCAGAAGTTGATCAGCAGTGGGACGCCCAATGTCACGATCTACGCGCCTTCCAATTTAGCAAAGAAAGTTTCCATCGTGATGGATCCCCTCTGATGGGAAGCCCGCTAGACAAATGAGGAGAAGCTGGGGTATGTTTTTCGCAACATATATTCCATCCATCAGCGAGGGAAATAGATAGCATTTCATATGAAACTACAATAGGCCCAAACCAAGTTTCAATCTCTCTGTACTGGTGCCAAGCAGACATGTAATCTGCACACCCTTAGATAATGATAAGATACGGCATTTCCTGTCAAACACTTAAAAAATAAGGAGAAAGGAGTTAAGAAGACCTGATAGCTGGCTGGGCTTGGGGCAACAGTCATCTACCTTGGGTAGCCCTTCGCTAATAATGTCACTATATCGGGGCTGAATGCTGAACACAGACAAAGTTTGCTGCTTACAGGAAGAATGCGGAGGTTTATTGTGACACGCTCACCTGCGCTCTACTGTACTCAGCTTTTGTGAATACGCATCTTAAGATTGATACAATGTAAACACGCCATTAAGTCACATTAGGGGAGAAGTGGGACCTTATAAGCTTCAGTTATCATTCATAGCGTCTATATCTGTATCCATTTGCTAAATTAAACGAATGGCAGAAGGAAACATGCTCTCAGATGCACCGCATTATCGAGGCAAGGGGGAAATGGAACAATTTCCAAAGTCTGTGAAGAGAATGATTAAACAG
>JAODJU010000007.1:12393390-12408122 GCA_026776725.1 Gnathonemus echidnorhynchus | reverse complement strand
CACTGCACCTCCCCATGTCTCTTAGCAAAAACATTGTTTATCATTGAAAGTTCATTTGGGTGCTCCTCTATGGAAATGTTATCCATATCATACTAATGACTTCCTTCACTTTTTTTCTTCTAATTAATGTATTCAATTTCCTTTAATTAATTGTAGTCAAAGTTCATTCCAACTCCCCACTTCTAGAAAAAAAAACACAATAAAAATTAGGTCAGTTTTAAATGGAATTCAAGTGCATCTCCTCTATCAGTAGAAACCTCAGTGTAACTATCTGGGTTTAAGTATATCTGGATTAAATCTGTTTGTTCCTGACAACAATAGTGTAAGAATGAAAATATTTTACAATGTAATTTTGTTATTTTTGTTTGAACTTTAAGCCTAATTGAATAAAATGCTTTATACAGAGTTTCAGACCAAATAACCTTTACCATTTTTTGGTTTTTCAGTACTTCTTAAACATACGTAATAAGCACAACACACGTATGTATCATAACCATAATATGAACAGCTTTCCTGTGGAACTGGTAACAGATGAAGTGCTTGGAAGCTTCACACATGTCTGCATATATACTGATGGCAGATTCGAATCTTTGACAAACTGCAACTTCTGTCAGAGATGGTTGTCAAACTGAAGACGGCGTGATAAAATTGTCTAAAGAGTTTAAAGGCCAAAGTAATTCCTCTTTTGAAGTCCTTAATCTGTGCATGTACAGTCTTCTGTTGGGAGAATATTATGCTTTATCGAGACAGCTCTGAAACAAAAAAAATCAGGACATTAATGCATTTTTATACAAATTCACATGCAGTATGGTCTATTAAATTACACCCATACGACTGTGTCTCTTTACAGCTTAAGTGTTGTACGATAGGTTCTGGAGAAGTTCTTCAGTGGAGCAGCCTCCACTATCCCCAGGGACTTGAAGTGTCTCTGAGTCACATGTTCACTTCCATAACCCTCCGCCTCGCATCGCCTAATCTACATGGACCAGTGTCAGAGCATGTGTAACATGGACGACGCTGGTTGTCTCTTCTTGGCCTCGGTCCTGCTGGAATGGATACTGGGAACCTTGCCATCATATTCACTGGAAAGCTGACTGACCATCACATTTTCTGGCGACGTGGGTGATACTGACGTCATCTCAATCACCACATGAATTTGCAGCTAATTTAGGCTTCTTTATTCATTTCTAAGAGCACTTAAGCCTTTCTGCCTTAAATATTAGGAGTCTGTATGCGTGAAAACTACCTCCGATTCATTCTGAAAACTGTTAATATATTAAAACTTTTCAAATCAGATGAGAATTGTGACTGTTAATACTTGCTCCCATGTTAAAAGTATTTACAGGTTATGGACTGAAGATGGATGGTAATGTCTCTCAAGTACAGTCTCTTACATACATCAGTCTATTGTCCATATTTATTGATTCCAGTAAAATGGCAGTGCTATGGCCTCATGTCTTCAAGGCTGTGTGTTTCATTCCCGCCTACGACAGCCCAGCTAACAGGGAGCATTCTCAGTACTTCAGAAAACATTGTGTGATGGTCTTCTCAAAGTTAAAAGAGAACATTCTTACTGTAACGCTAATGGAACGTTCTATCCACAAAAGGTTCTGCCAATGTCAGCATGATAACATTATTACCGGAACGTCCTTTTAACACAACCATTGTTGAAAGTTATTGTTTCATAATGAAATATTATTTTACAAAAACACTATATGTGTATACTGCAAACACACAGCCTCAGACCCATGACCTTTGAGGTGTAAAGCGCCTGTATTACCCACTGCTCAACCATGCCCTTCAAGGGCTTTTATATTATAAGTCTTAGTTGCAGTACTGGGATAACGTTCTGGGACCATCAGGAAAACTGGACACTTTCCATACCGAATCGGAACATTCGGTAAACATTCCTAGAACAAAAAATTGCTGGCGAAAGGATACAGTGAAGCATACTAAACATCAATAAATGTACATATGAAGAGTGGTGGTTCAGCAGGTGGTACTGTGAGCTTAAACCTCCAGGAAGGTCAGTTCCCTTCCATGGCTCAGTGTATGGAGTTTCCATGTTCTCCCTTTGTTCATGCAACTCTCAATCTGCAGCCCAAAAACAGTTTTTAGTGAATCACTGCCTGTATATTAGTGTATTACTGTGAGTATGTGCCCTGTAATGGGTTGACATTCTGCCTAGGAGGGTCACCTGCTTCCTGCCCCACGCTTCCTGGATGTAGCTGATGTCTCACCACAACACTCTACTGGAAGATGACTAGATGTCATCAGCAAGATTGTCTCCCATGTCTACTTCAGTCTAGTGCATTAGAAATGCTTATGGGTAAAATAAATGTGCTTATACCCAGAAATCTCTAATGACTTATTTGTGTGCAATGCATTTTAATACTCCGTAACCACAGTAAAAGTAGTAAAATATAAATCCCTGAAAAGGGTGATTGAATAAGCACGTACAGACATTTTACCTCCACGTAGCGTATAACAAGAACTACAGGGGACTATCAAATATGTAACAGGAATGACTGATTAGCTCCATGTTAAATGCAAGTATCATATCATTGTTGCTCTTTCATGCTTTTAGAAACGCATTTCACCAGCAAAAAAAGAGGCTCATTGAGATGCAAAATGTCAGTTTAAATGGCTTCCTCGTGGAGTGGCAGAATGGAAACAGCCGAGCAAATCAAATCACAGAGTTCAGAGGTATTAATATTCTTTAAGCATTATTCATTAGATTAGTAGAGCTCTGCTTCTTTACTTATATTTGATTACATACATATTAAGCGTTCCTTCTTGGTGACATGGGGATAAGGATTTAAAAATGAAACAAAAATCAGAAAGCGCATAAAATAAGACTGATTTAAATGGTTGCGAGTTCCTTGATCTCTGCCTGTGTGGAAGGCTTTTGATTAAATTTTCCTCAGCAAAATGATGGCCTTTTTAAAAGAAAGCAAGGCAGAATGAAGGGGGGAAAGACAGAAATGTGCCCAGAGGAATCAAAAAGAATGGATACAAAAACAGCATTAACTTTTATTTTAGCGGTCTGGGAAGAGATATACAGCACCGTTATAATCTTCCACTTGATGTGCTTTACAAGAAAAATGATTGTCCTCATCTTAATACTGGCCTTAAAGCTATGGTGTAAAATGTAACCCCCCCCCCCCCCCCCCCCCATCTGAAATGAGCAGATAATTACTGTCCTGCAAAAGCAACAATGCACGCAGCAGCCCTCTCAAGACCGGCATGTCCGTGTGTTCAGTTATGGCATAGAAAACATACAGCAAATATGACACTCTTTTTACACTAACAATCATGTCCTTAGGAATGGAAGCAGTGCTCCCCAAAGAAGGTCATTGTTCTGCTGCAACACATCTGAATGTGCACAGACACTGCAGATACAAACATTACTCACACACACACACACACACACACGCACAGTCTTCAAACCCATTTCTGCTCCTTACTAAGAAACATCGTGGCTGATTTTTTTTCTTCTCCCAGACAAATTTTGTCAGGGAAAAAAATCCCTTTGCTTTTTCCACATTGTAAAAATGACTGAAGGCAAACTGAACATGTGCTTACTGCAAACTCGCTATTGAAATCTATGCAGGAGGGCCTTGGGACACTATCTTCCACTATACGTGCCATACATCTGTTCATTCCTCATTCATGTCCTGATCCACTATCATGCAAGGCTTTTTGTTTATCTATAAAAAGGCATGCCTCAAGTCACTTAGATAAAGCTTTGTCAAACAGAATATTTGCCTTGCCTATTACCATATTTCATTTCACTGTGGGCTTTTGAAAAAAAAAAAAATCTGTGTTTACAGTTTGGGGAGGTTCAGGGAGAGGATTATCTGTATCTGTCACCACATTATTCAGATCTGTATTCATATCAGCAAGAGTAGAAGTGGCTTTGAATCTTGGGAAGAACACCCAGACCTTCAGCTTGGTTTAATGGCGTTTTCAAAGAAAGGTTATTTGGACAACTTTGGCCAAGTGGAAAAAATAAATACTATTTTGGTACATGGTATTTAGAAAGACTTTGTTTTAAATGTAACTGACAAGCTGTCAATGTAAAAAAAAAAATTATAATTTTCCAACAAGTTTTTTTTACGTTATATAAATAGTTTTAGCTACCAGTGTATGTCAATATCCAGTTCTACACATTCATAGTTTCTTGGCATTTCCATTTTTAGTACAGCAAACAGTTCTATAAAAACATGAATGATCAAACCCACTAATCTGGAAATGACCTGCTATGTTCTGTGACAGTTTATTTCTGCTGCAACTTTGTTTTGTATAGCTGATCTATGAAACATATAACTATAAAAGAACATTTATGTTGCTTAATATAACAACAAACAAAAACAGCCGTAAAAGAAAAAGAAAACATATAACATCACCCCTGCCCACATCTAAAGTCGAAGCATCCCACGAGCATCCGACTCTCACTGCCATTTCCTGACTTATGAACTGTTCTGCCCACATGGGACCTGAGGTGACAATTAGCAAAGGCCTTGAACATCCTTCTGCATGTTCCTGGGGTGAGGTTATGGTGGCAGGCATGAGGTTTGGGGGGGTTAGCAAGATAGCAGATACCGTTCCACCAGCAGTCTATGAACTTCCAGCACCGCTAGCCAGCTAATTCTCACCGCGGCATGCTTCTGGTGCTGTGCAGTCTACAAACTTCCAGCACCGCTAGCCAGCTAATTCTCACCGCGGCATGCTTCTGGTGCTGTGCAGTCTACGAACTTCCAGCACCGCTAGCCAGCTAATTCTCACCGCGGCATGCTTCAGGTGCTGTGCAGTCTATGAACTTCCAGCACCGCTAGCCTGCTAATTCTCATCGCGGCATGCTTCTGGTGCTGTGCTTCAATCCTTTGTCAATTAAGATATCAGTCCATGGCAATAATACAATGTGCACCTTCATTTTGGCATCACAATCTGTCTTGAAAGGTCCACTCCAGCTCCGTCTTGTTATGATCCATATATATGTATGTGTGTGTGTGTGTGTTTTTGAGTATATATATATATATATATTTATATTGTGTGTGTATGTGTGTGGTCCAGATATCCCTTACAATCCCTTTTTTGGAGTTTCATGGTCCTCATAAAAGAAAACTCAATTAGCGGTCCCCAGAAAGATATGATTACAGGTCTGTCCCTGTCACTGTATACACATTTTTAATTTGATTTTTTTCCCCCCAGTAAAACATTGTCTCTATTGACAGCTATGGATATCACTGGAAAATGTGTTGTGTTTCAGAGATCCAGTGGACACCCAACCACTGGTAAAATGCCAGGCACATTGATTGCCTGTATTGTTTATGACTGAGCTGAATGTTCATGTGCTTTTAAGCAATTAAAAACCATTATGAAAACCAACTTAAGCATGTATTGCTGTTGTCTGGCTGTTTTTTCAGCGGGTACCTGCCAAAGAGATGACAAATCCAGTGAGCTTCCAGTGCAAATTTGTATGTTTCTTTTCCTGCTACAAAACAGGCTGTTTTAAACCATCAATAAGCGAATAGTGACTGCCAAAAAACAGGCTCACTATTAAAACATAATCCTAATCAAGAGGAACATGCTATTCTATTCAAATTAATACATGCTGCATGCGTACACCAATTAGCATAGGTTAATTAAAAGCAGTGTTCTACTTTATACATTCAGATTTCATTGATTGTGATGAAATGAATGCCATTGAAGAAGCAATTAATTTTCATTCACTTATAAAAGCATGAGCACCCCCCCCCCCCACTATTAATGGTTTTCTCTTATACATTTCTAAGTCTTTTATCAGGTAGATTTAATTCTGGGCAGGTTCCCACAGTGGGAACTGGTTCAGTTGTGGCTTTATATGCTTAAGGACAACCCAGAGCAACTGGAGTGCAATCAAGAGCCATAGTGGAAGGGAGGAGAGCTGAACGGAGCAGCAAAAGAGATGAAAAGATTCAGCCAGAGCAAACACGGGTCCTAGAACTGCTCCTAGTTTATTACACTGGTTTTATGAGCAGCAGTGGGTGATTGTGCTTCATTGCAATTCTCAGGCAACAACATCGTTGCTCCACGTTGGTATCCAGCCCCTGGGCCATTTTCAAAGAGGTGAGAGTTCCCCGTAGCCCACTTAAAGTACACTTAATGTTCCTCCTGCAGATAGCGTTCAGATCGTCATGCAGCCAGAGTGATTATCCAGCTGGTCAGCTACATGTGGGCACCCTTGTTGAGAAGTAACATTGTGCTGTTTTATTAGCACGAGGAATCGTGAGCTGCTTTCCCGGGCATTTCATCATAAGCCTCGTTCTGGATAATGCGAAAACAACATATGTACCTCTGCATGATGTGAGAAGTCAGCGGGCTGTTTCGCTGGCGACTTCCACAAAGTCTCGAGCGGTGTCCCTGTCCCGTAATTACATGGGTATAGTCAAAGTGGTTGCACAAGCAAAGCTGTCACCCTGTTCTGTCAGATGCCCCCAGGAGGAAGACCGCATTGTTAACAACGCAAGCTTGCAGATCTTGCAAAGGATCGAATCCTCCCCGGAGTTTCTGCCATTATAAACACGGTAACCTTGATGATAAGACTTGCTGCAGGTACAGTGAAACAGAGAGGGAAGGAAGAATTAATCCTAAAGCGTTCCATCATTTTATGATTCCTGTCAGTCATTTAACTTACCAGTGGAAGTATAAAGAATGGACCTAAAGACATACATGAGTTAGAAACCAAAGTGATTCTGCTTTCTGGTAAATATAATGTACAGATTGCTCAACAGAAGTTAGACAACTGCTTATGAGGTTGTCATTGGACTAACAGTTTTATCTAAAAAACAAAATCAAGTCAATGTCCTTAACCATGATATTATCTGCAGCCCTGCAAGTACTTGAATTCTGCATCTGCAAAGACTACTTAGACACTAAAGTCAATAAAGATCATGCACAGAAGGCTCTCCTTACAGTTTGCATACTTCTTGGCATACATCTCATGTACAATTTACTTCTGTATTAAAAAGCTTATACTGTCTAAAAAGTGATCAACACATATACCGAGAAACCATATGGATGAATCACCATCTAACATCTTCATAACTGTGAGATCTGCATGCATTTTCCTGTAGGTGTGGTTGCATTTCGCGTATTTAGTCTGACTTGGTTAATGTGTGGAAGGGTTATCATCTTTATAAAGACGCTGTGAGACAGGGTGGGAACACACAGAGCAGAAATACCCACAGCCCAGAAGGCCTTAACGTGCCAGACAGGCAATTAGTCATTGCTGATTGATTAGGGTTATAAACCAAAGGTTCACTTGTAACCTGTGAGGACAGTAAGAAGTAGGCTGTGTCATATGTTAATCGAACCATTATTGTAAGCAGGTATTTTTTATCTCAGCTGGTGTTTATCATTCAGACTCAGCCACCTGCCAAACATGGTGGCAGTAAGATGGGTCTAGATCCCTGCTGGATAACATTCGGGTGTTAATCTATACAACCACTAACAAACAGAGTGCAGCGGGAATGTGGAAGGTCAAAGTCTTCCTTTAGGGCATGTGTGGGCATTGCGGAATCATAGGGTAGACGATGGCCAAAGAACAGGAACAGCCAGCTATATCAGTGAAGGCACAAATCATGTTCCATGTACCTTTTTAAATGCCCTTAATTCCGACTGCAGAACATTGATGAAAGGGGAGCACACTGCTGTGTTAAGCGCAATGCGGCTCCATCACATTGCTGAGTTGATGATTTACCTTCCCAGCAAATTTGGCCTGACACTTTGGAATTCTAAATGCGGCAAAACAATAGTACACGACACTTTCATTTGGGACCATCCAGAAAATGCCATACAGTCCCTACGGATTCCAGGATACACACAATGATTTCGGGATATTCTGAAAAACAGTGCAACAATAAATGATTATTTTGCGAAATTCTACAAAGGAAATATCTCTGAGCGGCAGCAGGGAGTTTGCACAATATATCGTATGTGTTTGGCGATTCCTCCATGTTTCCATTGGGATTTGCGGAATTCTTCTGTGAGACGGGACCTCTTCAGGTTACCATTTCTTGACTTTTCCATAATTGTAAATGAAAATGAGTTCATGGTTAACAGAATAAAATCACCATTCGCTGCTTCTCCTAGCTAAAATTAAAGCAGCTTAATCTTGACCATCATATTATAGTCATAGGTGAAATGAGGTTTCAAAATCCACTGGGGGTGGGATTACACCATTCTGCCAATCATTGCCCGGTTTAACTTAACAGAAACTGGCTGTGATTGACGGCATAAGATAATCCCACCCACTGTGGGTTTCGAAGTCCGACCCCCCCTTCCTGTAATCCATCAGCAGAGTTTTAAAACTTTCCCTCCTCCTTTGAACATTCATCAGAAATACCTGCTTATCATTTGAGGTCCATGGGGATCTGTAGCATTTACCAGGAAAGCTGAGGGTCGTAAGGCTGGGAACGGCAGTGCGACACTGGCTACTGACACACACTGTCTCACACGACTGGCAGTTCAGGGCAGCGCAGTGAGTCTAAGCAGGACATGACAATAAATCACAAGCCGGGCGCTAAACAAACGAAAAAACGAAAAAGCTGCATAGCTTTTCTACCACACGGCTGCTGTGGTGGAGTCTCCCATCCGCTTGTGGGAAACCCTCCTTTTAAAACATGTTTTTCTTTTGTTGCTGGAGTGGGAGACGGTGAAAAGCCATACAGTATCCGCATGCGGACGGACACACAAAGGCTGCGGAAAGTACAGCTGCTCGCTCTTCCTTTCCACGACAGAACAGAGTTCAGCAAATGCAAGATTAAAGGCCGTTTTGGCAGTCAGGCTCCTACAATGCACGCTGGACACTGACACTCAAGTCCCCGAGCTCCGCTTCTGCGTAATTATACAATGATTCCAAACTGGAAGCTAACACTGGAAAGAGATAAGATGCTTCCATGAGTTTTGTCAGGTGTTGCCTTTCCATAACTAGCAAAAACAGAATATTATATCTGAGTTGTGGGCGAGTCACCCTGATATCTAAAGCAGTTTCTTTGAATCAAAATCTCATTTGCCAGCAAGAACAAAAGACACTCTGTTTCTAGCCAAGCGCTTACGCGGAAGTTAAATCCCCATTCAGATGCCTAAATATATAGCACCTGCCCTAGTTTCAGAGGTTCAAAAATAACTCTTAAATGAACAGATGTTTGCATTTAAATAGCAGCTGCCAAGGACAGGCTACTTGTGGTTTGCTGAAACGACGCTGACTGTAATTGAGAGGTAGCCCAGCTTGTCAAGTACAAAGGAAATAATAATGTCTGCCGTAAAGCGCTTCAGATGCGGGCCAGACCCATTGATAAGGACTGAAGGGTTTATAGGACCCTGGGAAGTCATTTCAACTTTGTTATGGAACGCCCCCCCATCCCAAAGACACACACCCGTCTCTCCTCTCAAACACTTTAGATTCACGTGACCCCACATCCCTGTTGGGGAGGCTTTAAATATCCCTCCTTCAGCCTCCTGTACCCATGGCCGCCTGCCATGCCCAGGCCTCAGAGAGGGTCCGACAGCAGGGACCGACTGCAGACAGCGACTGCAGACAGGAAGGATCCTTGCTTTGACGCGGGAAGCCTCAGAAATCCGGACTGTATCTTGCCTACTTAGCCTGTAATAGTTCAGTTTATTATCCTTTGATGCCTTCATATAATTTGCGCATTCACTGTCAATGTGTGTCATGCTCCAGTGCCAGGCACTGCAGGCAATGTACCTCACTGCATGCAAAAACGTGTACTTAAACAATATGCATATAAACATGCACAATACAAGGCAGCGTAAACAGATGTATGCAAATGCTCACTCGCGTGCCGATTCATGTTCAGACTCGGCATGGAGTACAAGTGAATAGAGCAAATACTCAAAAGATAAATACTACTGAAGCTGTATGCATGCACAGCTCATTTCGAGGGGAGAGGGGTCCAATAAATAAATATGAAATAGCGACTACAGTGGGTTGGCGCCCCATCCTGGGTTATTCCCTGCCTCCAGACCCCCCTGACCCTGCACAGGACAAGCAGGTAGAGAAAATGGATGGATGGGTGAAAAAAGGAGACTGATTGATGCTCAGTAGTAATTCCTTCTAGTAATTCTATATATTTCTTTGATTCCATGGTTCCACAGCAAGCAATGACACCATGTTTAATCCCAGCTTTAACCACTCACCAATCATATCACAAATCATGATATTAGATTACATTTTAACTGCTTCCTCTCCATCGATCATGTGTCTTAGTCCAACGTCTCAATTATTTCTCATGTAACCTATTGATCCTACATTTACAACTGATATATGAACAATAAATAATTCAGACAAGAATGATATTTTACTGAGTTCATGAAATATCCAGCATTCCCTTTAAGAAATAACCATGCATGTAGTATTTTCATGTTGGAAGTGCAACCAGGTAAATAACACATATTGTTTTGGTTTCAATAAGTTTCTTTTAAAATAAAAGCATAGGTTTGTCTATCCTGTTTGGCCCTGTATGGAGTCTGTCACGTTTCAGAAACATCTGCCATAATTCAACACACACACAGTGTAGAATGTATATTATCACAAACACATTTTTGTATTTGAGTGTGTAGGCTTCCTGTATGCAAATACTGACATAACATGACAAAAGCATTACATCTACTGTAATTGTATTATTTATACCAGAATAATGCATCTATAATCAATGCACAAGACAGAACTTATTTACCACACCTGAAAATGACAAATTTGTGAAGAAAGTTTAATATTAAAAATCCAGGGTGGAAACATAACAGAATTTAATTAGTATGAACTGCAGCAAATAAGATGCAAGCCATAGTGAGTAGCAACTTTAGATTCCAAATTTCCTGATTGAAAATTGTTGTATGCTAATTTTTTAGTGCAAGCAAAGTATTTTGAGACAGACTTCAGGTGTTTATGGTGAGTCAAGTACGTGAGCGGGGCTGTTGTGTGGATGTTGAGAATCGGTGCGTAAATGCATAGCATGTGAAACTCCCAAGGGATGGTGGCTGCTTTTAAGATGCTGAAACCTCCACATCTGGCACCAACAATCACTCCACATCTTTAAAAATAAATTTTCACATATTTATATTATACATCTTAGCCATTCTAATGCTTAGCCGCACAGTAAGTGACCCTGTTGACCCCGTCTCCATGCTGTATAAATTCTGCGACAGCCACATGGTTGCCTGTTTTGAGGAGCAGGCTGTTTGTATTAATGAGCAGGTGCACCTAATAAACTGGCCACTGAGTGTAAATCAGCCGAGTGATTGTAGCCTTGTCTCCAAGGCCTATTTAGACATTCTGCCATCGGCTGCCTTTAACAGGCAGGAACAAAACACATCTGTTCAAGTTCAGTCAGACCTCTAAGACAAACTATATTTTGGTTTAATGTCTCCCCTGCATTCACTTTCTGCAGGAAATACAGGATATGGGAAATTTAAAAACAGAAATAATAATAAACATAAAACGTTTAAGCATATTGGATACAGTTCATTTAACAATCTGAATCTCTAAAGCACTGTTTCCCAATCCGCTCCTCAGGGACCCACAGCTGGTCCACGTTTTTGCTCCCTCCGAGCTCCCTGCCAGAGAGTCCATATTTTTGCCCCCTCCCAGTTACCGGGAGCAAAAACGCGGAATGGGTCCAGTTTAAACCAGTCTGATGGAGGCATAACCTTAGAATATTTTTTGTTGCAATGGTGGCAGGGAAACTCTGGACTCATGGACAGGGGCACTGTTGTCTTTCTGCGAGAAGCTTTTGCCAGCAGGGACAAGAACGCAGCTAAACTATTGGGGGACCTGGCTTATTTAAGTAAAAGAAATCTCACACCATTGAGGAAGCTGCCAGAACCTTTCACTGCTGGATTCTCAAGCGTCTGGGTGTTCTATCCACCGTGTGCAGATGCATGTCTGCCAAAAACCATTCCCCATCACAACATATCACACTCCTCCTCTAGTGAGAAATCTGTCTCCAAGTAGAGATATACATCAGTTTGAATATGCTATTCAGGCATGTATAAATATGCCTAAATCTATCACAAAATATCTTCTCCCTGTTATTATGCAGCCATGTTCAGGCACATGGCATAACGGGATGTATGTCTGGAGACATCAGCCAATAAGTCATCCAGCTTGTAAAATAGTAATATATTCAAAGGCCATTTTCAATAAGCGCTTCTGTGATTTGCATTGATCCAGCGGATGCAGCAGAATCGTAGGGCACAGAGGACGACGCTCCTTCGCTGGGCACTCACACAATCACATGTGCGCTCACATTCCTCAGGGTCATTCACCAATTTAGCTGAAACAAATAGCTTTGGACTACAGGAGACAGGTGAAGGAAACCAATGGGGGGATCCAGGAGGAAGACACACACACACACACACACACAGAGCTGGGTGCAGACTGTCAGCTCTGAAAGGGTGAGATAAAGACATTACCTAGTGAGCCACTGGGCTAACATTAAAACACATGCAAATTCTTATTCCCGAAGCAACATTGTACAGATCTTGGAGTCACTACCAGTAACATTCTCACCCCCTTAGTTGCAGATTAAAATCTATTATAAACAATAGAGATAAACCTATGCTATGATACCAGGCAGCACTTTCCTTTGCAGACCACTGTTGCTTATGTTTCCTGGACCATTGGAACCATGTGACCATCCAGCAGACACCTTCAGATCATTACCCTACTGTACCAGAACACTGACTTGTCCATTCAAACCAAGCTCACACTGTTTAAGACTATTTACAGTCAGCTGCATAATGACTCTGTAGAAGCATTTGGGAAATTGGATACTTTTATTTTAACAAAGTCATCTTTCAAAAACAAAATATATTATTGAGTCACACTTTTTTCCTGCAAAACATAGTTTCGATATTACTGACATCTCTTAGGAATATCTAAAATAAAATCAAAGTGATCTCTTTAACAAAATTCTATTGTTCTTTGTTGGCCTCAGTATCCAGGAACAACATTGCTGTCTCTTGCCAGTTCCTGTGTTCTTGGGGTATAAATAAGAGGATGCATGCATGTAAAATCCCTTTGTCATACATCACCAGGGGAAAACCAAAGAGCTTTCAGCTGAAAAGACACAGACAGCTGTTGACCTACACAAATTTGAAAATTAAGTACCATCAAGATAATGATTAAAAAAGCTTCAGAAGTCTGGATTAGTTGCAAATTTGCCAATAGCAGAATGAATGTGCATATAACCACCATGCACAGCGAGGAAGTGAGTTAATGCAAATGGAATTGTGCGTCATGGTCAGATGAGACCAAAACTGAACTCTTTGCCAGGTCTACCATTGGTGTGTTTGGCATCGGAAGAGTACTGCAACCAAGTATAAATACCTGTTACCCACAGAGTACTGCAACCAAGTATAAATACCTGATACCCACAGAGTACTGCAACCAAGTATAAATACCTGATACCCACGGTAATATGTGGTGGCAGATCATTGATGCGTTGAGATTTTTTTGTTACTAGAGCCCTAGGTGTTCTTCTTAAGATCAATGGTATCATTAATTCCACTAAGCACCAGGATATTCCAGCCAAAAACCTAGTTGCCTCTGCCTGAAGGCTGAGACTCAGCTGTAGATTGACCTTTCAATAAGACAATGACTCCAAATATATACATCAAAATCAACACAAAAAATGGCTGGGGGACACAAAATCAGTTTTGTAACTTTGCTATGGTCAACTCAGCCTCTGTGGTCTGCTTTGAAGAAGGCACTCAAGTGTAAACCTAAGATGATCAAGGACCTTGAGTGCAGCTATATCCCTCCAAAACCATACAAGAAAAGGTTCGGTGCTGTTTTCCTTTCCAGGGGGGCCCTTCATCGCACAGTAAATGGAGGCGTGCCAATAATTTTGAAAGCTATCTTTTGCAGACAAATTGTACTACACAATAAAATGGCAGCTGGCCACCACTCCCTGCACTCAACAAATGCTTGGAAATATAATTTTATGCAAAATAACAATTCAAAAATTTTATTTCTAACAGATGCAGACATAAATTCATTATTAGTTCCAAAACTGCTTTATGACATAACAGCTACTGCACATGAACTGAACTGAATTGTTTTAGGGCCTAATTTAAAAAAAATCACATAACTAATTGAAGCAAACATTATAAAAACAAAACTTTGCAATGAGTTCACATCTGTTTAAGTGTGGCATCAACTGAAGGCAGAAGCCATATCTTCACAATCGGAGTGATAAACAGATTTACAGGTAAAAGGATTAGTCTGCTAAGCCAAAAACTGGAGCCCCTAGCTTAGGGGTCTAATTAATTTCTGCAGTAACTCCAGAAGATGACGCCCTCAATGAGCTCTGCTACACTTGTATAATGAATAATTCTTCACAACCAGGTAGACCTTAGTTTTGTGTTATAGGTGATTTAGAAAGTGAGACTCCAACACCCAGCTGGGATCTATTTTTTAGATCCAACTGAGAAAAATGTTTTAATGATCTTGTTTTTATCTGGGAGAAACAGAGCAGAAAAAGCAGAGAGCACACGACAATTTCCCTCTGGGAGTGCATCACAATATTGTTCTGCTCTCTGGTTCCTTATTCTCTCACCTTAACAATTGAATCCTTTGTCACCAGAGTGCCTGCTGAACAGATAACCGTAATAACACCTCAGTCAAAGTCACTGAGGTCACCCCCCGCCCCCCCCCCCACCTCCCC
>JAODJU010000007.1:12374762-12390538 GCA_026776725.1 Gnathonemus echidnorhynchus | reverse complement strand
CTTAAGTAAAATTTCATTTATGTAATAGTACTTTTACTTGAGTAGAATATTTTAGTACTCTTTCCAACTCTGGAAATGTCCAGCCGATGTGGATGGAAATTGCTAGGATCTCCTGGATTATAGCATCAAACTAAGCACTTAAATGTAAATTGAATTCCTTGGTATTGCCATGGTGCTTTGACACCCTGTTCAGTGCGATGGAATTAAAGATAAAATCTCTGAGCCCTGCAGACACGGGCCTTGTAGCCGTGTTTAAATACAGTAGGACCTGGGTAAATTAACCCAGGGAGAAAAAGGCATAATTTGATGATTTACTTAAACACGTTAGCTCAAGGCAATGAAACAATCAGCAGAACAATATCTAGGCCAAGCCTAGGCCAAAACGAATGGATTTGATTTTCCTAATCAAGCAAATTCACTTGCAATGCATTCATCTATGAGTTATGCAGAATATCGATGCTGTTCATCAAGAGAGAATGTGCTGCTGAAAATATATCTACATAGAATTAGCTTGTAGAAAACTAATCGTACTCATATATGCAACAATTGTGTTTTTACCTACCTGTTTTATATTTAATATTATTCATTGACATTTAAATGAGGTATCAAATTGTTACAAAGCAAAACCAATGTTTGTGATCTAAGATGGATCATCTATCCATCCATCATTAAATGGGCTGGGGATTTACAGAATACATGTAACAGCATTAAGTATTTAAATTCCAAAATATGAGTAAAACTGTATTCTGTTACAGTTACCATATAAACTGATACAATTTTTACGAATTTAAATTCATGATATTCAAACTTTATCCAATAGTCTTCTATGTGGAGATGCGTCACCCACAACCCCAGCAATAAATAAAAACAAGTACTAACAAAAGGCATCCAGTACAGTGACCAAGCCTGTACAGCACTAAGCATTTTATTTGGGCAAATTCTGCAAAAATTTTACTTTCAAGCAAATAAAAGATGAAGTACAAAATCATCTCAGAGATTCAGACACAAACCTAGATTCATTGAAGGCCTATCCAATGATCAGGTCACCAACACCTCAAGTGCCCCAGCTGAGCATCTCTTTAGCAGTGGAGTGCAGTTAAATGTTGTTTTCAGTTGTGACAAAGTACATGCTTTTGAATGTAAAATAGATTGAAAACCAAGAAACAGAGTTAATTTATTTCTTTTCCATATCCATTATATTTATGTTCAAGTAATCCAAAGTATTTTGATTATGGTGCTAACTTGGAGTAATCTAATGGAATACGTTAAAAATGATATTTTAGAGCATGTATTCAGTAATCTGTAATGGGACACCTTACTAACACTGATCACTAATTTTGCAATAGAAATTCACAATGAGCCTCAAGTAAGCTGGATGCGTCAATACAACGTAAAATTTACGAAAGACCTCGTGACTTCAGGTTTAATGGGTAACAAAGCCAACATGGCCAGGCACTTATACGGAGCTTTGGGGAGTTTCATTAACGAATATTAATGTCATTCATGAAAAAAAATTTAGGATTGCAGAAAGTGTTAGACCAGTGCTTCTCAAACCAATCCTCAGTGACTCTCAGATGGTCTGTCGTTCTGCTGTCTTGCAATTCCCTGAGAGTTGGGAGGGAGCAAAAACGTGGACTGTCTGGGGCCCCCTGAGGACTGGGTTTGATAAACACTGTTTTATACCATGCTTTATTTAAAAGCACATAAACCTGGTCTATAAAACAGAGGACAGATGAGCTTCCCAAAGGTAAACCCATAGTTCCCTGAGTGAACATAACACATGCTTAGTCTGTGGAATGTATAATTTGTTGTGGGATTTAAGTTTTTACCAATATTTAATTCATATACCGTAGGCCACTTAAAAATGAAAGAGCGAGATATGAAGAATTTAGGCCCACAGTAACCCTGTACTGGCATCCCATCCAGGGTGTCCCCTGCCCTGTGCCCTGTCCCGCCTGGCACAGGCCCCAGACTCCCCAATACCCTATAGTGGATAAGCGGTTGGAAGACCAATAGAGGGATCTGGAGCCCGGGCGAAGGACAAACATAAACACGCACTCAGGAAACAGGCACCCCATCTGATTTGTGTCATTTTCCAGTCACACCCCTGAAGCGAAGCACAAATCCTATGTCCCTCATTTCCAGCAAACTCGAGCCACAATAGAAAAGCGATGCTATCAGAACAAGGCTTTGCTGGTGTGGAGAGATAAGATAGAGACACAGAGTGCTACACCTTCCTAAACCATCCCGAGCACAGCATCACCCACCTGCATTCATTACTGTCAGAGATGATGTTTCAGTACATGTCCTGCCATCTGCTTCTAAAAGGCCCGTCAGATACAGAAGCTCGGGGGTCGTTTTTTTCTCTGGTACTCCGGTCTTTGTTTTTGGAGTGCTGGTGTGTTTATTTTACAGCTAATAAATAATTTGGCAGGAGCACAGTGCTAAATTGTTGCTGCAGACCCCGAGGGATCTCAGTGCAGTGCGAGCAGAAATGACATAGGCGGCACAACTGCTGTGAGTATGGGAATGAACAAGCTGCAACCACAGTCTGCTGCTAGGATGGATTCTCACATTTTAATCAAGGGCCGAAGCCTGTTAAAATAACTCCACTATAGCCAAACAGCTGAATACAGATGAAGCCTTATTTGGGGCCCCCCCCCCCCCCCAACCAAATTCCTAACCCCACTGCATAATTACGAGTAAGCAGCAACTAATTATTTTTCAAACAGTATTACACAACATTGCATCTTAATTACAAATGTTTGTGCATGGGAAATAATGATGTGTTTAGTGGAGTGTTTTATTGTTTCAATAAGCTCAGGGTCATCGGAATGCACCGCACAAAATCCCCACATCTCACATATCAGAAATATTACACTGGTCCCAGTAAGCAGAGTGTTTTTACTTGTCCATCTACACCAGTGTTTACGGTACTCAGGTTCATGGTAATAATGTGCGATGCGACCCGGCCGTGATCCCCTTTCACTGTCCCACTTGTCAATATTACATTAAATAAAGCTGATTTGAAATGTAGCTGCACGTCCACATGAATTATTCAAATGCTATTTAATGTTTAATGTCAGATGCGGGCAACACCACCAACCACAAAGAAGTGAACAGAAGTTTTGTGCAACTGATTCTGATACATTTAAAACAGCATAATGTAACTAATTTAATAATGTTCCCTCTCCCATTCCATCTTCCAGCCTCTCCAGAAACTGCTCTCAGCTGTTCACCTAGAACACGGGAGGATTTGATGCACTCTACATATTGCCATGTTTACCATGGAATGCATGCACTGACAACTGTTATGTTACTGCCATGTTAAAGCAGGTCTTGACCAAAACTCTTTAATCCAAACCGAATTAACCCAAAATCAACATAAGGAAACAAATTTCAGGGGCAAAACGATGGCTGTGCAGGGAGGCACTGGCAAGGGTGAATCACTGCCGGAGCAGTGAACGAGTTAATTAGAATGTCATTATGGAGGCAGGCCTACCTTGTTTTGATTGGGACGCAGTGGGTTTGCTGAGGGCGAATAGCTCACGCCTGGCTGGGTTCTGGTTACAGCAAACTGTTGATTAAGGTGAAGAAGGGCCAGTGTTATATTTGGAAAATAATCATCAAAAGGTTACAGCAACGATCCCCTACAAACTAGCATTCGGACAATTGTTTGATTCTGAATTTTTATAGAAATAGCAGTCACATCTCTCTTTGCTTATACGTTTCCAGTGGTATAATGAACATCTAAAATGACTCTGAGAGTCATCTGTACACTTAACCTAAGAAAACAACTTGTCTGCCCACTTGGTTTTGGCCAGAATCAGGAAGCTGGTTTTTAATCACGTAAAGTAAACAGCAATGACCCTTAGGTGTGTTAATAACTTCTTTCCCTGCTTTAGGCTTCATCATCTTTTTTTTTTTATATATATATCTTTTATTAACGTGTTCCATAGCTCATTCCACATTACAATATCTTTTGACAGTCAGACAACATGGAAGCAGATGGTCCATGTTTTTTGTCTTCTTCCTTTCACTCTAATGGCATCGGTTACAGATCTTACAAGGAGGTCCTTTCATCTTTTGTTTACTCCTCGCTTAAGACCAGGAGACAGTGGATCATTAAAATCCCATTTCTCAATCTTGATTACGACGCACTGCTAGGCAGATGTTGGACGGGGGAGCCAGCATCACCATTTAAACCAGCTGGTTTTGTCTGCGAGTGAACCAAGGTGTTTGTGACTGCTGAGCACCAGGTCAGAGGCAAGAGCTCTGCGCCGGAAATCTGCTGTCTCACCTATGCCTGGCGGCTGTGTCTGAAGAATTGACTTACTTCAGCTAATATAGCCCTTTATTTTTTCATCTGTTATTTTTCTGTGGTTGGGATACTGTGGGTTGTGTGAGGGGGAAGTGTGAGTCTTTCTCGAACCTTGTAAACTACACACACAGCGTGTGTGTGAGACACGCGTATGGATGGCAGGCCTGCATGGGTAGTGAGAACCCAACACTACTTCAGTCACCCCGGTCTCCAGCAGCACCTCCACAAGTTGGCCCCGCCCACAACAATGACAGGGGCTCTCTCTAATCTCTGTACATTTCTCCATCTTGTGCCACTCCTCTGTGCCCAAGGCAGGATGAAAAAATAACAAAAAAATTTTAAGTGCTTCCTGCAAAGACAGGCTTCACAGCCCAGCTTTGACAGCTTATTTCAGGATCATATTCAAGGGGAAAACTGCTTATTTGTCTAGCTCTTTTCCTGCTGAAAAGAGTATTCAAGGGAGGCAGTTTCGCTGACGGTTCAAGGTCTTGCGACGTGGATAATTTTTGCTTTGCACTCCAAAGAAAACACACTTCAAGGCATCAAACAAATCAGCTTTAAGGCCAAACTGAGCACCTCGACTGACTTTTTTTCTCTATAATGTGTACAGTAATATTACATGCCCTGCCGCTGTTGATGTGTCAAACCATGTTTTGAAAAACTGACATTGTAGCAGAGAGTTTGATATTAAGAAGGATACAACTTAATAATTGAAATATAAAGGTCTATTTATTAGGGAGGATGAATGGGTCCAAATTAAACATTGGGGGGTACAGGTTCCACAGTCACCCCAGGTTCCTACACCCCTGGACAGATCCAAAAATCAGGTTAGTCAAACGTCAATTGACAATCACTCGCCAATCAGTTTCTTATCATGTTTTGATACAACTAAACAAAAAGTGCTTCCCTAATCTTGTTATAACCCAAGGGCTGTCTGCAGTTCACAGCCACTAAAAAAACATAATGGAAATCAAGAACAGTGAGGGCTTCATATGTATGATTTATGATTTCCAATGCAGTTTTATTTCACATGCTTGGGGCCTGAAAACAAACCGGAGCCACTGGTAAAGATGTTAAAATGCACACCAATGACACACGACACACAGGTATTTCACTGTAAAAAGACAAACAAACAAACAAAAAAGAAACATACTAAAGCTTGGAAGTTTCACTCAGCTTATTTACGTTTCCCATCCATTCATTGATTTTCCAGACTGCTTATCCTTCTGGGTTGTTGGGGGTCCAGAGCCTATCCTGGGAGCTATGGGCACAACCCAGGACAGGGGGCCCGCTGATTGCTGGGCACACTCACACACCATTCACACCTATGGGCAGTTTAGTAACTCCAATTAGCCTCAGTATGTCTTTGGACTGTGGGGGGAAACCGGAGCACCCAGAGGAAACCCCACAGGGAGAACATGCAAACTCCACACACATGTAACCCAGGCGGAGACTCGAACCCGGGTCCCAGAGGTAACAGTGCTAACCACCACACCACCCTTTAGGTTTCACTAAAACTGGACTGTGTGGCCATAGCTCCAGACCCCCCCGTGATCCTGAATAAGACAAGCAGTTTCAGAAAATGGATGGATGGATGGATGGATGGATGGATGGATGGATGGATGGATGGATGGATAAAACTGGAATGTGTTGAATAAAAATAACATACATTAACAATGAAGCAAAGTCATGCACAGGTCATGTTTGAATCATGAGATTAGAGAGAAAGATTCAATCAATGAATACAGAGGGAAGAAAAAGAAAGAATAAATCCTTTGTTCTGTGTCACACATACTGTAGATTCCTGCAGTCGAGCCTAATTACAGTGAGGTGATAACATGACTCCGGCACGGAGCTCGCATTAACCAGTCAATACTGACGGATGTTAACACAGGACACTTGTGAGATCTGAGGACAATCCTGCTTTGTTCACGGGACTAAAATGGTCCCTACCTGCTCAGGCTCAGGCTGGACCTGGCAAACCAGCAAGGAGCTGCTTCACAGCTCGATTCGGGTGCAGCCTGCAAGCTCAAATTCAACACTCTGCTTGTGTGCTTTGACGTGCGAGTCACAGACAAAAATGTGTGCGTATATAAAACACCCATGTTACACACACCTGATTTCCAGGCTTAAAGAGATAAATGAGGAAAATAATAGAATTCTTTTGTGGGGCTTTATTTCTTAGGGAACCGTATTACTGCCACGACATAATAAGAAAAATATTCACGTTATAACGTGAAAATATTATCAGATGCACAGTAACACTTCTTTTCACAAAATAAATAAATGTCAATCTTCTTAAAACGTCTGGGTCTCGTTCTAATCTATGGCTAAAATAGTGTATGTATGTATATATATATATATGGCTAAAATACTGTAAATAGTGTTGCACCACGCAGCTCAGGTTACATTTCTCTCCAAATTGTATTAAGAAAACATGCTTCATGCTGGGGTCAGTGCAAATGTAATGAAGTCGGTGAGGGAATATATTTCTCATGTACTTGATTATAGGAGCTGCAGAAATGCAAAATCAAAGGGGATGCCTTTTTCGGCATAACACTGCCCCTGATCAATTTAACTTTTAATCCTATCAGGATAGGTTTTCTCGTTATAATGTAATATTTTCATTTTATAACGCGATACGGTTTCACATGATAACGTAAGTTTTTACGTGTTAACGTGATACGGTTTCATGTCATAACGTGATATTTTCACGTTATCACGTGATACGATTTCTCGTTTTAACGTCATATTTTCACGTTATAACGTGATAGTGAGAATACATTTTTTTTATTATGTCGTGGCAGTAATACGCTTCCGTAATTTCTCAATAATCTCGTCAGCAGTTTAAATTAGAAACCTCAGTAACGTCAGCAAACTGTAATATCAATACCTAAAATCTTTGATGTCATATTGAATTTTCTGGAGTAGGAAATGGTCATTTGAACGAGATACAAAGTTCTAAAAGACTGAAAACAGATCAGCATACATTCAATCTCCATGAAAAAAGATGCTCTTTCAGTCATACACCTATTCTGACAATAAATACAAGCTTTGTCAAAGGGCAGTGATTGTATGAACTATTTACTGTAGAAACTGCATGGGAGAATACAGAATGACTCTGTTTCTTTGCACAAAACAAAAGACCCCTTTATTGTAAAAATGGCCCTTTCTTTGCCTGCTTTTTTTCCACTTTTCTGCATCAGAAAATGGCCACGAACAGAGTTATTGAAAGTGGGAAATGGCGCCTTGGTTTCATGTGCGAATCAGATAAGAGAACAGGAGCTAATAATTGTGCTGTGCTGAGTCAGTGTGAAAGTAGAGCAGGCAGCAGCTGCTTGGTGAGCAACCTGGGCTTGGCGCTGAGGCCAAGAGCCATCAGCAGCCTCTGTGGGCTCCATATCACTTTACCCTGAGCCGACACCCCCAGAAATGATCAGCACCAGTGCTGCTTCATTAAGCTTTCTAAGGGTCTTATGCAGGCATATTTCCAGAATTCAATTCTGTCCCGATGCACCCTTGAAGATTTACTGTAAGACTTGTCAGTCAAAGTGCACAATATGGACAATAGTATCGGGACACCTGACCATTACACCTACAGGAACTTCTATGGTATCCCATTCTAAACCCATAGGTATCCATATGGAGCTGGTCCCCCCAGTGCAGCTATAACAGCTGCCACTCTTCTGGGGAGGCTTTCCACATGATGTTGGAGTGTGTCTGTGGGAATTTTTGCCTATTCATCCAGAAGAGCATTTGTGAGGTCAGGCACTGATGTTGGACATGAAGGCCTGGTTCATAATGTTCATTGTAGTTCAACCCAAAGGTGTTCGATGCAGTTGAGGTCAGGGCTCTGTACAGGTCAGTCAAGTTCTTTCACACCAAACTCACCCAACCATGTCTTTATGGACCTTGCTTTGTGCACTGAGGCACAGTCATGCTGGAACAGAAAATGGCCTTCCCTAGACTCTTTCCACAAAACTGAAAGACATAGAATTGTCCAAGATGTCTTGGCATGCTGAAGCATTAAGAGTTCCCATCACTGTAACTAAGGGAAATACAACTCCAAACCATTCTTCCTCCTCCACCAAACATTACAATTAGCACAATGCAGTCAAGCAGGTAATGTTGTCCTAGCATGTGCCAAACCCAGACTTGTCCATTAGATTACCCAACAGAAAAGCGTGATTTAATCACTCCACAGAACATGTTTCTACTGCACCAGAGTCCAGTGGCGGCGTGCTTTACACCACTCTATCCAATGCTTGGCACTGCACTTGGTGATGTGAGGCTTGTATGGAGCTGCTCGGCCATGGAAGCCCGTTCCATGAAGCTCCCAGTGCACAGTTTTTGTACTGGAGTTAATGCCAGAGGAAGTTAGGAACTCTGCAGTTGAATCAACAGAACTTTTACACACTATGCACCTCAGCACGCAATGACCCTGTTCTGTTAGTTTACATGGTCTGCAGCTTTGTGGCTGAGTTTACGTTGTTCCTAAATGCTTCCATTTTGCAGTAATACAACTTACGGTTCACTGTGGAATATCTAACTGGGAAGAGATTTCACAAACTGACTTATTGCAAAGGTGGCATCCTATGACAGCACCACGCTTGAATACATTGCGCTCTTCAGAACGACCCATTCTTTCACAAATGTTTGTAAACCTGACTGCATGGCTAGGTGCTTGATTTTATACACCTGAATTCAATGATTAAGAAGCATGCCCCAATACTTTTTACTATATAAATACCATATAGTGTATCAGTTTCTATGGTCAACAGGGGATACACAGAGGATACACAGGGGATACACAGAGGATGTCCTTTGCTTCACTGTTGATTCTCATCATTTCACCAAATGAACAACCATGACACTTTAAATATTTCATACTAAGTAAAAAGGATTTTTGAAAATATAAAAAACCATTTAACAAAAAGTTGTTTCAAACACATTTTGTAAGGTCATTTTATAAGGTCATCATAGTTTAATTCAGTGTGAGTATGGAAATTTTATGACCATCACATTTACCGGAAGGTAAAATGTAATGTCTAGTGAATTAATTAGTGAATTCTATGCTGTGCATTTAATTCAATTAATTTGTGTTAACACATGCCATCCATCTATCCATCCAATTTTTGTATCCTATTCAGGGTCGCGGGGGTTCAGAGCCTATCTTGAAAGCTATGGGTACAAGGCAGGGAATAACCCAGGATGCGTATACTCACACAGCATTCGCACACACATTCACACCCACGAGAAATTTGGTAACTCCGATTCACCTTAGCATGTTGGTAAACTGCAGTGGGAAACTGGAGAACCTCTGTGGTCTCCCTATGATCTGGACCAGGATATATGGTTGGAAGATGGATAGATGGAATGATGGATGATGGAAGGGTCTTAATATTTTTGTAACAAAACAACTGAATATTACTATAACTATACATTTATTTCATGATTTTGGTGGTATCACACCACCAAAGAGGAATTAAAGTCACTAAGATAACTTATAAAGCAAACCTCACTTCAAAGTTATGACCAAGTTGTTTATATTTTTATTGGGAAATTCAGCTTTTGGTGTAACAGCTTTGTGTGACAGGACTGAAACCTATACATTCAGTATGAGAGTACTGAGGCTCAGTGTAGTAAGCACCTGCCTATTCTTAAAACCATTTAAACATTTGCAAGAGTGGGCCATTCACAGAGACAGCTAGGAGACTCACGGCCTGGCAGACGTGTGTAATTCACAAGAGGAAAATGAACAAGTCAGTCACAGGAAAGAGTTTAAGGAAGCCAAACTTCTGGTAAAGCTCAATGCACTTTGAAATGTAAACAATAAATGTACTTTAAAAGTACTTTATATATGTACTTCATACCTTATATAAATAAGGGTTAACCAACAATAATTCATTTCCATGGTGCAATCAAAAGAATTTTTTAGTTTTGAGGGGTATACAAGAGATTGCCTTTAAAATAAGTGTTTTTTTTTCCAGCTCTTAAAACACATTGCTGCCTTAATGTAAAAAGCTCATATCTGGGAAAGGTTTTTATATCTTCCTTAAACATTCAGCTGTCACTAACCCAAACCAGTGATCCTATACCGTGCCTGAATAGTAAGAGTACTATCAAAAAGTAAACTTCTTAGCTACACTGTAACCTGTATACATTCTCCACTGTGCTGTAATTCTTATAGGAATGTAAGCAGCTGAAGAATCAAATTACTCTCAACAGAGAATTTCCCTTCACTTATATAAGTAGCCCAACGGTACTGCCCAGACCTCTGAACCCATATGGCTGTACAGCTCATTCAGCTACCGAACCGATAGCTGAAGTGTTCTGTGAAATGTTCACTGGTCTTGGGGGAATCATCTCCAAATGCTGCTGTTTATTTTTAGCCCCATATAGCACAGAGATTTCCTTGTCTTGTACGTCAGGACTGCGAAAGAAAAGAATGATTGATGAACTCCCTATTTGCTCCTTGTGAGTGCTATCGTACGTCTCTGCCTACCTCAATTCTCCCTTTGTTCAGAAGGGGCTCCTTTCATTAGACAGTCTGAAATGCACAGCTAATAAAGAGAAAGAAAACATATTTGATAAACTGCTAATAGAATAATAAAAAATATTTTTAAATACTAAGTGGATTGATTACCTTCTAAAATCTAATTACAAAAAAAAAAAAGAAAAATCATTGTAGTCCTATTCCAAGTTATTGGAATAGTAAATAGTGATTCTGATAGGGCCAGATGTGATGGGATTGACTTTGGCATGTAAATTATATAGTAAATGAAGTACATTAAAAATAAGAAGCCTTGCAAAAAGGGTTTGGCACTTAAATAATAAAAAATAAATGTGGTAAGATAGTATTTAGTAGTAATGTTATGTCATCCAAACTGTTAATACGCCCACACCAAGCTTTGTGGAATAACTCTGCCCAAAAGGTTGTGTTTCAAACCAGGAAGTTACAGAAACGACGCAGCCCTAATTGCCACTGAAAGGAGTCTTGTCTTGTGAGAACGGCTGGAAATAGCAGCAGCAGATTTGTTAAATGTTCCCAGCCCGATGCCTCCAGTTCCTCTGAGCCTCCTGAGACACAGACCACAGACCTGGCTCGTCAAGAGAAAACAAGCGCAGAAATAAAGTAAAAGCAACCAACCGGACTGATTAAAAAAAAAAAAAAAAAAAAAAAAAAAACTTATTCACACAGACTGAAGTCTATAGACACACTTAATCATTTTTCCGATTCCCCACATTTGCATCTGTGGGCTGAGAGATTCCATGGACTGTAAAGGTCAAACAAATTCTCTGCTATTCACTGGTTTTTGAAGAGCTTTGCTGTGGCAGACAGCTCTGTTAAATCAGCAGCCAAGCTGCACAGTGGTGTACTGCACAGCAAAACCACAGAACCATCCCTCTGAGGATTTCAGTCCAAAGAAGAGGAGAGTTATTGAGTGGGAGCTTTATGCGTGCTCATGCTCCTGCAGCAGTTACCTGCTAGCACACTCTGTGTGTGTGTGTGTGTGTGCGTGTGTGTGTAAACAACAAATCTTGCATAACCCGATATGAAGGTCACACTACCTGAATTAATGTCAAAAACCTAAAAGGATCATCAGACCAAGCAGAACTCACAAATCACTTTTAAAAATAGGAAATACATGAAACACTTTCGTTGTGTCATTATTTTAGGCAATGTTAGCCTGCCATTATAGAAGACACATGCAAATTTAACACGATCCTTGCTGTCACACCTGTCCTCCATCGACAATCAGGTAATTGAGACTGGTCTGTGGGATCTCACTCTCAGGCAGTGGTAATTAGCTGTCAATCTTATTTAAACTGTTCATTTCTCTTAGAGTGTAAGGCTCAAAGCTCTAACTGATTTGGAGTCTAGGTCATGGTTCTTGCTTTAGCTTTGTGCTATTCCTGGGGTTTTGTCAGGGCTACTCACTCTGTTACCTTTCTTGCTGGTTTGCTGTTTCCTGGCCCATAGATCTTGATGGCCGGCATCTTGTCGAGTATCTGGCCCTGGTTAGCCAGTGACATGTTCCTGAGATAATGGTCCTGATCAGCTGGAGCTCCAGAGCTAGTGTGGCAGGCAAATTTTACCTTGTTTTTAGTTTTTTGTAGTTATTCTGCTTTGTTGGTTCAGCCCCACTTCCTGTTTCCTGGGTCCTGCTTCCTGTTCCTGGTTTTCCAGTCCTCTGCACTTGAGTCTGCCTTTTGTGCACGTCGTCCTGGAGCCCCAAGTCCCCCTGGTGACCTGTTTCCTGCAGCGTGCTGTCATAAGGTCTCAGGGACCAGTGAGCAGAAATCCTGGCGTTGTGAATGGATGGCATGGTTTGGGATGCTTTGTGAAAAGCCAACAGATTTAGCGCTCAAGGTCCAAGCTGTGACACTTGCCATGTGCTAAAATGTATTATTTTATTTATTACTTATCTAATTTAGTGCTGGAACTCAAATGGAGTTTGTAGATAACTTCAAAGCAGTTCAGCAGTTTTTAGACATTTGGCTGATTTAAAATTTCACTTTTATAAAAGGGAGTGGAAAAAATAGTAAATGCCCCATTAAAAACATAGAAATAACAGAAGGTTTAATATTGTATCCATCACTCAGAGAAGCCAATGGTACTTTTATTCATAAGGCTTTATATAAAGGACTTTAAAGCCAATGCTAACATTACAGGTGCCACATACCGTACCTTGATTCATGTACACCATCTTAGAAAAGGTCTTGTTCCATTTATTTAACTCTTTCAAGATAATTTTTTTACTACACTACACAATTTCATTCTACTCAAAGGTTTCACTGAAACATAAAGGGCTGGGAACAGATGTGAAATGCTGTAACTACTGTAGCTGTGAAGATATAACAGCATCAGGTTTTGCACAGGTATATGTTTGCTGCACTAAATGACATCCCTGGCTTGGAAACTTGGCCAGCACTCAGCTGTACTGTACGCCCTTTCTTTTTGCCAGTTTGGACTTGGCTCCATTACGAGAGGCAATCTGTAACATGCAACATCCTTTTTAAACCCAATAAATGCAATTCGGCCTTCAGGTCAGCAAAAACAAGCTTTGCACCATTTTGGGGTTGGTTGAGAGCCCTACAGCAGCTCAATTATGCTGGAGTCGAATCCCCTGGTGAAAAGTTTCCTTACAGTCCCACAAAAACAAAGCAGACAAAGACGAACAAAATAATGATGAACACAAGTGTGACACAACAGACATCTGACACCCAGATGCACGAGGCTTGATTATTTATTTAGAAGGGTTAGGCCCGCTGGGGTAAAACCATATTTGAAACCTTTTTTTTTTTCTGCAGAGCAAACAGTTATACTTACATCCTGGGGGCAATTTCATCATGCACACTGTGTGTGTGTTTGTGGTGGGGAGGGGGTTTGTATATTTAACACAACAAAACAGACCTTATACCAAACATTCTGGTCAGTAAATTCAGGAATGCTTGACATTGAAAAACCGTAGTGGATTTTGGAGGACGGCGGCACATTAATAAGTGTACAAAAGGTCGACAGTGTAAGGAAACACGGGGGAGGTACGCTAGGGTAGGAACAGGTCTGCGGTTAAATAACAGGAGTATATTAGCTTTTTATATAATAAGAGTTTAGTCTGTATAATACAAGTAGTCACTGTAAAAGTAGGTTTATTAACTCATCTTGATTAAGTTAATAACTGATAGGCGATTAAGCTGACTCTAATTGAGTTTGTTATTAATACTCAGCTGCATGCAGTGAAGGAGCCGTATTCTATTTCAGGTTACTGCCATGAATCAAGAAATCACTGGGGAATTACTGCTTAAGGCTAAAAACTAAATCATTGAACAAAAGGCTGTACCAGTAACAGTTGTATACATCATTTGTATATAAATGTAACAGTAGCTGCGGTCCAACTGGAAATTAGGGGTTTTCCTTTAAAAAATGCTACCATGGAAACAAACAGGCCCGGGTTGCCAGACGCGCTTCTGGCATTTTGATCTACCAAAAACGTCAAGTGAGTAACTGAATCAGTAATATTATCTTTAAAGGGGAATCCAATACAGTTCAATAAGTTTATTATTTTACATTTGCGGTGGTAGCTTTGGCTGTACATCCATTATTTAAATATGAAGTTTCTACACAACAGGCCTTCAATTAAGCAATTAAGATCTTTGTCTATATATGCATGCTGATATCACAAATCAGATGATGTTAAGATCAGGATATTTGAAGAGAATTGCATTTAGTATGAATTGACACTGGATGACCAAAAATACAGAGAAGAGAAACAGGTGCAGCACAATAATAGATGTGTATTGTAATCCTCAGAATTCCTCAGTGTAAGCATTCCTTTAACAACATCACAGAGTCCTTTGAGCACTCAAATTATCTCAACTAACTAATGAAACGTTAGATTACTTGATTATTAAAAACCGTCAAAAAATGTTTTCCTTCCCAATTACTTGGCAAGGGTGGCGCAGTGGTGAGTACTGTTGCCCCAGACATTTGGGAGACTGAGTCTCTGTCATGGCTCTGTATTCCTGGAATTTGCATATTCTCCCCATGTCGTCATGGGTTTTCCTCCAGGTACTCTGGTTTCCCCCCACAGTCCAAAAACATGCTAAGGCTGATTGGAGTTACCAAATTGGCCACCGGTGTGAATGAATAGTGTTTGTGTGTGTGTATGTGTGCCCTGCGATGGGATGGCATCCTGAGTTGTTCCCTGCCTTGCACCCATAGCCTCTGGGATACGCTCAGCCCCCCTGTGACCTTGAATAAGAAAAGTGGTTAAAGAAAATGGATGGATGGACTACTTACCAGTTTGGTGGGAAAAAGACATAGAGGATGAGGGTCCAAATGAATAGTCAAAAACATAATTTGTGTGGAAGAACTTCACATTTAAAGTCCATGAAAATGCAGTAGTCTGCCAGTATTGTAAAGGAGAACTTAAATATCACCACAGCATAACTGCAGAGCAAATAGATCTCAAAAGATGACCTTCAGGTTTGATGGACTCACCCAATAATGTGAGGTTAGCCATAGATACGTGACATTTAGACTCTTGGAGTAGCCTTGTCTGTCTTTGTCATCACTTTGACTTAAATTATTTTGCTTAATTTACTTTCTAGGATTCCTGTATGTCAAAATAATTGCTGCTAAAACTAAGGTTAGCCCTGTTGTTTAGCTGCATTATTTAACATAATGAGGTACACATAACCAATTTATATATATATATATTTTTAAATGTGTTTTAGAGCTGAGCGATACTGGAAGTTCACATTGCGATATATGAAGTTTCTGTGATATAGTGGAAACTAGGGGTGTAACGATATGCCCAGGTCACGATACGGTATATATCTCGACACTGGGTTCACGATACGATATGTATCACAATATTTTGAACAAAATTTAAAAATGAAACTGAAATTCAAATAACAGATTTATTTCAAAAACATTAACAAATTTCAA
>JAODJU010000007.1:12357890-12374662 GCA_026776725.1 Gnathonemus echidnorhynchus | reverse complement strand
GCCAACACTCTACGATACATATCGTAACATTTTAGCATCGCGAAATATCGTACTGCGATATATCGTTACACCCCTAGTGGAAACCATTTCAAGTGATGACTATCAGATGATCATTATATCTGATTTTTTTCTTTTTCTTTATGTCTCAGGCAGATTACCATCTAACTGACATTTGTATAGGCCTATTTATTACATAAATATAAGATAAGAATTTTATTGACTCAAAATACAGTACAGTAAAATCTCGGATTATGAGCATAATTCGTTCCGGAAATCCAAATTCGTTCTCATAATCCAAAGCACTTGTATATCAAAGCAAATATTCCCATTAGAAATAATGGAAAGTCAGATGATGATTCCACAACCCAAAAAATATAAAAATGATTAATAGAAAATAAAAAGTAAAAATACGTAAAACAAATTAACCTGCACTTTACCTTTGAAAAGAATCGTCGATGGTGTGAGGGAGACGAGACAGAGGAGAAGAGGAGGGTTATTTTGTAGGATGACTTTCACTATAAATAACGGAATCACTGCTTTCTGTTGGCTCACTGGAATCTTGTTCTTTTTGTTTGACTTTAACAAGGAACCCATCCAATGACAGCTGCTTTTGCCTCCCTTTCTATTTCGTGGAAATGTGGACTTTGCATTGTCGTTAAACAGATTCATCGCTCGCACTGCTACACCCTTATTCGGGTGGTGCTTGTCTACAAAATTTTGACTATATGAGTGAGGCATGCCGACTGAGACCGAGCATGGGAGACGATTACCCACAATCCCACAGCGAGAGAGAAGAATCATCGGCTCAGTAGTGATCACGTGACGCTCGGCAGACAAAGTATACGTAATATTTGTATTGCAAGACCTCGCTCGTTTATCAAGTTCAAATTTATTAAAAAATTTTGCTTATCTTGCAAAACACTCACAAACCAAGTTACTTGCAATCCGAGGTTTGACTGTATGACTGTTTCAAACGCTTTTCATATTACAGCACTGAAAATTACTGAACTGCATATAATTCAAATATGCTATAATATAGCCCAGTAATGTACATGAAATATACTGTAGCTTGAGTTTCGCTGCTTTGATGAGTATACTTGTCTTGGAGAGAAAATGACTGTCTTTCTCCTGTCATGCCTTCTCTGTATGCAGCATTAGTGTTAAGTAGCCAGAAGCAGGCGGGTTACTGCAAGGCAAAATATCCAAGTAAAGTAAAAAAAAAAAAAAAAGAAAGAATTGCAATAGTTTTGATTTTTTCTGTATGTTGTCATGTGTAAAAAACTCCAAAATGAATACTGTAAGCTGACTACTTGATTACTATAAGCAAAGTACTGTATTAAAATAGTATTTGCAAAGGAATGATTGTGTCCCAAGCTTTTTGATCCATATAAGCAGTTGATCACTATAACAGTGATCACTATAAATGGGCTCCACTGTATTTAGGAGTTGAAAATTAACAATCCAGTTTACCCAATTAGAACGTATCTATGAAGAAAGTCTGTCAGATAAGGTAGTAGTGTTGCCTCAAGTTGTGCCAGCAGACACAAGCAGTGCTGACAAATCACTTGCTTTTACTTAATATCATCTCTGTGCAATACAAAATATTTCCATTCAGCGGAAGATGAATGTCATTTTGTGACCAGTTCTTGTTAGCTTTTCTCTTCACTCATTTCTATTTAATTTCTCACAAACGCACCACAAGGTCCACAAGTGAGTCCAAGAGAGAGGATTTGATTTTGATTATGATCTCAAAGAGCACATGCAGAGCTCATGCAAAAGCAGCAATAAACTTGAGACTGATTTTTTAAAAACATATACTAGATAGTACTGAAAATGACCATCATTAAAATTGCAAAGCTTGCTAAGTTTTGTTTCCTGTGACTAAGTAAAAATGTTTCAATGCAGTTTATTGACGGTTTGAACCCAGCAGACTTTTACGGTTCTTGCAATGTGACAATTGCATTTGCATGAAATGCCATGTCGATATTAGCATGGCACATGTGGCAGGCCTATAAAATGCAGGGGGTTCAGTGAATAGAGCTGTCACCTCACACCACCACTTTGTGTGTGTGGAGTCTGCATGTTCAACCTGTGTGTGCGGTTCAGTGGATAGCCCTGTCACCTCACACCACCGCTTTGTGTGTGTGGAGTCTGCATGTTCAACCTGTGTGTGCGGTTCAATGGATAGAGCTGTCGCCTCACACCACCGCTTTGTGCGTGTGGAGTCTGCATGTTCACCCTGTGTGTGCGGTTCAGTGGATAGCCCTGTCGCCTCACACCACCGCTTTGTGCGTGTGGAGTCTGCATGTTCGCCCTGTGTGTGCGGTTCAGTGGATAGCCCTGTCGCCTCACACCACCGCTTTGTGTGTGTGGAGTCTGCATGTTCGCCCTGTGTGTGCGGTTCAGTGGATAGCCCTGTCGCCTCACACCATCGCTTTGTGAGTGTGGAGTCTGCATGTTCGCCCTGTATGTACGTAGCTTTTTGGCAGATTCTCCGGTTTCCTTCCACTATCCAAAAACATGCAACTTAAGTGAACTGGAGTGCCTAAATTGACTGTATGTGTTAGAGTGTCTGTAATGGCTGGTTCGTTCTCTAGGTGTTATATTATATATAAATGATTAGTCGATGATTCATCAGATTAATGGGTAGATTACTCAGTTTTTGATATAACTGATAGTGACAGCCCTAATCTGGTAACAGATATACTCAGTTACATACTGTAGGCGTAAATTATGGGCGGGGTGGGGTATAATCTAAATCAGCCAGTACCACCCCCTGGACCCCCTTAAATGGGTTGAGATCTCAACCCCTCCAATGCTCAACCCAAAGTTATGCTCTTGTTCAGTTATATCAGGGGTGGCCAATCTTACCCGCAAAGGGCCGGTGTGTATGCAGGTTTTTGGGATAACCTGTAGGTCAGCTGTACAAACCCAGGTGTGAGGACTCTTCAGCCAATCAGTCCTCAAATTAGTAATCTAATTAGGGAGTTGCAGCGAAAATCCGCATACACACTGACCCATAAGATTGACCACCGCTGAGTTATATGATGCAATGTGTTTATGTAAGTGGCCTGCCATTGCAATTGTATGCAGGCACGAGGTCTGTTCAGAACTTTTCCTCATGATTCATATAATAACTGAGCTATATATTGTAGCAAACTAAACAACAATAAATAAATATATCAAAGGCAGTCTGGAGGGTAAGAGTGTAACACACTCTGTGTGTGTGGAGTGTCCAAAGACTCTCAGTCCAAAGACATGCAGTTAGGTGAATCGCTTTTAAACATTTGTGCAAGTTTTACTGTTAAGTTGATAGCCAGCTCTACTAGGCAATAGTGACCCAGGTGTACTCTATGAAAATGATTGGCAACTGAAATCAAAGGGTAGCTGTCTGATGACACACTCTACGTACTCAGCAGTGCTCTGTTTACAGTGAAACCTCTGCCTGGAATGGCCACTCCAGGAACTGGCTTATCTAGGCATTGGACTGAGAATGGAAGCGATGCAAGGGGCTTCCTGCAGGGTTGGGGGGGAGGGGTTAGAGGTCAAAGCTGGAAGGGTCAGGGGCCCAACGACTTGACCCAAAGTAGCCCCTGAGGAGGGATGTTGACCTGCTCACACAGTGATGGCAGAGGGAGAGTGATGGGAAAGGAGAGGACAAAGGGAGGCCTGTGGAGGAAGTAGGCAGGTGAACGGCTGCATGAATGAAAACCCCTTAATAAGGCCATTCCCAGAATGGCTCAATTACCTTGGAGCCATGGATTTACACATCCATGCTGCACACTACTACATTCTCATATGCATACAAGGACCTGCATGTCCAAACATCAAAACCTGTGTTTCCCAATCTGGTCCTCGGGCATCCATAAACAATGTACATTTTCGCTCCTGCTGAGCTCCCTGCCAAAAAGTCCACATTTTTGCTCCCTAGGGAGCTGGGAGGGAGCAAAACTGTGGACTGTTGGTCCCTGAGGAAAGGATTGCAAAACACTGATTTAAACAGTTTCAATATACATTCTCTGTCAAAGCATAGTAGTTTGGATAAAAGTATGTACCCATTTCAGTAGAATTTACATTGCTTTTATAACTGCAATTTCCACAATGAATCAGTTAAGGACATTCTGCAAGAAACGTTAGTGTTTTGCATTCCAATCGGATCTCAAGTACAGGATTATTTCTTAGCAAAGTTTATCAGTCATTTATTATTGTTATTATTGTTGTTGTATAAAAAGGGGGACCCAGTTCTCATGTGCTAATAATCTTGCAGGTTTTAGTGTCACCTTTTTGCTAGTAACTAATTCATATCTGGGATGACAATACAACTATTGAACATTAATAAAAATGTACTGGTGATGTAATGCACACCTCCAGTCAGCAGTCCCTAGCTAAACAACGTTCAACCTCACCAGAATACTGGACACACCAGTAACACATCCCACCATTAAACCAAGGGTATAAGGACCTCTCTTGAGTAACACTTTGAGACCATCATTGCTGAAATATTGACTTGCTCCTTTTATTATTGTCTTTGATTGGTTTCTGAATTATTGCCTGTTTTTGGCCCATTTGGTGAATTTTATTTGGCCTTGGTACCTCTTTTCCTTGGACTGCTTTCTGGATTTGCCATTGTTTTAGGATTTTGTTTTGGTTTCTGATCAGTTCTCATTGTACATCATGTAACCTGCCAACCCTGCATTTTTATCTCTGAAATTTTTCATCACAGCAGATCCAGCTGGAATTGAAGAGCTGTTGCCCACTCTTGCCATTTCCACTTTTCCATCTCCTCCATCAACTGTATTGACCTCAATGCCCGAGTGACATGACGGACATCCTGATAAGTGCAAGAGTGTCCCAGTGTTCATTATACATGACCCACTACCTGGAATGATTTCGGTCTAGTACAGATAAGACTCACTTGTTATCTCCCTGCTTATGGGCAGCGCCCTGGAGTGGGCAACAGCTTTCTGGCATCAGAACAGCACCATGGTAAACTCAAACAAGAATTCCCTATACCCATCCAATAAGCCTTTGACCACACAGCTACTGTAACAGGTATTGCTAATCAGGTATGTGAACTCTGGCAGGGAGATTGGACTGCCACCAAATATGTCATGGAATTGCGTACACTACATGCTTACCATGTATCAATGTAGGTACAGCCCACCCTGCAGTCTGAATTAGCCTATTGGGGATATACCACCAATCTGGTCCAGTGTATCCAGATGTCAACAGCAATCGATAACTTGCTGTTAGAGTGGTCCACACTCTCACATCTATCCCCTGTCTGTGGAATAAGAGTCTTCCCTGCCTTACCACTCAAATCTTTGGACACAAAACCAATATAACTGGACCAGGTACCTCTGTTTCTGAAGGAACATTCATGCCATATCAAAAGCATATGTATATATATACTGTGGAGAGGCTGGGCATCTATAGGCGAGTTATCTGGTCTATTCCAGGAGAGAAAAGCACCCTTTGAGACCTTGGTGTGGATGCTGGCTACAGTTAATGTAACTCGAAGGCAGATCACTGTTCCTGCCCTGATTTCCAAATGATTTGTGACTAGGTCTCTCATCACTCTGATAAATTCCAGTTTAGCAGGAAACTTCATTGATGAAAAGCTGGCAGACCATCTGACTGTCTACAGCGTTCTATGGTATCTGCTTTTCTTTGTAGATAAGAAGGATGGTGGCCTGTCTCTGTGTATAGACTCTCATGCTTTGAACAACATCACTGTGAAATTCAGATTCCCGCTCCCATTGATCCCTGCTGCTCTAAAACAAATTCGCCAGGCCACAGTTTCAGCCTTTCAGTGTTTGAAGAACTTGTGCTGCTTTTCGCCTATTTTGAAACAACCAGATCCATCTCGTCCTTTTGTAGTGGAAGTGGATGCCTCTGTTAGGGGAGGGGCAGTCATTTCCCAGAACCATGAGCTACTTAATCTCTTGCCCGGTGCCTTTTATCTCCACAAAATTCCCACAGCTGAGAAAGAATTATGATACAGATAGCCATAAACTACCAGCCATCAAGTTAGCTTCCGATGAGTGTAGGCACTGGTTACAGGGAGTGGTTCACCCATTTGTGGTCCTTGCTGATCAATCACCAACATCTAAAATCCATTTGTGAGGCGAAATGGCTTAACCCTAAGCAGATTAGATGAGCATAGTTTTGCACAAGATTTCTATTCGTTGTCACATATCAAATAATATCGAGACAGACGGTTTGTCTCAAAATTTTGAACCGCCTAACTCAATTTTGATGTCTGACATTATCATAACCTCCTTCTGTTATGTAGAACCAATTAAATAGGAAATAAAAGATGCCATTTAGGAGGCAGTCCACATGGACCCCACCACCAAAAACACCTCCTAACTATCAGTGCCTTCAGTTATTCGCCCTCAGCTCCTGCAGTGGGTCCACACTGCAGGCATGGTGGTTACTCTGGAATCCACTCCTATCCCGGAACTGCTGTGTATTTGGTGGCACAAATATCAAAGCCTTTGTCTTATGTCATTGTGTTCTTAAGACGCCGTTTTATCTTATCAAGGACTTGCCTTGTCCTACCATGTATGCAGCCAGTCCATGGTACTAAAAAAGTTACTGGTAAGTTGATTGAAACCAATCCCACACAGACCTCTCATATCGCTATGGATTTTATAACTGGTTTGCTTGCCTTTGATGGTTTTACGGTTTCAGTTATACTGGGTCACTTTTCCAAGATTTGTTACTTGATTCTCAGTATTACCTAAGGCTATGAAGCTTGTGTGCCTCTTCAATCAGGTAGATTTTATGGTTTACCTGAGGGCATCATTTCGGCTGAAGAATTCAATTTACGGGTATGGAAAGCATTCTGCAGGTGAACGTGAGTTGCTATCAGCCTGTCTTCCCAGGCCAAGCGGCAAGTGGAGAAGAAAAAAAAATGAGTTTTAGTCATACAATACTGCATTACTAATCAAGCGGAAGAGATAGAGTGTTGGACGGAGTTTGTAAAGAACTCCCCTGTACACCCCTTCTTCAAGATAATGCTTCCACAAGGGAGACTATAAACCTTCCTTGTTCCTCAGGGAAATGATACCTAGGGATGTAGCTACAGTAGAGGGATGGGTTCCAATGGGGGGTGTGAGGTGACTTGCATTCAAATCCAGAAGTTTCATAAAACAAACAATAAAATAATAAGTCCAAAAATGATTACATTTCTATCATTCTTAGGTCATTTTCCGATCATAATAATAATAATCGATACTTTTATTGATCCCCGTGGGGAATCGCCCCCCTCAACTTGCTCTTTGTAGAGTAAGTTGTCTGTGAAGGGCAGCCACATGTTGGGGCGCCCAGGGAGCTGAGGGTTAAGGACCTTCCTCAAGGACCCGCAGACGTGCTGAGGCTGGGTTTGAACCGGCAACCTTACAATTACAACCACACAAGCTTAGCCCACTGAACCACACACCGGCCCTTAATGCCCATAATGCCATTAAAAGAAATAAATTTGTAATATTTAAACATGGACGCCAGTCCAAATGTGCACTTCACTCCTAGTTTGTTTACATGAGTAACAGAGCACCCACCACTCAAAGTATGCTGACACTGGCGTTGGTACCTCCATAAGGGTCCAATGATTGATATCCATCATCATCCATCCATCCATCCATCCATCCATTATCTATACCGCTTTATCCACCTGGGTCGCGGGGAAGCTGGAGCCAATCCCAGCATTGTCGGGCCAGAGGCGGGGAACACCCTGGGCAGGCCGCCAGTCCACCACAGATCCATCATAATCCTTTATTCAAAAAAGCAGGCTAAATTGAGAAAACATGGTAAAAAAGACTACCCCAGTTTACTCCTTGTCAGTGTAGTAATCTGTTTTTACTTGGATTTCAACACATAAACTTCCTATACACACGATTTACAGCTTTCAGCACATTAAGTGTCTTAGGAACATGGGGAGCCCTCAGCCAAGGCAACAGCCGTAGGTCTGACTGATTGGCAAGTGTTTTTAGCCAACCACACTACTGCATTCATAAACAAGGGCTGGTTTAAGTCCTGACAGTCACGAAATCTTAATGAGACAAAGCGATTTCTGAACGTGTTACTTATAAATAATAATAATAAAAATACTTAAACTGTAAAATTTCTGCCCAAAATGATTGTATGCTTTGTTTTGGCATTACAGGCATTTAAATGTAATTTCGCTTAGCCTGGTATGGTGATTTCGACGATATGACCCTTGGTAGCACTCGATGATAATCTTGGATAAATCGCTTCAGTCTTGCTGCCATTGAAAGCTTTAAAGCCGTCCATTTAGGAAATCATTTATCATTTTAGGACATTTTTGATTATTTTGAAATATGATTTTTTACATTTATGACCAACTTCTAGAACCGCGGATGGGCCGTAAAATACCCTTATTTAAAATACAAAACAAAGACGACTGGGTACTGATCTTCCTGGGTTTGTGAAACACACACAACATGCAACAAAATGCCTAATAGCAGCCTAATAATAATGCATATTTATATAGCACTAAAATCAGGATAAATTAAGTAATTTACAAAAACAGCACAACAAATTGAAACAATGCAGCATATCGTGGTATTCAGCCACCCTAAATCACCGCAGGGGGAATCCCTTCACCGCGACAGCCATATTTTACGACTGTTTCCACTGAGCCTCCTCCCCTACTCCATGTTGGTAGCACACAGGTTTTTACTCCATCCGTGCCACTTTCGGAATCTCATTTCTAAAGGGGCAGCTTTAGTGATTTGTTGACTGGGAAGCATACAGTCCAGTGGAGCAGTTTTGGGGGCCAGTCATTCCTCATTGTGAAACATTAAACCAGTCTACACTGCACTTGGGTTTCATGTGTTTTTCACTACAGGCGAGAACAAAAGCCAGCACTTACCCAACAGAACTGCCCATCTATGCTATCCAGCCATGTACACTGACTTTGCTTGTAACTTGAAATTTTTTAACCATTTTATCCAGTTGGATGTTTTTCCATTTAACATCTTGCACGAGAGTACAAGAGCAAGTTATTATAAGCATTCAGTTAAGGTTATCATTAGGATTTTTGGTAACACTTTACTCTATGAAGCTCTCATCTATAATGCGCTATAAATACTTCCATAATGCATTATAATTGCTTATACAGACCATCATAATGCATTATAATGGTATCTAAAGTGCATTATAGATGAGAGCTTCAAAGATCATTCATAATGCATAACAAACCTGCCTATGGTGTTATGCTTTTTTATAAATAGCTATAACCGTGTTTATAATACTTTATGACTGCATTATCAAGCATTTTGAAGGCAGCTATAATGCATTATGGTAACTGCTGTCATCACCGAGTTTTATTATAAATCACAATGAAAGTAATATTTAAACAAGCATCAAATGAAAGGGCCGTTTTTCCTCACATGCTGATAGATTCCTTAAGGGTTCCGACTAAGAGTTGAAAGACAGGTGAAGCAGTCAGTTCATGAACAGACTGATGTTCCTCTGTCTGCCAACATTCCCTTCATTACAACCACCCAAGGTTAATTTTGGAATTGTGTTTAATTAAAAGATTGCTTTAGATTAACCTTCGCTGTTCAGTATTACGGACCTGCAAATATGATGGTTTAGATTAAATATCCTTGGAAAAAAAAATAATGCTTTATGAGAAGTAACTTAATTATTACATTTACAATCCAATAAGTCAGAAGAATTTTTATAAGGTTCTATCAAATCATTCATAATGTAATATAAAATGCAGACAGAAAATACATTAGCAGTCATTTTGAACTCTTCTGAAATGCATCAACAATATACTTTTAGTCCTGATGTAAAATTTCACCTGATTGCAGATGTAGTAAATCCAGTTTAAACATAAATTTATCCAGATAATCTATTTAAATTATCTTTTGAATTATTAATCCTATATTGAATATCCATCCATAATGCATTGATAATTCCCTTAGAATGCATTAGGAAATGATTTTCAACGGGTGGCCATCTGATTTAGAATGCATTGACAATTCCACTAGAAATGCATTAGCAAGCGGTTCAGAATGCAAGGGCCTTTTCATTTACAGTGTGACTTATTTCAAATGTAAAGGTAATTATGTTCAACTGTGGCTTTTATTATGCTGGAACAGAACAGAGAAATTGCATTTTTAAAAATTCAAACGCAGACTGCAAACTGGTGGGAGCCAGAGCCCTGTTCTTCTCACAAAATCAGCCTCAAACCAGTAGCAAATAGCAGAACCCCAGTTCTATGAAGGGCCGCCCTGGTAGTCAGTCGACCTGCCAAAAAACCCTTGACCAATGTGGATCCAGGCATGAAGAGCCAAAGGAATGAAGGTAGAGTCTGACCTAAACAAAACTGATGCACCGTGGCATGTCATGTTGGCCCCTGGACAGCCCACCCACTGTGCTTATGTCTAGTCCTGAATGACCAAACATGGTCACCTGATGTTGGGCAAGTACGAGTTCACCACCTTCAGTCTGCCTTCCAGCAATCTGCTTCAGTATCTTATGCATCGGTCTCCAGAGCTGCCTCTTGAAGTTGGCTGTCCTTGTTCAACAGGCTCCTCACAGAGGACTGCATGAGATGTCATGAAAAAAGTGGTAACAACTCTCAGGATTTGTTACATTTGATGGTAAATGATTGCAACTTTGGCACCCAGAGAAACATATAAATATCAAGGCTTTTCTGTTCCTATTGATCCGGGGATGATCTCCACTTTGAGCGCCACTGGAGCTCAGATCTGCAGTTAATGAACCTGTTAACCAAACATTTGTCAGGAACAGCAGGGAGAGACAGCAAGAGGCAAGCAAGGGGGGGGGGGGACAATTAGCACTCATCAAGGATAGAAAACCCCCATATTGTTTACTGAGTATTGTTTCTGTTTGGATGGCATAGGGACAAAGACATTCAGGCTACCAAGAACACTGTACTCTGAGTTACACTTCCTAGTCACTCCCCAAGCAACATCTGGAAAGCTAAGTGACAAGCATCATGACTATGAAACAGGTTTCATGTAATCACTCCTCAAGTAAACCACTACCAATGCAGCAGTGACACTAATAAATAAATAGCAGCTACATATATTTACATCTCAGGTAGAGACGCTTTTTGAACATTCATATACCTCAGCAATGTTAATGAATTCATTTATTCACTCATTAATTTAGTTGCTAAGCAAAGTATTAAAAATGTACCCATGTCTCATACCAATCCTCCTAGGTCTTGTGCCTCCTTTATCAGCTAACTCAACTAAAGTCTCCCAGTGGATGGTCAAGCAAATCGTACATGAAACTAAGAGCATTTGGGTGTTGCTTAATTGGGCCTCAGACTCCACTGTGTATGAATAATAGAAGACTAGAAATTTCCAGAAGCTCTATCCCAGGGGTCTCACACTCCGTCTGCAGAAATCTGTGTGTCTCCTGTTTTTTTCCATCATTTCTTCCGAAGCCTAGCTGGTTTAGTAAACAATAAAACCTGCAATTTTAATCTATGCATTTCTTCAAAGTCCCATAAAATGCAGCATTTAAAAGAGCAGTGAGTGTATATAACAGAAATCATTAGGTGCAACTTGTATTATTTGTATAATTCAAAAACAAAATGAAAAACATCAGACTGATTTTGTACAGTGATTAACAAGGTCAAAACCTGTGGGAACCCATGCTATTTATGTATACAAAGAGTATTATACATCCTTTGCTAGATCAGACATCAGACAAAGACGACTGGGTACTGATCTTCCTGGGTTTGTGAAACACACACAATCACCTCAAATAAATGCTTGATTATTATGTATAGTATGTTTCTGATCAACCAGCCGAAAAACTAATTTCATTTTCTCATTAGTTGTGTCTGCTCGAGGTACACTGTCATGTCAGTTTTTATTACTTTGGAAACAAAAAAATTCAAATTAAAATCAGCTTGTTCAGAATCATTACAGTGAGTCATCACATCTAAGAGGTAAAATGAAAAAAAAGCACGGCTGAAGGAAAAAAAGAACAGAAAAACCAATTAATTTTTATTGTTGCAAATACAGCATCTGTAACCTTTTCAGGAGATTGCAAGATATTGTTTCCATGTGGTTTTAGATGAGCTGCGATGTGATACTTCGACTCCACGTCCTGAAACACAATATTTTCCCTTTTTGTTAGCAAAGCAACAGACTAGTAAGCAAAGCTGACCAGGCAAAGACAATCCATCCTCATAGTTTAGCTTTAAATCCACCAAGAAGCAGACACTTCAAGTCTGGAATTTCTCCAAAGATTCATTAATCTGATATTTACTGTTCACCACTGCTGGGGTTTTGAAGTCCAAGGCTGGATATATTATTTATTATCCTGGATGACTTTGCAAGGATTCTGAAATGTTAAACTACCTTATTATGTATGACAGAAGCACAAACATCCTTTAGTCCTGTGGATTTACACCTGCCACAGCGCCCCTATTTCACAGAGAACACTGGGCTTTCTCACGCTAAAACATTCATTGTCTTCCTAGAATTCTGGACCCACTATTTATCAAAAATAAATAAGCAAAATAAAATCCCAAGACAGAGACCATTTCACACAGCGGCATTGCACTGATATAAAAGGTGTGTGGGAAGCAGGGAGGCACATATCACAGAGCACCTACCTGTTTTGAACTAAATTGATGGGGGGGGGGGACAAATGTCATCTTTCTGAAAGTGCGGTGGGGCCACCCTCCCCCTCCTTCTGCAGAACTGCCTGTTATTTCTCTCTCAGATTCCCTGAGGCATTTTCCAGCAGAAAACTATGAAATGGTTTCAGTTTGAAGCTCACTGTGAGTAAAATATAATCACCACACAGACGATGCACTGACAGAACCCCGTTTTTTTCCCCTCCGTCCCCAGTACCGACACAGAACATCCACTCTGACAAGCAGCAATATCGCACAGCTTTATTACCTCCCATCGAGGTGTAAACATGACGGATGGTGCTCTACATCATTACCAAAGTACAGGCAATTCCCCCTGAATCCAATCACTTTATCATAATGGCCCTGTCTGCTACAAACACCTATACAACAGGCGACAGGAAAATCAAAACAGACAACGGGCCTCAACCCTTCCCGGTCCAGCACATGATTTACACGCCTCACCTCGAAGGCTGAGGTCACCAGGAGAAGCGCGGGGTGGAAAGGAGAGCATTCCGTCCCTTTGGTGTTTAGCCGATGCTGATTAGGTGCATGAACCTTCCAGCCAACAAAGCGTGACCGACATGTCACGTGACCTAACAAGTAGCATGCATGGTGGAGTCGTGTACTGGCCCATGGAAGTCATTATGTTACATACAGACAATAACCACGCAGCACCTGCAGTTTTAGGTCATATAGTCAGAGTCCTAGCACATAGAAATTGTATAAGGCATGCATATTGAGGTGACTGGCAACACATCCAGCCACCCCCCCGCAGATAAGAGAGTGGAAGGTGGTTTGGATGTGTGATGCAGACTATTACTTCTTTCCTTTATATGGGTAGATTTAATATATTATTATTGATAAGGCAAACTTTAGCGCCACTCTGTAAAGCAGGAAAAGAAATTGAGAAAAGTTTAGAAGGTGAGAAAAAGATATTATGAATAAATATTATGGATATGACTTGCTTTTACATGAAAACCAAATTCATGACTGTCTCACATTTCCAGTTTCTCCTTGTATAAAATTTTGAAATAACAACATACCAACAAGTGTATGAATAACTTGGTCTTCATTACGGCATTCTTGAGGCTCCTGTTTGTCCAGCCGTGCGATTTGAAGGCATAATTCAGAATAACGACAAAAAGAAACCAACACATGCACAGTCTACTCAATGAAAGCACATTACTGGCTTTCATATAGAAGGCCTGAATTGAAATTGTGTGACAGGCATTTCCTCTGTGACTGCGAAGAGCATGCAAAGAATTAGGGAGGAAGATGGACACTATGAGGGCCGCTTGTGCACGGCTGCCCTTTATAGTACAGAATTTGGTAAAGAACAAGTCACCAGAGCTCAGAAGGGAGAGCCTTTGTGAGACACCTCACTATCTGCAGCGATTAAACTAGGGTATAATGTGGTATATCACAAGCATTACTTGCCCTCAAGCGGCCTGGCTGAAGGATAGAGAGCACAGTGACACATATCGATATTTATGCACATACCGAACAGAAACACAGCTCATGTTGTAAATAAGAGATATCGAAAAAGTGCCTGAACAGAAACAAACATGTTATATTACCCTGTCTCCTTTTCCCTTTTACAAATTAGAATTAAGTCTATTGCTCTTGGCTGGGAGATTAATAAATTTTTTCGGAAACATGTGTCCTGACCTTTTCATAAAGCACCTCTATTTATTTTTTAATGGGGTTCTTCTTGTGAGCCACTTACTTCTCATAGCCTGAGTAAAGGTCAAAAGAGGCATGCATGTTCGACTTACGCCATCAGAATTAGCTTTGTCACCTCTAATCTCTTAAAGTGCCATAACTCCCTTTTAACTGCCTGCTCAGTGTAAAAGTTTGACACTAAAACAAAAAGCCATCAGAATCCATAGAGTCTCCACTCACCTCCTCTTTCTCCAGCAGGGCACATTTCCTTCAAAAATAATAAAAAAAAAAAAAAACGACTTTGCTCCTAAATAATTCACACTGCGGCATGCATTATTAAAGGCTGCCCTCAGAAAACACACATTTCTTATTATACAAAATCACTTGGAAAGTCTTCACGGATTTCACTGTACAAGGCCAGCGCCGTAAATGATTCAATGACAATTACATTCGTCTGCCCTCGACAAATAACAGTTAACGGTGGGTAAAGTTGCAGACGGACATGTGAATTAGTATCGTGCAGAGCAGGCCATAAATTTTAAAACCATTACTAGTATGCATTTCACAAAAGCAGGAAGACATATTAATGTATTTTCCGTACAGTACTTCTACTGTCAAAAGTGCACATAAGTATATCTGTCTAGAAGCTGGTCTGCTGAGAAAATTCTCTCCCTTTGCAGGCATATGAAGAATAATACAAAAATGTGTTGACATTCGCTTCTGAAAAACCGGAGATCTTCAGTGGCACAAAATGAGGACATGCTTTTAAAAAAGCAATGAATAAGCTACAGCTCTGACTCTTCCATTAATCAGTGATGACAGTGTTCCATGCTTTGTGCTGCAAGGTGGGGTGGAGCACAAGCTCAATCTGAAGACATGTAAAGAGATGGTCCCTTTGTTTTCCACGTGATGGGGTTTGGGAAGGTGGGAAGGTTATGTGATTGTGTGTGTGCGTGCATGGCGTGCGTGCGAAGGAAGGGAGGATGCTAGGAGCCGTGTGTCAATGTCTTCATTGATTGATGATCTTGCCAGAGATTACGGACACAGAATTAGCACATTAAGACCGTATGATAAATAGACTCCCCTACCCTGCCCCACCCCAATGGATGACAATGAAGGGGAAGACAGATTGCCAGCACCCCTTGATTAAACTGTTGGAAGATGTACACTGAAATGTTTGCAAGCACACCTCCCTTCATTTCCTCCCCATCAGACTCCCTTCCCGGTGCTGATTCATTCACTACTGGGTACCGGTAATCCAATGTTCATTAGCCGTTATACATGACACACACGTGTGTGAGAGGAGGAACACAACATGGAGGGGGTGTTAAATGTAACTCATTATATACATTATATACAATCTCACAGAAAGCTGCAGGCTTCACAATGAGAGGACGGCTGCGCATCTGCAACTTTGAGCTTAGGCTGTAAGCTTGACTAGCAAGTACTAACAGCACCTAAATGTTGTTCAGTTTTAGGTGGGCGTCGCCGGTATACACAAGCAGGCAGCTCATTATAGGGGCTCAAAGTGATCGCAAGCCTGTCAATATGCCAGACAAAACAGCCTGGTTGTTTAACTACAGAACAACTACTAGTGCAAGAGTCATAAGGATGCATAAAAGATCTCCATGCTGCCAAAAAACAGTTTGTCAAAGTGCGTTAGCTTAGCCACTTCATAACTTCTTTTAGAATCACTTCAGTACACCTGTATAATTTTAGCATAGTTTATTTGGCTAATCAATATCTTCCTGAGTTGACTAATTAAATTAATTAATTAAGTGACCAGCTGATGAAATTTATGTAATACATGGAATGGCTGAGGTGAGGACTGGGAACTGAAACGGCGTCCCAGCCAACAAGATACCAGTAAGATTCTTGAGAGCTTTTTATTGTGTTGCTGTTTATTTGCATATGTTCTAATATTGATTTTTGTTTCCTGAGCTAATATACACTTAGTATCCAGATAAATAGCTTTAAACATATTCTTTGACTGGCTATGACTTTTGCACAGTACTATATATCAGGCAGCACTGAGCAGGCTCGGGAAACATCAGCCGGCACCCTCAAGGACAAAGACTGTGCCAAACTGCTGTGGGCTCCTCTACACATCACACTCACGGGAACGCCGTCTGGTACTCTGTACCCCTGGGGGAAACGAATGAAGCCTCAAAAGTACAGCGGCAAAGGAATGCTTAAGAAACTCAGCACTTTAAAAGATAAAGGCTCGCTTTATCTCCTCATCCTGTGACTATTTTGCCAGTTTTTCAACTGCTAAATATTAATAAATATGTAATTATCCTGTTCTCAGTTTCTTGTTTCAATGCTCTTCGCAAGGAAATGAAAGGCTGTAGCAGAAGTGAGGAAACCTATTCAGTCGTGGAATCTTCCTTCCAACAGCCGATGCTCTGGGGGTGTGGAGAATCCGAGCCGCAGCCCGCCCCCGCCC
>JAODJU010000007.1:12346355-12357790 GCA_026776725.1 Gnathonemus echidnorhynchus | reverse complement strand
CCGCCCCGCCCCGCCCCCACCCTGTCCGCCCAAACAAGTGACGCACGCACAATGAGGACTCACAAACAATGGAGCACTCTGAGTGGCGAGTGAACTCACAGGTCAAGCACTAAACCCCTTCTGACAGAAACACAGCCAACCCTTGTTCTCCTTGAGAGAGGCTGACCCTCTCAGCAAAAAAAATAAAAAATAAATGCTGCCTCTGCAAGGGAGGGGGGCAAATTACTGTGATGGAGGAGTGCTATGATTTTTCTCTCTCATCTCTGATGTCTTTATACAGTAAGGGAGAAAGCTAATATTAAGAAAGACAACAAGAATATGGTTTAGCTTACGCTTAAATGATTCATTCTATCTATTCTTTGAGTGCTCAAAAGCATTTTAGAGACGGTTTGAGAAACAGGCCAGCAATGATGTTCCTACCAACAATGATACCCCATTTTGTCCACTATTGTACAGTGAGAATGAGGTCGATCCACTCTTGGGTTATTTGTTTTCTCATTATAAGCAGAGACCCAGACCCACCCACTGACTGTAAGGCGTTGCCGTAGTTACAAAGCAATTCTCACAAGGCTAGCCTGGTTAAAATGATTAGTTTCTGTTGCAAAAACTAATTTCACAAGATGGTATATAAATACCTTCAGATAAAAACAACAGATAATCATAATACAAGAAAATGTACAAAAGCTAGCTAGGTTTAAACGTAGAAGCTACATTAAAGCTGGACTAAATAGCTAAATAGTTCCTTTGGTCTAAATAGCTAAAAAACTAAAAAGCTAAAAAAATATATTTCACAAGTGATATAAGTAAAGAAGGAGTAATACTTTGTCATTTAACTAACTAAAAAGGAACTTTAAATGGTAAAAAAGAAAAAAATCATTTTTGGACAAGAAGGCCAGATCCCACAGGACAAATCTCCACAGAAACAGAGATAAATAGCTGGACTTGTCTCCTTATGGCTTTATTATTTATCTTTTGCAGTATTTATTGAAAACTGCTGTTCCAAGAAAGACATTTATAAATGACACTGCAGAACACTCTTCTGAGAGACCAGTGTATGAGAAAAATGTTTTAACTGATCATAAAATGCATCATGAAAACATTTCAGTTAAGGGACTTGTCTGATCCCAGTGTTTCCTACTATGAAGTATGGCAGAGATATACCGTTTTGTCTCACATAATACAATAATGATAGATTACAACACTGGAGAAATCACTAAAATATAATATGCCGACGGCAGAAGTGTGCGTGCATGGGGGGAGGGGGTCGCCACACTGAGAGCATTTGTGAGGTTTGGGGCAGGGTGGGGAGCCAAGTCCAAAGAAAATCCTAACGCAGAAACAGAACTGATCCGTGATCAGCGAGGTCTGAAGGCATGCGACCTGTTTGGCTCACCCACACCTCCAGGCCGATATGCCCATGGGTGGCCAGGAGTTGGCACCCTCGCCATCTGCCGTCCTCAACCAAAAAAGAGGAACTACTCTCTTTGGGCCGTCTTTTCATTCAACTTTCAAATAGCCTTAGTATGTCACAGAGTTCTTCAATGAAAACGTCTATTTCAGCATCTTATTGTGTGAAATACGATACTGTATCTTTTTAGAGAGAGGTCCTGACTTTTTAATAACAAAATAAAATTAACATTTAAAGCACATGGCACAGTGTTAACTGGCAGTGGTAAAACACTGATAGTATTCTCATTAAATAATATGAAGCATTCTACTGTATACTTCCATAACAACTTACTGTAAATATGGAATATTCAAATGCAAATTGTCCGTATGCCAGCAGGATGTCCGGTGGTCCATTCCTCAACATTAAGGAGTCCCTAATCCAAAGACAAACCTGCTTTTCCATGTGCTCTTACTCCTTACTTCCCTATTATGCTGTTGCTAACCAGGCTCTCCCACCAGTTAACTCAACAAGCAACAAGAACAGCTAGATGGGCCTCTTTTCCACTAACCATTCATTTTAATCTGCAAAGTACAAAGATTTCTAATGAATGTGTGCAGGCATTATTTCTGTTATTTCTGTTCGTCTTTCATCACCTGACCTATTGAGGATTTTGAAGGCTCCTTCAGACAGATGGACTGAATGTCTCATATTTAACCCCTTCTCCTGGCGTTCCTCAGTAGATTTCCATTTTTCCTCCCCCTGAAAACCCTACTGTTTCCTTCACCCACTCCCTGGAATATTTCTCAGTGTTGGACGCACGTCTAACCTCTCGCTACACTCCTTTGTTTGGCTTTTGTTTTGCAACAGCTGTTATGGTGGTTTTTTTGGTCAGCTGTGATTGCTTGAGGCAAAACAGGAGCAGATGGTGTTTTGCTATGCATGAATGGAGCGTTACAGGAGCTCAGGCTGAATAGGCCAAGCCTGAATGGTGTCTATGCAGCACCTGCCCCTTCAGCAGTGAGAGCACATCATCATAGCATGATCCGTCTCTGTTTTCCCCTGCCATCCGGGGCGGGAGAAGACAAAGAAGACGAGGGGGAACCTTTCTGGACGTTGTCCATATTTATCGATCTTCCTCAGAGCACCCGCATAATGTGGCGTACAGTCAATTTGAGCTAATTGGATATGACACAGCATGCACATATAATCTATCATTTTTCCCTCTCAGTACACTTTATCAGCTCTGTTGCCATAGAAACATGGGAGATCAGTAATAGCTAGCATTAGCACGGTAAGTAAGACGCAATAGAAGGCCAATTCAGAACAAGATTCTATATAAAAAAAACACACACATAGAACCTGGAGAGTTACAAAAAGATGATATAAGATCATTTCAAATGCTGACATCAAACTAGCTGTTTTCCACAGTGCAGTGCAAAGAAACATTTTACCCGATACAGCTTCATTTCCTGTCATATCAAAGCTCCCTGTACTGTCTAACAGAGTGATTGTAAAAACATCACTGAGCAAAGAAATCAATATGGTCAAGTAAATATCTAAATGACATCAGTAGAAAAAATACCAGCCATAAGCTCTCATTCTTGGTCTCTGTATTTATCATTGTTTACAATGATTACTTTAATAAAGAGCCTAATTTAGCAGAGTTGTTTACGTTTTGTAGTTTCAGATCAAAAAGACTAGAATCACGTTTGCTCTGAGGAATGGACCTACAATCGATAAGAGACCGCTCACATTGCTTCCCAAACTGTAATACTGCAGATATAAAATTTATTTGACATGCCTTCACTTTAGTAACTGACTTGCAAAAGGTGCTTGTATTTGAGATTTCGTGCACACATGTCCGTTCCCATGAGGAGGGTGTGGCATCGTCAAACGCAGATCCTGAGCCAGGGGACCTCCTTGGAACCCCGACCACTTGCTCACCTTACCAACCAACCAGCTCGTGATGACATCATTATTCCTCCACTGTGCTCTGAGTGCTCGATTATAGCCATGTTACAAAGTGACACAATGGTAGTAAATTGCTCTGTGACGTATCACTGCCCAAGATGCTTTTATCTTCAATGCAAACAGCTAGCACTCATCCCACTGGGGTCAAGAAAAATGCCTCAAAAATGGACGGGTAATTTTATTATGGGCATCAAATTAAATAATTACTCAGCCGTTAATCAAAGAAACAACCTTTGCACACATTCTTTCCATAAGCATTTGGCTCTTAATCCAGCCCATTATTGAAATAAAATACTCAGCCTATTAACTTAATTAAAGTTTGAAGAATCATTGAGTGCAAAACCAATCAATAAAATAAAGATGTTCTGAGTCATAAAAGAAATAATTAAAGGTGTAAAACTTAATACCTTAAAAATACACTTATGTGGAAATAAAAATAAATGAGTAGATGGGCACTTCTGAAATGTTTCTGACCTGTGCTGGATAAATCTTACAATGGTAGCATTAAATGTGCTTCTTATGACAGAACCCCCCGCACCGAATCAAGCGGAGAAATATTTAACAAAGGATGCAGCACTAAACAGAAAGGTGTTTTTTTATAATCTTATATTTTAATCTGGCTTCTCCCCATTCTTTTATTGTTACCTTTCACTGAAAGGCAAGTAAAACGGTCACAAATTAAATTTTAATCTTACAAAAGTCAAATGGTCACTGAAACTTGGCAGTTCGTACCAAAATCTAAATAACCCTTTTAAATGCCATAATAGAAGGCAAGTAAGCCTAGTGGATTTTAGTTACTACTTGTAATAGCAGCAGCAAAAATAATAACAGCAAATTAGAAGTGGCACTGGACATAATTGTACTACACTATAATTGTTAAAGCTTTATCGATGTCTTCATTGTTAGAAATGTTGCTTACTTCCATGGCCATATGAGAGGCACATCTGAAACAGCATGACTTGATACTGTGCAATGAAGTACCTTGTTTTTGTTGACATTTCGAGGCAAAATAAATAGGTCTGCCAGGTTTTCAAGTTCTGCGAGCTGTAAATCCCTTTAAGGTGAAAGCCATTCGGAAAAGGCCATTTAAAGGCAGGTCACTTATGCAGGGCCCGGGTGAAGGCTGGAGTCAGGAAAGTTTCTTTTCTGTTCCCTCCCTTTTGTAGCTGAACATGCAAACAGAAATATTCACTTTTCCTAATTGGATGGCCTCTTGACCTTTTCAATGCCTTTTCTGCGCATTCACTTGTCCCTGAATCTAAATTTCAAAAACCCAGACAGTGAAGTCTCACAATGGAAGTACTGGAGAAAGGCACACACAAATCAACACACACAATGCATCCTCTCATTTGATACATCCCAAATGTAAAACATTCATAACAAACAAAATGTATCACATGGTACATTCCATATCCAAATCCAAGTCATCATGCGGTATAAAGTAATTATAGATAAACTGTGTCGGGTTCAGACAAATCAAACTCTCAGGATTGAATTTTACATGGTTCAACATGATCCACATAAAATGACATAAATGTGGGATTTCTTCATTTTGTTTGTGTGTGTGTAGTGGGAGCGTATCTGTCTTAGGACGGACAGTCGGGTGACCAGGTTCAAAGTGATATTAATTTGCCACCAGAGGGTTAAACTATCAAGTCTAAGTCAAAGGAAAATGAGCCCACTTCAGGCAAGCCCAGGAACAGAAAGATAAAACACTGAAAATGTATCCAACCAATTTCAATAACAGGGTTACTGCAGTGTGTAATGTATTTATACATTTTACAGAAACTAAGTCATTCGGCTTGCTGACGCATAACTCCCAGGTAATGAACCAGCCCTGTTTCAGAGCAAAAGGGGTCTGTCTGCTCCAGCAACACCCCCACATATTCTAGACACATACCGTGTGTACTGGTGTCCCTGTGAACACATTGTGGGAGTCCTCCATCCAACACCAGTCAAGGAATACCTCGCACTACTCCCCAGTGCTTCCTGTTGACAGGCTACTGGAGCAGGCTGCTCAAAGTAGAGGGATGGACAATGAGAAAAAGTGTAGGCCCAGTAAGCAATTCTATATTCAAGTGAAAAGGCCCAGGACAGACCCATTAAAAGTGTGGTTTGTGACTTACCTTCGCTATATACCATAAAATCACAGCACTGGCACCAAAGGAATCAGTCAAACAAAAAGTCCCTGTACAGGAAAAATTCAAGAACAGTTCAACTGATTCTCTTCATGCAAATTTCTGATACAATAACCAAGCTACATAGCTCTAAGGAAAAAAAAAAACAATTTCAAATCATGACTCTGATCTGGAACAAATGTAACACCTGCTTACTAAGTAGTTTAGTGGTCGAATACCACTGCTTTCCAATACACCAGTAATTCAACATATTTCATTCTCTTTAAACCTCTTCATAAAATATCCTGGAGTTCTGCAGTCTGAAACGACCAAAAAAATTAAGTGGATGTATGAGGTTTAATGTTTTTTTTTCTCCTCGTTTAAAGGACAGAGTGTCCTTTGCTTTTATTAAACTTGTCAAAAATTGTACAGTACAAATTTCCAGGCTGACACGGAGGTCAGAAGAATGAAAACGCAGCAGTACTTTCAGAGAATTTAACTCAAGATGGAAATGAAGCCACCTTCTGTCATGAAGTCATGAAGGCGACCGATTTGACAAATATGGTAATTGTTAATGTTGCTGCACTTTTTCCAGATTCCACAGTGCAATATGAACCAGCTGACCCTGCACATTAACACAACAGGACTCCATATTCTTAAGAAACTGACACTGGCCAAGAAAAACATTGGATTTTAACACCCTCACAAAAATGAATGTACAAAGACTTAAAACAGATACATAATATTATTAATGATTTGCACTGCATTCCCAACAACTTTTATGACCTTGGTGAGGGCTTTTCATGTTTAGTATAAATTTATGTAAATTCACTACACAGCATTATGTTGTTAGATTTAATATGTCAAGAATGCAAAGTTAGAAATAATTAGTTTATTGAATTGAATATCTATATGATGGCCCAATATTTTGACATACACTGATTTTGCAGTTTTCTAATAGGATTTCACATTTGTCTGATTCTAGAACAGAACTTAACTGATTAAGCCACGTTTTAATTAATCGATTAATACAACGTTATTTATATTATAGGAATCTTACTTTACGCACATTAATAGTGTAATGATGAATCTACTTCTTAATTGGAAATGCTGTAATTGATCGTGGCAGGTATACACTGTGGATGATTTAACGGGAGAATTCGTAATTAGTAAAGCAAAAAGTACTGCACTCCAGCTGCTACCAGCGCATTAGCCACAGTCAGACCGCTACGGGTTCGGTCCACACCGGTCTATCCAGTCTGACACGCTCCGGTTCACGAGTAACGGTACGGTAATGGTTATTCAGCCAGCAAGCTGTCGTGGGATCGGCCCTTCACTGCCAGTATCCATCTGTAACGGTTTGGAGGAACAACACAGCCAAGTTGTGTAAACGGTTGAAAATATGTTGACGGTTTGCAGTAACACTAACGCATTGAGTTTATCGCTCCAGGTGGACAGAAGTTTGATTTGGCAGACATGCCTTCGTTTTGTACGACGGCCAGCGCCTTTGTAGTTTCGTAGCTTTAGCCTGGCAGAGTTGGCACTTATTCGATAAAGAGACACCATAACGCACCTTACTTCCTTTCCGAAAATCGCCTCCTCCTTCGCGTAGTGAAGGCAGACACACGCTCATAAGAAATTCATCAACCGCAGCTTTGGGGGAATACATGAGATACGCAGAACTCGATTTGGCTACACCATCGCGTCGGCGCAGCTCTGGGGTCATTTAAAATCGCCTTAAACCGTACGAATACATTATAGAGCTTTGTAGTTGGGATTATTTCCCCCCGTATAGATGGGAGCGCCACACTGCACCGTCCACGGCCGGAAGCCGCGCGCGCCACGTGCGGACAAGTCGGGCGCGAGCTGGGCCGACGGGTAGGTCGACGTCAGTGCAAACCTATTGTTATACCTACATTGTGCGCGTGCAGCGCAGCTGTCTCCCCTGCGCGACCCTCATGCGCAGACAGATAGTGGAACAGAGCAGCAAAATACAATCTGGGTCATACTGACATACATCAAAATCGCTGACCGGGTAGAATTAAAGACGTAATTTGGGAACTTCTGCTTTATCAAACATAACCATTTTAAGAAAACTCCCTGAAGTAGAACAAATTCAAAATACTGGTTAATATGAGGATATAACTGCACAAGTCCTGGGAAAATAGCATTCATTATCATGTTTTCTGAATGGTTCACAATAATGTATCAAAAAAGCAAGCAAATACCTAAGACCTTCAAGTGAATGGTCCAAACAGTGAAATATTTGTACACAGTAAACACAATGTTAACGGGCTGGGAAATAACAAGAGCAGCATGCATTATTAATGTCCCTTCCTGAAAATATTTCTCTGAATAATAAATGCCAGTTCCAGAGACTCATTACTGTGTGTTTTTAAATCTTGTGTTTGGTAGTCATGGACACCTTCAGCATTCTCGTTTGTGCTATTGAGATTCAGGTCATGCACAGCACTTGCTGTTTTTAATTTTCATTTCATCATAAGCGGTTTAAGACTGTTGCCAGTGCATATTTGCAGTTTTCCTAGAGGCCTCTTCTCTGCTGCTTCTGTCAGGACAGATGCTGTAATTAATCATGTAACAGAGATGGGAATTGAGTCACTCTGTACTGGGAGAAATATTACTGCAGGTCTCCGACAAATTTAACTATATAGCAATATGCTAAAAATAATTACTTTTTAAAACAATCCATCCTGTTTATACCATGCCTCTGCCCCGCACCGCACACACACACACACATACATACACCTTGTCATTTCTTTTGTTTTAGACATTGAGGTCTGGAGTCCATTTGCCTTGCAATCCCATTGTAGATTTATGATAACTGACTGTGATGCCGACCACCCCCTTACACCCCCCCCCGATTCACTTGATTCTCAAATAGTGAATACACCCAGAGGGTCTTCACAATGCATCAATTCAGACAACATGCACATAGTTAAAAAAGCTAAACTGCTGATAGGTGTGAAAGGAAAATTAGCGGCGAGGCTCAACATCTTTTTTTACAAATTAACTGCATAGTACAGTGGCTGCTCAAATCATATCACTGCAAATACAACAATGATGTAAAACAGGGTTTATGCTCATTTTCCTGTAGTGCTTCATCTAACCTTGCATTGACTACATAAAAAAACCTCGGTTCTACAATCAATTGTTGAAATGAATCGATTCCTTGAAATAAACATTTGTTATCGTCGTCTTTAATTGAAAACAAGTGGACACTGAGAAATATAATGCTTCATACAAAATTATGGCTAATATAATATAACTGATGGAATGTTCTTTTACTTCATTGACCAAGCAAAACTCAATAAATTTGCCCATTAAGAGCTCAAAAACAGATAGAGTTTTATACTGAAATGCATTTATTCTATAGACAGATTTAAAAGGCAGTTGAATTCGTTTTCTGTAAGCAAAATACAAACGACTTAATTACTGCTATTGTAACTCATAAAAAAGTACAAAACAGCAGAAATACACTATGCGATGTAGCAATCCACAGGTAATTTTACCAATGTTTTAATTAAAGCCTCACATATTAAAACTTTAGAACATATGATATGAAAAATGTACATCTTTGCTCTTTCCATTCTTACAGATTTCTTTGTAACTGGCACAAACATCCCACCCTCATTTCTGACGCCTCCGACAACGTGGCAGAATAAATTCATCACAATAATTTTTTTTGTTTTTAATTTTTTGTTAATCACGGGATGGTGAAAAATAATGACAGCTTCAACCTAAATCCTGCCATTTACACTAACCATAAAATATTCACTTTATTAGACAACATGAAGAAGAAAAAAAAAAAAAACATAATTTATGAGCATGTTAAAAGCCTGAGGTAAGGACAAATACTTCAAAGCGTGATTTCTTCTTTTTTTTTTTTTCCCGCCTTTTTTTGGAGTGCCGTTTGTACACTGTATTTTTTTCACGCGGATGAGTTTGAGGGATATTTCCCTGCCCTCAGTCACAGACACATACAGCAGATTCCATTACAGTTTAAAGACACACAATGACGTGAATTGGTCTATGGTATTGTTTCTTTTTGTCCTGTATCAACCTCGTCCTCTGAACCAAGCCCCCTCCCAAGATATTCTGGGGTCCTTTAGGTTCACATTTGGTGTTCACAGCACCCCCCAAACACGTGTCCAACATGCCTCTGTGGCATATTATGATCCGGGGCTTCGCACAGACTGGGGCGAACAAAACGAAACAAACATAACCAGGGAAAAGGGGTGGCAGACGCCCCCATAACACACTGGCCTCTTATGGATCATGAACCGGTTACTGCTTTCCAGAACTGTAAGTCATTGGAGTCTAAAGGTCCCCTCCGGAGTTTAAAGTGTTTCTTTGAAGGTTTAATATGCAGCAAGCTTTGCCCGCACTGATTTTTAAGTTCCGCCGATGCTCTTCAGATCCACCGATTTTGCCCGTCCTCAGAGCAAAACTGACGGTGTGAAGCTTATGAATAAAGCCTTTAAATAATATGGGGCATTTTCCCTGTGAACATTACAGCATGTTTTAACACAGTGGTGCCTCGGGTCCATTTTCAGCTGAAGGTTATGAGAAAACGAGAGAGAAAAAATGAGCAACTAGGCAGTCGCCCAAAAACGCCTTTTCATTATACAGCCTATTTTATAGACAAAATCCATCTCAGATATTTGTTCCTTTATGCATATTTCTGCATATCCATCTACAACAGTGGAAAGTTCATCGTAAAACATACTTTACACACTTCTTAAGTGCAACTTAGAAAAGCAGCCAGGATTGGTGCTTTTAGTTAAATTCCTTTTTTTATGAAATAGATTTTGGTTCAGTAGATGCTAACTTGGGACAGGACCTGGGCGTGGGCCTGAGAGTGGGACTGTATTTGGGATTGGTGTTGCTGCTGGGAGGGGGGCTGGGGGCTGCCAAGGGAGGCAGAGCCCCCCACAGACTGCGGGGTGCCTGGGGACTGCTGGGGCGGGGAACACTGGGATGCCTGCTGCTGCTGTTGAAGCTGCTGCATTTGCTGCTGATGCAGCTGCTGCATCTGCATGCGCTGCAGCTGCTGCATCTGCTGCTGCTGGACGTGCTGCTGCTGTTGCTGCATGTGATGCTGCTGCAGCTGCTGCTTCAGATGCTGCTGGAAATGCTGCTGCTGCATCTGCTGCTGGATCTGCTGGTGGTGCAGCTGCTGCTGGTGCAGGTGCTGCTGCAACTGCTGCATCTGGTGGTGATGCTGCTGCTGCTGCGGCTGCATGGGCGGGCTCATCTGGGTGACCGCAGAGGGAGGGGCGTTCCCCGGCGTCCCGGCGCCCATCTGGCCAATCAGCTGCGAGGGCATGCCATGAGGCACCCCCCCAGCCACAGAGCCCGGGACGGGGCCGCCTGCCAGCCGCATTGGCAGTGGCTTGGGGGCGATGGCGCGCGGGAGCACCTGCTGCAGGGCCTGGGTGGCAGCCGACATGGACGGGTGTTGCGCCATGGGAGCAGAGAGCATCAGCGAGGGGGAGAGGTTGGTGGAGGCCAGCGTCTGCTGGACCGATCGGATGGTCTGTGCCTCTGCCGACTCTGCAGCCGCCTAGTGGGAGAAGCGGGAAAAACAGGGCTGCAGTTACTGAGGAAAAAGGGCAGTGCGCAGTGAGGACAGAGCCAACACTCTGACTTTAGTAATCCTCTGCTTCACTTCAACTAAAGCAAGAACATTCTAGGCAGCATGTGAAAAATCCAGCATCCTGCTGGAATTTCGGTGGAGCATTAAAGACACGGGAGCCATTTGCATCTGGAAGCAGATGGCCTAGGAGGCTAAACGTGATTCTCCAAGGGAAAAGTCCAATGCTACTGCAACACAGGGGCCCTGGAGTTGCTCCAGTCACCATCAGCAGTTCTGCAACCACCAGCTGCGTGCGTGTGTGTGTGTGTGGGGGGGGGGGGGGGGGGGGGGCCAAGGCCCC
>JAODJU010000007.1:12306852-12327936 GCA_026776725.1 Gnathonemus echidnorhynchus | reverse complement strand
CCAACCCGCCCCACCCACCGCCTCGCCCTACTCCTGCAATTCATGAATGCGATGTGTGTTCATGTCCACAGTCTGGCTGATTGAATGCCAAGTGCCAAATTAAATTAACTGTGATTTGGAAGTTTGCGCCACACATGGAGGGCTGGCTACAGAAATGGGTCAGCGCAGACAATAGCGCTCTGTAGTTAAAAACAGGAAGCTGGATGCATTCTGCTCTGGACCTATTAGCGTAGACAAAACAATATGGACACTATGCTTTCTGGCATCACCCTGGGGGGTTAGGCTTGGCTGGACTGGAGGTCCATAACCAATGCCCTCTGGCAGAAGAAAAAAAACAAAGATCCACGGGGGAGACCAGACCTTAAAGACCTAGAGTACATCTCCGGATGTTGACTTTAAATCTACAAGCACTTCAGCTGATTACTGCCCTGGCCAGAGCAAACAGGAGCCAGCCCAAGGTGGCACGGCCCTCAGCTGTGGGCACTTGTGGCTCGGCGAACTCAGTTAGCCGCTGCCCCCTTTTTCGTGCACCCCTGCTGGTGGGGAACGTTAGCGGAGAGCCCAAAAATAGCCGCGGGATGCGGGGCTTTGCGGTAGCGCGGTGTCCCAGCAGGCGGGCGGCTAACGGACAGAGCTGACTCGGTGCTCTGTCTGTTTTCTCTGCATTTCCGCTATTGCCAGTCATGAGTAAATGTTTTCTCGGGAAGAACTAATCATTAACAAGTGCTTCTTGCCAATGAAAGGGCTACTGTTCGCAGTGTTTTTTGGGAGGCTGGAAGGCAAGGGCAGTTTCCTTCAAGCAAACCTAATACTAAAATGAATTTCCTTCATCCCCCCCTCCCCACTCTGCTGGAAAAATGGGTCAGGCATACTTAACACTACAGCTGGCAACTGCCATTCTATTAACAGCATATTCATACAGACTGCAGCATTCCTACCGCATGTAATCAATTGACGTATTTAGGCTCAGGTCCCATGTATGACTCCGTGGGCTTTTTTAAAACATCGGCCGATCAAGGTGCTTCTTGCTGTACAGCTTCCAGGGGGCAGAGGCTTTGTGGAACCGAATTATGCTTAAACGAATCACAAGGTTCAGAGCAATTAAAAAAATAAAAAAAAAACTAGCAATTGGCTGACCTATTGGCTAAGAAGGAACATAACTTCTGCTGGCTTGGAACTCGTATAATTATGTTGCAGAGTGCGATCAACCTCTTCCCCTCTGGTTAATAATAACCATAGGGGAAGAATATTTAATATATACTCTTGGGAACAAGCCATCTGGCTACAGCCTTTAAAATTTCAATAGGATTATGTCAGTCTAGCGCACAAACTGTATATTTCACTGTCTTGCTGACAATTTTATGTAAAGCGATCCCCAATCTTACCCATGCACTCATAACAATCAGTCCTGAATGATTTTCCTTTCAGCTTTAACTACGTGCATATAGGTTTGATTCTGCAGAGCAGAGGACCTCGAAATGGTGAGGAAAATGGTGGAGACAACACCAATCAAACATGAATATAAGCACATCTGGGTACCAAGGTATAGTAAAAGGACATTAACACAAGATATCTGTGTAAAAATAAACTAGGCAACATCACCTTCTGCAAACTAGTTCAATTTAACGCTGAAACTCGTCACAAATGCATCAGCCCCCGACAGGCAATTTTACTGTGCAGCTTCGGCTCTGTAATCACGTTCCCATTGTTCTCCCAAAGACAACTCCTTCGCTGTGTTCTCAAATGATTTCTCTTGAGAGAAGTAAAACACTTAGAAGTCTCATAGAGAATGAGCAAAGGTAATTATTCTGCTTTTCAAGCGTTTGTTACTTTGCAGGTCTGCCATAACGACGACTCAGATCTCTTCGTTCAAACGCTGAGAGACCAAACCACACGGCACAGACCTCCGTACAGACCTCCGTCTCCCTGTACAGCTGCTACTGGGTAAATTCAAGCCCTTCAAATGGACATTTCTTAGTTCCCCAAGTCACCCTGGCAAACCAGAAACTCATTTCCAGTGCAATAAAAAATAAAGATGTTGGCAGATGCCATGACACGGTCTTTGGGATCATGACAACTGAGCACATGTTAACACAGTCAATTTCTTTACGAATGCTTTTTCAGTTTGTCACAGTAAACCGGCATACAGCCACATCGACACAAGCTGGATTTCAGTACGGGTGCAGAATCTGGTCACTAAAAATTCCGTTCAGAGCCAAGTCAATCATCTCACATGTTATTGTTTAGGGAGGGAAAAAAAAAGATCTCTCAGCTCAGATTAGCATTAATATAAAGTTTGTTTTTTGTTTTTTTTTAATTAAAACCACAAAAACAAAAATAAGGCAGATACCCAAATAACAGAACTCACACACTGAGCCAAGTGTCCTCCAGAACACACAGTAGGAGACCGATACAGAACCAGTGTGCACCGTGATCCTTAAATCCCAGACTGGGTCCCATGTACTCTGCTTGGAGATGGATATGAGCACATCAGCTGGGCAAAAGGAAAAAAACTGGACACGTATAAAATACGTATAAAAATACAGACCTGCCAAGTCTCAACGTCATTTATATTTACATGCTATCTATAGGATAAACTGTCGAGCTGAACAGGTATTCTCTTCCTTGCTGTAACTTCATAACCGCAAATAAAATAAACTGATGAAGTCAGTAGAAAACCATACTGAATAGAACCATAAAACACGTTTTTAAATATGTATGCAGATTTCATAACATTGAAATGAAACTGAAAGTCTTTTCAGTCATCCACACAAAGGGAGGGATTTAACTGGTTTTACACTTAGAAGCATTTTATACCACAGCGATACACACAGAGTGACTTAGGAGCATCTCCTAAAGGATGGATGGATGGATGGATGGATGTTGCACTCTATTGTTCACCATTTGCATCACTTCCTTATCTATGTTTACCATTTGCACAACTATCTTAATATTATTACCATTTGCACAACTGACTTATATATTGTTACCATTTGCACTTTGTCGATATGTCTCTGGCCTTGTCAGTTTGTCCATCTGTCTTTTTGTATAGAACGTCTATAATTCTGTAATTGGAGTGTACGCAAACCAGTGAGCGAGAAATGCCATTTCGGTTTTCATGTATGTCTTGCACATAAAATGTGAATTGACAATAAAAATCTCTTTGATCTTAGTAGCTGTATGACACAGTATTGGGGATTCAGCATCCTCATACCTAACTGCCAGACAGAGAGAAGACACTGCACTGTTCTTATATAATAATATGACAGTCCTTGCAGAAATAATCCCCGACAGTTCTCTAATTCTCTACCAATAATATTTAGACTTGAGTCCATTATTTCCTCGCTTCTGGGCTTTGATCTGCCGTTTCTCAGCGGTACGTGTTCTTTTTCCCCATGACACAATGGGAAATGCCACATCTTGATTGTCTTTTCCCAGAGTAATCTGATACTGGAGATGGTCCAAGTGCTTAAAGTCCCAACTCTCCATGACTGTCTGACTCCACAAGACTGTCAGTTGTAGCTCGCCTTCTGACGCAAGAAAAGGAAATGCAGTCGTCATATTTCCATATTCTGTATCAGAGCTCCGATGACAAATCAAATACAAACACTCAGTTATTTCTTTCCCAGAAATTATGTCTCTTTCCGACAGTGAAAGCATTTTTTTTTTTTTGTAGACAACCCCTAGCCCCTTTACGGCATACCTATATCTGACTAAACTTTGGGTGTTCACTTTTCAGCTCAAATTTCCACAGCGGGTTCCACCACTATTCATTATGGCTGTCGATAATGAAGCTGGTGAAGATCTCCATAGCCTGACAGCAACTGGCAAACTGGGTAAACTGGAGGAAAAAAATGTTTCGAGTCCAGAAAGAAAACCTCCATGTTCACAGCTAGCCAACAATCATTACACTTCCATTAATATTACAATGTGCATACGTTCATAAAGTTATGTTACAAGAGGTTCCTAAGGAACATTCACATTGGTTACTATGGTGATGCAGGAATGTATCACAACACACCCATGTAAAGCACCTTAGGGCGACACTGTTGTGAAAGGTGCTATATAAAAATTAACTGAATTGAATTATTAATTTTATATTCAAGATTCACAGAATAAATGCGTTAATGGTGTGTAAATTTCCAGGTTAGAAACTTTATGGTTTCGCGCTACGACCGATACTCAGAGGTATGGGGTCAGCTGGGGCTATTTTAGAAATCCAGATGGGTATTCTCTGTCTGGTCCTGATCGCTTTGTAGATTTGACTGAACCGGATTCATGGAGATGCCGTGAAGAGCCTGCAAGGTTAAATACTAGACTACAACCTCTAATTAGTGCGTCGATCACAAGAAAAGGATGGACTTGAAAAGAAAAATGCATGCATCGCATTTTCTGTGCTGCGGCACTTTATTTTCCAGCACAGAAGAGAGATCTTCCATTAGAAATGTCAGGAAAAACATGCAGTGACATCCGGCAATTGAACCGTCTGGCCCCAAGGCGCTACTTCACTGTAGTCCTGAGTACGCCAGTTTGTTTAAGCTACTGTACAGCCATGCTGTTCCTTCCTGATCAGCTGTACCCTGCAATTTGTAAAGGTTAACCCTCGCCTTTCCACCCCCCACCTCACAAACGTCGGGGTCAGGTCAGGTTTCAACAGTGTGAAAATATGGCCGTCACCTAGCAGAAATCGGCTAAGCTACATGAAGTCTTCAAAGAGCTCTACTGCAGCTATTTTAGTTTCTGTCCCTCTCTCAAAAATAGAAAGGCAGGATCCCTGCTGGGGCCTACACCCTTTGTCTCCCTCAGACAGCCCCCGCCTAAAAGCCCCATGATGAAGGATGCCTGATCTTCCATGGCAGCAAGTCAAAGGGTCTTTCTCTGTTGTTAACAACACTTTCTGGTATGTAATTCCAGGCCCCATTTTGTTACACTTGTTGATATCCCTCAAAGCTTCATGTTTATTCCTCCAGGTGACGACAGGCCTAAATAAACAGCGTCTGCGGCCCGGTCTTCTCACTCATTCCGGCGGCCATAGAGACATCTCAATAGCCAGGTTAACATACCCTTTCATCCGTCGGTTTAACAAAAGCAGACAAGTCGAGTAGGGGAGGGAATATCAGGCTTCATGCAGCTACTCGCCTGTAGGTAAACATTTACCAAAGCTTACCTTTCACTGTTAAGGAGATTAAGCCAAGGTATCTTTTCCGTTTGGACTTTTTTGAAAATGCAGTGCGATTTGCGACTCGATCTGTTACAGCGGAGACTTCCAACTCGGTCTTTAGCTCCACCCCGGGCCCCGCAGCCGGTCCAAATTTTCCTTAAAGTCTACCATCTGCATGCCTGAGCCAGGTAATCAAGAGCTTTATAATTAGCTGACAAGAAATATCAGGTGTGCTAGTGGTAGGGTAGCACAAAAATGTGGACTGACTGGGGGCGCCGGAGGAAGGGATTGAGAACACATTACACAGACACTTTCATGTATATGTATTCGGGTTTCAAATACCACAACCTGGCAAATGTGTTTCCATAATATCAGCAATACTCACAAAAGAACTGTTTCAATATTTCGGGTACAACAAAGCATTCTGCAATCCCTTCTCAACATATAGCTGCAACTAGAGCAAATAAATCTGGCCTCAATTAAAATCTGCTAGCTTTCAGTTTTATTTATTCAGTTCTTTTCATCCCCAGCACACTACCCTGTAAATACTACCAGGACATGATAGTTCGATCTCTATACAACTGAGCAATGCAGGCTGGTGAGTGGTGACTCACATGTCAGTCTATTATACACTGCAGGGCCGACTGTATTAAACAAATGGAGCTGCCTGCAGCGGGAAGAGGGACCCAATACTGGGGAGCAGAGGTTATTGTCTAATTTAAATCTTGGCTCACTTCCCAGAGCTGTGCAAGACTCCAATTTGTGGCTGCGGTGGCTGGCGTTCCTGAAGGGGGTGCCGCTCTGAGCATGCTCGGACCCCCCCCTCCAGAAATCTGCCCGGAATCCACAGATCAACAAGTCGGCGAAGATTAACAAGTAAGACTGCGGCAAATTAGTTTCAATTACGGGAACACGAGGTTCCTGCCTTCACGCGGTTCCTGCCTTCACGAGGCAGTCGCAGTGTCTGCGGCAAAGAGAGGGGTGTGACTGACATCTGTACCGGACACTAACTCACTGCTGGTTTGCGTTCTGCGCTACTTTTTCTTAGTTTCAGCTAAAGCCTGAAAAGTAAGAATCAAACCATGAAAACAGACGAGCGAAGCTGAGGACACTGGTCTTCCCTTATCTCCTCCTTCATCCCTTCTTCTGTAAAAGCTTTTAAAAAAAAGACTGAAACACGGAGTGTTTTTTTGCCTTTCCTCTAGCCAGGCGCTCCACTAATGTGTTTTGCAGCGTTTCAGTTTTTGTATAGCTGCTAATGCCTTTCGGACGAAAGGCACGGCCAGGAAAAAAGGTCGTTAATCTGTCCTGATAAAGAGCAGCCCTTGTTCCCTTTTTGGAACGCAAGGCCAAGGTAGAAGCTCCAGAATTAAGATGCGTCTCCGATTCAGATGGGTAGCCGCAGGGTGTAGATATCCCAATCCTAAACACAAAAAAAAATGGAGGGAAAAGAACTGCGAAAGATCAGAGCCACCTGCAAAATGCCAGTCTGAGTTATCAACGAAATCCAGCTGTGTTTTGGGGATCTTAAGAGAAGAGGATTAGCAAGGATAGCTAGGCTTTCATTATAAAGAGCGAAGGCACAGCAAATGGAAAGTGAACCATTATTACAAAATCCTTTTACTTTAAGCACATACGTCCCACAGGAAAAACATTGAGTCAGACATTTTTCACCGCTCAGTAATGGATCCTCCAGTCATATTAGATCAGATAAACCTGTCTAGCAAAGAGGCATTCCAGTGGCAGCCCAATAATTGGTGACAGGAAAGCTGCAGTCATTCTGTTGTCTTTCTATTCAGTTCCATCAGAAGTTCCATCGCCATAAAGGAAGATGGTAGGCCACTGCACATTAAGTAGAACACACATGGTTTTGGGCTTTCTGATGCACAACTGCGGTGGTGTTTGTGGGGGGCCTCACAAGATATCATGCAGGCCCCCCCACTCCCCAAATGGTCAAGAGCAAAACCGTGCAACGTGTCGACTCGAGATTCATCCCAGGTGTCAGGCAAAGGCTAATTCTGTGACAACTTCAGAAGTTTACACCTCAACCCTTTGATTTTTAAGCCCAACGCAACGGGATCGCAGCTTTGTATGTGACACAGAGAATGTTTGAAATCCCTGGTAAACTTTGAGATTTCAAGGAGGAAAATCCTCTTCAATAAGAGCATGTTTCTCCAGTGTCTAAAAAATGACAATATGTAACAGCAAGAAACAACATGACACAAGACTACACCTTCCCTTTATGATGACACAGAAACGCAGGTCTCTTCTTGACTACGGGAGGCGGTGACACCCATCCAGAAGGCTCACCACACAGTGTGCTGTTCCTCTCCATTCAGCAACACGAGACCTTAGTTTGCCCTTTCCTTTCGCACTCCTGTGGGCAAGCAGTAAGCCTGAAGTCTGAATCTCTGGCAACGCGCTCTTTCCAATGGGTCTTAATCAGAGCCCAGGGTTTCCCTAGAATGAGCAGTGATGCGTAACGTAGTGATAAGCAGCCATGTTGGGGGTGTGCACACATGGTGAGGCCAACCATCAAGGGGGGGGGGGGATATAGCTAGTGCCATCTGGTTCACCCGGAGAGGCAGATAGAGGGGCAGTTACACTGCATGGATGGGGACTGCTCATCTCTCCATTCATCCCTGTTAAGGATATCAACCCAATTAGCTCACACGACACCGACTGTGAGCTGTCTTTTTTCCTTCTCCACCTACTGAGAAATAACAGGCATTTCACACCATCATTAGAACAGCACAGTGAAATGAACTCAAGAGCACTCATTCAAATAATCAGGTTGTCTCCACCTATATGAGCAGGGGCGCCTGAGAGTCATACACTGATTCTCTAATCAGGACCCAGCATATCACATATGGTACTATACACACACTAGGTAATTCCTCTAATTCATCACAGGTAGCAAGTTAAAATGTGCAATCATCACTGTTGCTCCTCTACAATGAGTACCTTGTTGCATAAGCATTACAAAGCTTCATATGCAAGACCAAAATGAGCCTTGAAGTTGTTCTAAATTGAGCAATCACTCTACTGCATATGACACAATAGTCCAACTCATTGCCTTCAACTGTTCCACCTGATCTACGTTTGCCAAAGCTGTTCAAGTTGACTGCATCACTCGAAAGTTAGGGGAGGCAGGAGTCACTCTGAAATTCAGATCTTTAACTCCCGATTAACTTTCTTGACAGTTTCCCGCCATTGGTGGAATATACTGCAACATTCCGGCACCCAGCTACAGAGCCATAACTCGGGCATGTTCAGCAATAAAGCATCGGTTAGTCAGTGCGATTCATTTTGAGGTCCGTCACTAAGTCACAGACCCCAGTGACAGAATTCCTGGTGGCTGGACCTTCTGCAACCTCGAATGCTACGTTAGTATTACTGGCTCTATACAAACCAGTCAACACTAACACTTTATGGGATGATGATGATGATGATGATGATGATGATGATAATAATAATAAAATAATAATAATAATAATAATAATAATTGCCTAGTGAGCATTTAAAGTGCTCTTTCAGTTTTATTTGATCACATTCTAGATGCACCATACAGAGAATGCTATCCACAGAGTAGCCCTGGGGTTCATTGTAATTCCAGTCTCGCTCACCTATGCCTAAAACAAGCTCCTTCTGGTTTTAATTAAGCACTAAGGTAACTCCCAAGGGGATTGCCTCAGTTTACAGAAACACTTTGATTTATTCATTCTTTGTTATTTCTGCTTGAGGCTTGCCAGTTGGATGGCACCTTTTATGTAGAACATGTAGATGGTGTAATTGCACTATTTGTTAATTAGTTCCCGTTATAAATATGTTTTGCTGGAAATGGAAATCCCATCTCAGCAGGCTAAATGTGAAGTTTTTTTTCTCCCCACAATCCCCACCTACTTGCAATTAAAGAGAAAATAATTTGCCTGGCATAAACCTTGATTACAGAGAAGCTTTGATACTGGATGAAACAAGATTTTAAACAACGACAGCAGCACCAATCATAAAAGCTGTTTTTAAAGCATTAATTGGCGCTAAGATTTGCAAATATCCAAAGAGGGTCTGTCACCATCAGCACCCACTTGTAAAGCGTGCCAAATATCACATGACTCAAGACATCCCCTAACCCTACAGAGTGCTTCATCCGAGTACCACTGAAGGACAATTTCTGGCTTCCCATTTTTCTGGGTAACCAGACAGCAGCCCTTTTCCCCAATTAGAAAAAAAAAGTCAGATATTGTGCAGGGATATGCAGGCAGATGCAGCTGGTGAACAAATGATCTTTCATGGGCACCATACTGAAAACAAAGTCCCAGAAGATTAAAGAGTTCAAGTCACAAATAACGATGGCTGTTGATGCTGTGCAGCCTAGTAGCGTTCAAACATGGCATCTGGCGCTAACAGCTGGCCTGTTTAAATGGTACATATTCATATCAGTCTTCTTTGTCTTGAAATGCCGTGTATGAGTGTAGTTAGAGACAAGAAACACCGACAGCCCACTCATGGTAAATGCCAATTTTCGGTCAACATCTGCGCAGCTGGGTTCAATTATGGCAATTTAACTTACATTGACAAGCTTGTGTGAATTTTGAGAACGAATATAGTTAATGCAAATGAAACAGCACCACATTCTTCACCCTTAATTCACCCCAAACCGACATTACTATGATATCCAAGACGGGGCTTAAATTACATTAACTGTGTGTATTAAGCAAAGGACAAGCCAATAAGTAGATTGGAGATTAATTTATTCAAGTTTGAGACATCCAACTACACTGGAAAGTAAGGTAAACATGTTCTTGACTATTGTCCATGGCCTGTGGAGGTTGCAGTGTTTGCACTATTAACTGCAAAGGAAGAGCTTGGTGACAAAGTGAACCGCAGTTGGGAAGAACAGTAAAGGTCAGAGTCTTTACACGGCCTTAAAGACTTGATTGATAGCCTGGGGTTTGCGAGGTTTTGTGCACTCAGACATCCTGCAAAACAGCTTTGACTTCTCCTTTCTACTCCAGCTTATACATGAATATTAAATTAGTATTTCTACCTGATAATTAGTATAAATTCTAATTGCTGAAGATATTGGCATGGATGGACCATTATAGAAATATTACACAGATGCACGTATATAAAAAGCATATTCATGTTGTATTTTTCACACAAATGAAACACAGTATTTATAAGGACCTGTAACACTCTTCTTTTGCACACATAGCTAAAAGTATACCACCAATGGGCAGTTTATCAGGTACGCATACTGTTCAATGCAACACTGGTGTGTGAAAAGGCCCAGAGGTATTAACCTCTGAGGCAACTCCGGAGGCAGAAGTGGAGGCTTCCCAGTGCCGGCGAGGTGCATCTGATGAGGCGGCAGCCGAATGTATATTAATGGAAATAACTGAGTAATTAAGTGAAATTCTTGGGACCAGAAACTGCTGGATCACAGCTGTAAGACATCGAGCTGTGGATCCTGACGCTGCAGGCAAGGTTTGAAAATTGCACAGCGCAACCTGAAAGGCTGGATTATTTTAAATGGCATGAAAGCACTTAACGTGGCTAGATGTGGGGCAAGCCCAAAAATATGGAGGGCTCCGCCATGAGGTGAGGGGCTAATGCAGCCTTCCCGAATATATCGGAGCGCTGAAGGCTCAGCACAATGAGCTCCTCCCACTGCTGAAGGTCGCAGGGGCCCCATTAAGCAGGCACAACCTTTTCATAAAGTCAGGCAGCGTATCATTATTTTCACAATGTTTCATTATAGAAGGTTAACCTCAGATAACTCCGAATGAACATTTTAATCAGCTGCCTGTAGTCTTACGAATACAATATAATCATTCCGTTTCTCCTCTTCTTTATCAGGCTGTGGAGGAATGACCATTGCTTCATTAAAAGGGCTCATTTTCTGGCTGCAGGTGGAAGGTGGCATCTAGGATAAGGTCCTCGAGTGAAGGTTAGGGTGATGGTCTTCTACAGGCTGGGAAACAGGATATCCAGCGTGGTTAGAATTAACAGAATCAAAGGATTAGTTCCTGAATCTAGACAGGGAACATCTTGGGGTGGGGGTATCAATATGCCATGTCCTCAGGATGTCCCCCCCCCGAAGCTGTCATTACCTTCTATGTCCCTCTGCATCAGCTACACAATCTAATCCAGAGGTTCCTGCAGAGCACAAGTCTGGCTGATCTTATAATTTATCCAACACTGTGGAAATATTAGAGCCACCTGCTAATCACTTAAACTCAAGCTAGCCAGTTGTTTCAGACGACTATGATCATAGGTGTCTGAATGTTATTCGGTTTGACCGAGTAGCCCCAAGGCAGTGCATCTTTTTCATGACACTTCAAATTACATCCAGATGCTTACACTGAAATTACTCTCAATCTCCTGTGCTCGCAGAAATAGTTGGCTTAATAGCCAGAAATCAACAGGTGTCTCTAATCCTGGGGAGTGATTTAGGGTAACAAGGAAAACCAGATGGATTGGCTCTCTCTAGAATCAGAACTAGAGACCCCTGATCTTGTTTGTACATGACCTCATCCATGTTGACACCAAGGAAATGGCCGTCTGGGCACCCATCCAGCACAAGGCACTGCGAGCCCAGGGTTTACAGTAGTGTTTGGAAGGCAGAAACAATGACAGCCAACAGGGTCATTATTAATCGGTAAGTCCAGGAACACTTCGGCATACCCAGATGATTTTAACGTTATTGACCTGCCTCGAAACCGGATGGACAAATTCCTAACAAGGGATCAAGAACATACCAGCAGGATGCCTGATCTTTGGAAAAGCGTCTCTTCACATTAGTTCAGGTTGTGCTTATGTATTTCCGTGAGGTATAACAGGATATGTTGACAATGCCTCATAGCACCATAATGCAAATTAATATTTCACTTTGGGGACACTGCTTTTCTTTTTTTGCCATCTAATTGTGCTTTTCCCTTGCTCTCTAGCGCTCTTGATACAAATACCTCTCAAGACAGTCACTGATTAAATTTTCAAAAGCTGTCTGTTGTGTTTATTTGCAAAATATTTCACTGAGGTCAGGCCCAAGGGGCAGACTGTGATTTACAGTCGCACTCTCGTTTGCATCACTGGCAGCTAGAAATCTCTCTGTACAGTTTTGGGATAAAATTAACCTTCACTGAACAGCAGGGAGCAATTTGGTATCCAACTGTTTGTCATTTAGCAGTAGCAGCTCGTAATTCTGCCTCAATTTCCTCTTCAAAGCCAAACAGAGGTGGGGCTAAGGGAGAGGTCAGTCAGAATCAGGGTAACTGTCTCAGTCTTTTATTTGGCATTCATTGGGAGCTTAAAAACATGCACACACAAATTTGACATTCAGTTATGTCTATAAGAATGCTTTTGTTCATAAAGGTTTTACCATCAATGTGTATATGTGTACACACACACACACACACACACACACACCTCCCAATTGTGTTTATGGAAGAACTACCAAATCAGGGAGGAAACAGGGCTGCCAGCTATGTAATGACATGCTGATATTACTTAGGTTTAGAGAGCACAAGGCTTTTTGAAGATCCTCTGTAATATCTGTGGATGTTTTGTTATCTACTCATATTTTTCTATATTGGTTCTCAGTGTACATCAAGAAATAAATCTTATACACACCGACAGCTTAAAAAATGCTTGGACTGAAAGTCATTATATTATAGAATATTAAAATTTTAAAATATGCAAAGCATCTCCAGAAGTAAGAAAATGTATGTTGGAATGACCACTGAGGAACAGTGTCCATCTGCAATTAATTAAAAAAAAATTGAGAGACATTATGTCCTACATTAACACATCACTTTGGTAAAAGGATCAGCTTTTACGTTACATTAAGTTCTCTAACACCTAGCGTGCATCTTTCAAATGCTGGCCAAATGATTAATAGCCCTGAGTTGCACACTCAAGCTCCATAAAGAAAGCATCTAAATGTACTGTCTAGTTTTTAAACAATTTGTCCTTGGGGCCTGCAGAGGCCGAGGCTGTGATTGTTTTCCTTTGGCAGAAAAGGCAAGATAAACTATGGACATAAAGTATCTTCTCAATGACATTCCAAGTTAAGATCGCATTTTTCCAGGAGTCAATAAATATATAACTAATAATAAACAGGGTGTGGAACCAAATGCCCTTAAAAGGTCGGCTCTCGAACAACATCGGATTGGAAAAACGACTGTGGCACAGTAACTCTACGTTGTATTACTATACTGCTTGTCCAGTGCAATCTAAATGGCATCTGAGACATTCTCCAGGAAAGACTGCATAAATAGCACAGATATAACATCTGGTATACGAAACCCACAGAACACCTGAACCTTCTCTGCAGACTGTCTTCTATGGAACATTCTACAGCAATGTTTTCCAACCAAGTACTCGGGGAACCCCGGACAGTCCACGTTTTTGCTTCCTCTCAGCTCCCACCACACCTGTACCAGGTATTCAGTGTTCCCGATTGGCTGGGAGCTGGGACAGAGCAAAAACGTGGACTGTCCAGGGTTCCCCGAGGACTGGGTTGGGAAACGCTGTTCTACAGTACAATATGCTCCGGAGATCCCAAAGCTAGATCGGTCATTACCCAAGACTACTGTTAACAACGGCTGATGATATTTTAAATTGGCACAAATTAGACACCAATACTTTTTAATTAGGTAGTGCTTTACAGATTTACATGATTATGTAAATTGGACCACACACCAGAAAGAAAAAAAACATTTTTCAAAATATAAAACAAGCCACCTTGTGAAAACTTAATACTGGCCAACTGATATAATCAATCGAGCCCTACGGTGAACCAGTAAGACAAAAAGATTATTTCCCTCTTTCCAAACCATTACAGCTCTCCTCACCCTAAACAGGTAAATCCGCAATCTTGACCACATAGCATGTGCTAACTACCTACATGGCTGTTGCCTTTCCCCACTCATCCTGATGGTATCTACTGCTGAGAAGAATCAAAAGACAGGAGGGAAAAAAAACCATGCACTGCCTGAGCTGAAGCCCCCAAATGGAGGGATTTGATAACAATGATACCCCTGTGTGGTCCAGCAATGAGGATGCCTAAGGAATAAGGAATGAAATGGACCCTTACAGAGGAGGCCAGACGGAGTTTGATTTAACCCTGAAGGACCATTCATTTAGGAATATAAAAGAGCAAAGTATTGCAGGATCCTGCTCAAATATAGATACAACCAACATTTCAACACATGTATGTTTATATATACTCATACAGTCATGTGCTTCTCTCCCCAAAATTACTGCTGCATTTTGGGAATTACAAAAACACAGTAACGTGTTACGAAAGTGCTCCAACCTCTGTGAGAGTTTACATAGATTGTCACCTCCCATTTTCTTAGAGCCCCCAACAGAGCCTTATAAATATTTACACACCTGCTGCTTTTATCTCCTCCAAAAACTCACCCTTGTCCTGACTGGCATGGGGGGGTACATGGATTTACTCCACTATACCCTGCTGACCAACAACCCACAGGGTTTGGTTTTTAACTTTTTTTTTTTTAAATCAGTTTCTTTTTTCATGTTTAAAAGATTTCCTCTTATTGCAAAAGATCTTTCCATGTCTCTTTTCCCAACCCCACAGTTCTTGCAAAACAAACAGGTTTTTTTGTATGTTGTTTTAACCTTTGGAGAAGGTCAGCTCTTGCACAGAAATATATTCAACAGAAGTAGCTTGAAAAAGTAAGATAAGGTACGGTTGTATCTAAGGTCAAAGCCCAGGATTGATTATGACATTGACTTAATTAGCAGACGTATAACACAAAGTGCACTGGGGAAAAACAGAATTTTAAAATTAAAGCATTCACAGCACTCATTGGATAAATTGCAAAGACCAATTATCAGACACATTTCACTGATGGGTTGAAACCAGAACGCAGGCTTAAATGGAACCAAGCCAGGACAAAAAAAAAATTAAAATCTACGCATAACTGATAGGTACTAATTAGACTTTTTATTAGGGTGAGAAATGTATTTGCTTATCATGATTCCAATAAATGAATTTAGGAACAGGTTGAAAGAGGGCTATAATTTTGGATCCCAGAATTTTATAATGTATTAAACCAAGATTAAACCCAAGATATTAACATAGCTCCATAAAAGCTGGTGTTAAAGATTATATCAAGATAAATATCACCTCATGGGCCCAGACTGGATAAATGGTCGGAAGTTCGAATGTATAGACGAAGAATTAGTGCTTGATAATTCCTAAGAACAATCCAGTACTTTAGCAGAATGACTAATCTGAGCTATTAGAAAAATGTGTAGTCATAGGTTTGGAGGAACAAGAATACCAAATAGGGCAAGGCCAAGAGACACAAGTATGTCTGTGGGGCGTTTAGATCTTTAGACAGAGATGGTGATAGTTTTCTTGGGATGAGCGTGAACAGTGTGACCCTTAGTGGGGGAAGAGCAAGCCTTGCACCAATCTTCGAGTCTTAACCCAAGCGTACCAAAACAAACATCTGGGATTGCAACACACATAAAATATGGATTTAAAAATAGTTTTGAAAAAACAGCCTTTATGTGAGAGTATGGTCCATTACCCCAGCAAAGGACAGACAGGACACAAGAGAGGAAGAGATTTCAAAATGACTCACTATGCCCCCCCCAACCCACCCACCCAACCAGCAGTGAACGCAGTTTCAGCCTTCAGTGGAAGTCGTCGTCTGTAACCACCCCACCGCAGGATGGAGTGCGAGTCTTTACCATAAGGCCTCTCATTTTACAGGGCACAGCGCTTATTAACTCACCCATCCAGAAATGATTGACTTGTCCTTTTGAAACCACTTGATTCTCAGCAAAAACCAGTTTCTAGGGCATAGAGACTCTGTCTCTGTAATGGGTCAGTGAAGCTCACCCTGTCAGAGATACGGCAAAACAAAGCCAGGCTGAAACAGCTCACCGCGGAAAACAGAATTCTCGTATATATACGAGTGTCATTCCTTTTCAGCATTATACAACCTGCGGTACATTCGCTTAGAACGCTGAACACCGAACTCTTGGCTGAGCAAGGCCAAGATCAATTACACAGCTGTTTTTAAAGTCAGATATTTCATGCGCGGCGTTAAACCAAACAAACTCGACTGATATCTGCAGCGGGTCAGTAAAATGCTGCCGCCGCCAGACACAAGATCAACTCACCCTGCTAGCATATCACTGCCCTGCCTTCACAGAGACATAAATTGCAGTAGATTGGAAAGACTGCATAATCATACATAATCACTTTAATTGTAAGTGTCATTAAAATTAATGATGTTTAAGAGGTCTAATAATTACAGTATAATAATTATAATTTCAGATATTCTAGATTGCAGACAGGAAATTAGTAATTAAGAAGCCATTTCAAACCAGCTAAAGCAAAGTAGATCTTTCATAATTGCCAATGGGGCTCCGATTATCAGCCTAATATTGTGCACTAGTGCACTCAACTAAAAAAATATTTTTGAATAAACAAAGCTTATTTGGGGGGGCAGATGGGTTTTGGATAACTGAATAAACATTTAATGAATAATTAATTTAAAACCTTTTGTTTTTGTTTTTTTCAAATAGAATTTTGGAGGAAGAGTCACACTGAGTGACGGAGCGGCAGGTAAGAAGCCTGCTGGACTCCCGCGAGTGACGAAAATGGGGAAAAAAACACACACACAGGCAATACAGAAGGTCGAAATTTCTGAAACCCATTGATCTGGACAGCTTACTTTGTTCCAAGACCCAGACACCAGATAAAGTAAAAGAAAAAAATAGCAAAAAAGCAGTATGTACACATCCAATCTCATGACCCCTATTTCCTGTCTGTTCGGTAAGAAAACATTAAACGAAAACTAAACTAAACCAAAATCATAGTGGGTCAGTAACCCTTCAGCAAGATAACAATTTTCACTTTCCCCAAAATATAATGCTGATTCTTCATCGCATTAACTACCCAAATCCATCATTGGTGCGATTAAACTTCACTGATCAGGAGGATGCAGAACTTGGTGAAATGTTTAAGCAGAAAAACAGGACACCCTTAAGGGAAATGTCATCCAGTGGCAGATGACTCACGGATGGCTTCACACCTGGACACTCTCACCAAGATGAGAGAACCTGGTTGGTCATGATCACCGCCATCCTCGATCCTCACTAACACGAATGCACACGATGCAAAATATTTATTTTTCTTCTCCCTGAAACGTAGCTGACTAAATGCCCTGCCTTATATGCTGTGGCACGCTGACATTGTCGATCAGGACAATATGTTGCAAGGTCAGCTCGCTGCAGCGACAGCACAGCAGACTAGATCTTCGCCAGCGCGGCCAGTACGAGTATATTGCATAGGAGGCGCGGGCAACTGAAGCAATGTCAGAAAAGGGAATCTGTACATTATCCGGCCACATAATACTACAGCTGCTGCAACGGACCGGAAACAAAAAGAAACGCCTAAATAACAGACCGAAATAAAGACTCCGTGTCACTCTGGAGGAAAAGCTCATCGGCACACATCTGGTATTAGGTCATTTACCTTTTTATTCTTATAAAAACCGACCTGCTTGGGATTGAAAAGGTGGATGTTTGGACCCCCCGCCCCCCAACCCCAAAGCATTCGTCCCTCTGTTTGGTTTGCCTCGTTACAACGCCGGAAAGCTCCGTCACAGCTTCCATAGCAACCATGATTAGCGCAGGTGGCGGAGCGTCAGGAAGCTTCTTACGGGAGCCGGGAGTTCGGCGGCGGCGCTGTATGGAAACACGATTTCCATTACGGACAGCGCACGGGCTGTTTAAACAAATTGAATCGGCAGCGCGATTCACATATTGCCTGGAAAAGACACAGCACAGTCCAGTTTGCTGCGCTCGGCGGAATTTAAAATAAAAAAAAAACAAAAAAAAAAAAACTGGAGAACAAGCTGCCCTGATCTCGGGGAACCGGGTCGCACCATCTGGCGCCGAACAATTCAAAAGTACCGAGCGACTGTTGAGCAACCATCAAAAGCCCAACATAAAATACATCAGGCATTCGCTTTCTGCGCCTATAAAACATAAATGAAGGGGATCCAGTTACATAAATCAAGGTTTAAAAATAACCATGCCAGCGCCTTCTGTTGGATCGCCTGCTTAAAGTCATGTTGAGTGCCTTTAGAATGTGTGCAGCCCTTTGCAATTAAATGTCACCAGCTGCGCACACTTTGGGAATACACACTGTGTTTGCAGAGTTCTTTAACCACTTCTTCCCTGCTACAAAGCACAAACACGTAGAGAAAACTTCAGGGAAGGGGGAGGGTTGTAATTCAGTATCTCTGGAACCTCTTTGTTTCCTTTCTGCTTTGTTCTAAACAATACCGTAAAAGCACTGAAACCCCAGCACCATATAAGGCATTTCAGTGCCAGTGCAGTGCACTGTGCCATTTAGTCAGAGCCTATATGAAGCCACCCAAACTGTACTCTTATTTAACTTTCTAAAAGTTCTGCGTGTTCCCAACATGCCAGGGACAGGAATCTCATGACAAAGCACATTACTATTTCAACCGACTGTACTTAGAACAGCACTTAAGCCCCAGCACACGTATCTTATTATAACAGGACAGCATGTTAAGAATTAAGAGCAAGGCAGGATGACTTCATTCACTGTAATTTGAAGGTACTTTACAGTCTCCTCACAGCGACACCATCTGCGATAGCTGATGCTCACGGCTCAGAATTCCCATCAAGCCTCTCAGTAGCAGGCAAGTAAGAGTTCTAGTATGTACATTTTTCTTTCATTGCAGGTAAAACAAAACACACATACACCTAAAAAAAAACCTTATAACAACTAGTCTTGAAATCTCATCTTTACAGGCGGTCAGACCTAGAATGGGTGAAACACGTTGGGCTCCTTAAAATGACATCACTCTAATTAGCAAGACATTTAAATCATCAGTCTCCCTGACTGAAAAAATCTGCTAACACCAATCTAGTTGAAAGCCCTTGACTAAATACCATCTGGTGTTAATAGTCGCTACTACCACAGCTAATGAAACTGTGCATATAAAACTTGTTATATGAGAGGCACCGTTAAAACACGGAACAGCACAACACCAGAATGCGATCTGGGTTTCATTACGGAGCGGGACAGTAACGGGAAAAACATCCATGGAAGCTATACTATTGGTTCTGGTTTCAGTATAAATGCAGTGAACTGTACCACTGTACAACTTCCAAAACGTCTGCATGATTAAGTGGCTACCACAGAAATCCGAAACTGCACACATCTGAAAAAACACCTACTGGCTGCAGCAGACACTTTGTTGCATCTGTCAAACTTAACACTGCACTAGTTACTCTTTTTCAAACGGTAATGACTCCAACCACTACATACACACATATACTCCATATAGGAAACAGTCCCTACTGCATGCTTTGGTCATGAGCAGGGGATATGTCAGACCGTCTATAAAAGAAGAGCTGCTTTGATTGCAAATTTTGGACAAACAAAAGCCTGCTGAACTGGGCACAGACCCAGAACGAAAGCTCAACAAGGGCATTGGAAATAAATTGAGATTATACCAACAGTATCTTACGGGAACGTTAAAGTCAGCCTTAACGGTCCTTTTTGTCCAGATCTGTGCTCATTTCCTCGCCAATCACTCAGGTTGATCCAAGCCTTCAGATTACAGAAGCTTGTCCAGGCTTGTGTTCCATTCCTTCAGATTAAAGGTTCATCTAGGCTAGCGCTTAATTTCTTTTGTAGTGTTTAATGTGCTCACAGGCCTGCATTGACACATTAACCACTGAGAATAGGCAGCATCTGGATTTCTCACCAAAAGCTTTTCCTTCATACTTAGAAATAACGGCGTGGATGTTAATTACAGAAGGTGTTGAATGCAGCAAAAAAAAAAAAAGTTCACAATAAAGTTTGATTTTACCTAGTGCTTACGAAACCTTTTTCGGCCAAGTATCCATTTTGAGAGTTTTTATATGGAACTGCGAAATCACTGACAATTGTAGGTATTGCCCACTGCAGGGAAAACTCCATTTTAAAAGTCGAGTTCACATTAAGCATTCCTGCAATAAAAAATAATTGAACGGAAGTGTGAAGGACTCATGGCTTGAAAATCAATAACTTAATTTGGATCATCTATTCCATTGAAGAGTATCCTCAGCTGACTGTTTCAAGCATAATCCAGCCTCATACTTAATTTGACAGGAAGAGCTGCTTATGAAATTAATATGCCGTTTATTTTGCTTTCGCTCATCCAACGAAATACACAGCAGAACTCATAACATGGCCGATGTCCATCTGGCAGCATGTTGATGTGTGTAACAGTGTGAAACAGAGGTTAACATTTAGCAAGGGATTAGATAGTATTCTGTAAGGCCATGCTGCTCAAAGACATGCCAAACACACCGGTTTTATTTGTTCTCATTCTATCCAATTAAAACAACCAGGTCCAGATGATATAGAGTAAAACCATAAGATCTTACGTTTGTCCTCTGTACTGCCTCTCGATGGGAGACACTCAAATTCTTCATGAAAAATCCACCTACACAGATTTACCAGGCATATGACTTGATATGGGGAACCATTTGATAGGTATGACATGTTAGACGGTTCTCAGCAGGACCCCTTATCACATCTGCACTGTGGGGGTACGTGTTCTACTAGGCTGGGCAGAAGCTGTCCAACATGCAGCTCCTCCCCCCGCCCCCACACACTCACCTGCTCACCGGCAGATGGTTGACTTAGAGCCGGGAAGTAATGGCCTGAGCCTCTCTGAGCCAAAAAGCCAAAGTAGGAAACATTTGCACCCCAGGCAATTAAGGTCTTGTATCCAGGACAGTGGTTATTATGGCCCTAATGAAATGATGAATACAATGTTGCCACAACCACAATTACTAAAAGTCCAAGCAATTCCACCGCTGCCCCCCCCCCCCCCCCCCCCCCCCCC
>JAODJU010000007.1:12285921-12303076 GCA_026776725.1 Gnathonemus echidnorhynchus | reverse complement strand
TCCTCACACAAAAGACCCCCACCTCTATTATTCAGTCTGATAGAAGCCATTAAGAAAAATTTAAGTACTAGGATCCATGTTCACACAAGCAGAGAAGAACTTAAATTATACTGTCAAGAGACAGAAGAAGCAGATGTATGTCTTGCAGTAACAAATCCACAAGCCATTCCTTCGCCCACAGTGGGCAAATTAATACACATTGCACTGCATGCACTTGTATGTACACTGTATAATCCAACTGGATTTTGGCCTGATTGCCAATAGACCGTATTCAGAAGTCAATCAGTGTAAATTAATAAATGCACCCATGCCTGTCCTTCTGATTGTAGATTGCTGTTCTACATAAAGTATTATTTTGTGTGTGCGAAACCAGTTGTGGACTGGCATCCCATTAAGGGTATGCCCCTGCCTTATAGGCCATGCTGTTTTGGACAACTACCAAGCTGCCACCCCGCCCCCCCACCCTCCCTCCCATGTGTCACTGGAATACTGGTGCCACAAGTGCAACAAAAGTTGCTTTAAATTCTACCTGATGGTCCCAGGGTTATGGGGATGAGGATGCAGGTAAATGCCATAGTACTGTATAGCCCCCGTATGATAAAGGTTGCTGGCTAATAGGTAAGGCTCCCACCTACAGATACTCAGATCTTGGCAGGCTGCTGCGGATACCTGCTCCGCCAGTCGGTGATTTCATGGCTGGGTCGAGAGACTGTAAATATTGTGGTGATAACAGAAACCACCTCCACCATAATAACAAGACATTTCATGGCTGGGAGACTGTTGCCCTTTACTCAGTCACCCCCGTAGGGTCAAGGTACTTCCGAGGGCTCCGAGGATGATACGAATGGCATACCTCGCACGTCTTTAATTCCAGAGTGCTCTCTTAGGCAGGGGCACTAATTGGACTCGTTTTCCATACTCAAAACCTCCCCGCTTGACTTACCTTTTGCGCATGCGTGCTGTTTCATGGGGGTCAGGTGGACGCTGAGTGTTACACCTGCATGGACACAGGAGCAAGATCTTCCTATGGAGTGCAGCCAGGTGCAGCTCTGCAGTATGGCCACCTACCTCCCCCCCCCCCCACTGCCTTCCTGCATGTTCTACTACACTATAAAACTGCAGTGGATCCTTTTTTTCCCTGGGGGAGACAGCCAGCAGTGGTCATGCTGTGTGTTTTGCTTTAAGACGTAGGCCCCAGCCTCCTTTGAATACAGGTCCCAGAGTGGGGGGGGGGGGGGGGATAGTGTGTTTTTTGTGTGTTCTGGGAGCTTTGAACAAATTCCCTCACGACCAAATCAAAGGGGTGTAAAATGCAGCCTCGCACCGAACATGTTTGCCGGTCTCCGTGTGACACTGCGGCCACCCGTTTCATGTCTGAATGCCACAAGTGCAGCCGCTGATGTTGATCCCACATGGGTGACTGCATTTTTGTTCAGAGATCCATCCAGGTGTGAACGTCGAGTGACACGAACACACAGGGACGCCACCATCCGCTGCATTATACCTCACCCTATATCTCAAAATTCGGGCCCCGACTGAATCCATTTAATTCCACTCACAGCACTGTCACCATTAAACCACCTAAAGACAAATGGTTTTTTTTTTCTAGGCTGAATTCAGCGTTCAGTAAACAAGCGCAGACCAAATAAATCAAAGTACAACGGCAGACCAATTAAAGAAAATAATGGATAAAAATAACATATTAATAATAATCTTTATTTACGTTCCCCCAGAAAACAGGACACCTGAGACTCTTCACTCAGCCAGGCCTGCATGTATAAATGACAGTCGTTTCAGCCTCTTTCTAATGCGGTGGGTTGCAAAGTGCTTAAGGACCCATGACGTTTTTGGTTCACATCCCAGAGGGATGGCTGCTCTCATAGCCTTTAGAAAGAAAATTAACCTGAATTCTTTCGGTAAAAAAGAACATACTGCTTCTGTGTCAGTCTTGATTAAAAGAGAGAATCTACTAATTGTGAATATTGGGAGAATGATTGGCCATAAGCAGCATGGTCCGTCTTCAGGTCTTCAGGGGCATCGCAGTGTCAAGGTGGGGGCTGACAGCCCCGGGAGATGCTATCCCTCAATGCTTATTTTTATTTCCACAAAACACTAGTAAGGCTGTTTTTTTTGTTTGTTTTTTTTTTACTTGTTTTCACAACCAGCTCACAAACCAAAAATATCTGTGAAATGTTGAATTCAAAAAGGTTTGTCTTTTTTTTTTTTTTTAAGTGTCGGTGACATAAATGCAAATAGCAGTAATCGTTAAATTATTCAAATTAGAAAGTGCTGCAATATTATAAATTACGAATTTGGGTAAATTGAGTCTCGCTGTCAGCAATAAATGTTATGGAAAAGCAGCGTTAAAATAGCATTAATAATAAGAGGCTAAAAATATTGGGAAATTACGTGCAATTAAAGTTTGTTCTTTATTAAGTATCAGGGTTTAAAAGCTGTAGTTATAACCTGCCATATGTTGGCCTGAAAGACACATTTATTTATGTAAATCCTGCAAGATTATATTTCATTATAACTGTACAGTGTTTTTCCACTCTTAATGTTCACCAGAACATGAGTGGAATGTGTCTGCTTCCCTTTTCACACGCCTACAGGGACGTGTGTCCAAATGTGGGCCCTGCCCTTCATGTGTGTAGAGTTTGCATGTTCTCACCATGTCTGATTTCCTCCATGTGCTCAAGTTTCCTCGCACATGCTAGTCACATGTCACTCCGGCGACGGACTCTAACCAGTTCGATCTGTCGATGGCCCGGAGGAAGACGGGGCTGTTACACAGGCATTTTCAGATACACTACTAGCAGGTCTGGTACCAGTAAATTGCTGCAGCAAAACATGTGATCCAGCAGGCCAAAATATTTGTCACTGTGTGACAAAGTGCCATATTCACCACCCAGGGCTTAAAACAAACATAAAAATGTTTTATTTAAAAAGTAGGGCGGTACAGACCTTAAGAAGTCATGCTTTGTAAAAAGGTGATGCTCACGTTCTCACCTGTGTAAGTGCTGGTGCTGGGATCGGCACAAGTAACGGCCCACCTAGCGCCCCCTAACTGCATCTTTGATAAATGACGGTCTGCCAAGTGCTCAGAGATACCCCTGCCTGGGGCAAATAGGTGAAGGATGAAGATTAGAGGGGTAATGCCATCATTTAGGTTTCTGTAATCAACTCCAATTCCCTTGGACTTCATCTGAGGCGAATATAAACCTCAGAAGTGTTGTTTGCATGCTTCCTGGCCTTTGAGGAGCTTCCTAATCTGATGGAAGGAGCATCCAGATTACTCCATAGGTGGGCAGATCTCAGATAGCAATGGCAGTGTTTACAGAGACACTAAACGTGGCTTCTTCGTGTCAGGATGGCGATTGTTGGTTCTGCAGTTCATCATGTCACCAATAAGTGCTGTTTGATGTCTCAGACCGCACTTCAGTATCATAACCAACTGATGTTCTATGTTCAGGATGCAGTTCACCAGATTGCATTTGTGTTAGGAAGGTTTCCAGTTGTTTTATGGAGGCCAAATCGACTTGCAAAAACACAAATGCATCCAATGTCTTGAAGTCCTAGCCAAAACACATGCATATTTTATTGTTTCACAGAAACCGAGTGCATTTTTGTGTAAATCACACCACTCCCGAAAGAGGAACAAGCAAATAGCACAATGAATGCCAAATCAGCAGTGTGCACCAATAAACTTGAAGAAAACTGCATTTTATTATTCCCAGTTGAGAGCTATCCTCTGCTGCATTAGCCACTTTAGCATGTACAATTTTTACCAATTAGTTTGGGGCTTCATTTGCTTCTCACTGGAAAAGGATACTTCAATATCCTATTACAGCCAGCAAAGACATGACAGTGGTTGAAATGTCAGGCTTAATGACATTACACGGTTCTGTGGTTTTTATGATTTCTCTATTTCATAGGGCTTTTTCAGTGATCTGTTTGTGGACAATTTAGCTGGATGATTTCACTAACAAGTGACGATTTTGTGGGGCCTCGCGATTTGAAAAGTCAATGCATCTTCTACATCCACTTGTCCTATGCAGGATCACAGGGGTCCAGAGCCTCAAGGGCTATGGGTGCAAGGCAGGGAAGAACCCAGGGTGGGGCCCCTACCCATCACAGGGAACACACACACTCACACCTGCAAACAATCTGGCAACCCCAGTTCGTCTTAGCATGTCTTTGAATTCTGGTGGGAAACCACAGGACCTGCAGGAAACCCCAGAGTGACACAGGAAGAACATGCAAACTGCAAGCCAAGACACTCAAACCGAGGCCCCAGAAATGTGAAGCGACATTGCTAACCACTGAGCCACTATGCCACTGATTCTAACTAAAAAGTCATTATAAAATTAGCCTGACCGTGTTTTGCAAACAATTCAGTTAGATTTGACGTTTCACAACACTAGTAAAAGATTATACATGTTTAAAAGTTCTTCAGTGGAAATGTAAGTGAAGGTGCCAACAAGGTCAAGTAATTTTTCTTTTGGTTTAAAATTAAAATTGATTAGATTTCATGGTAAATGTATAATTACATCAGATAAAGTTCTTTACTGGTATTCTATGGAGTACTTCATGTTGATATGAAAGTTTCTTATTTTTTATAATAATTTTGGAAGTAAAAAAGAAACATTGTAACATCTGCCCTCTTACAATCACAATGATAACCTCACTTTTGGGAAAACACTGTAAGTTTGGCCACTGTAAGTCTGGTAGTGGAAAGTCAATCGAGCGCCATCATTTGAATTCATTTGTTCTGTTACTCCCTTTTTCGGAGGTTCCGTGTTCATTGGTGTGTTCATTTTTGTTTTCACACAGCCTGGACGGGAACCTCCTTCATCTTCATTCATGTAGTTTTGTGTTGCTGAGCTGCCAAGGTTCTCCCCAGAGTAGCAAACAGGGCTGGCAACTCTCACCCGTCTGGCGTGACACTCACGCTTTCAGACTCTCACACTCACACAAGAAATCTTACGGCAAATCTACACTATTCCACTATAAACCTATGATTAGCTACATCAAAAGCATTGGGGTCGTTTGCAAACCCTACAGACTAGTTAAAAGGCAGTAAAAGTGTTACATACATGTAAATGCATGTGCATGTGTGTGCAGACTTGTCTCGAGTCGAAAATCTCACGCCAGCCCGTTGACCGAAGTTGGCAGCTCTGAGCATAACTTTCATCTCCTTTTCTGGTGATGGTATATTTCACAAAATTCCCACGTCAAATTATGATTTACCATAATCGTCACACCTTTTATGTTAAGTGAAACTTAATTCCAGGACTGGAATACCTTTATTTAAGCCGTGGATCACTCCACTAAAGCCAATCGGTCACTTTAAGGACATTAAATCACATGGCATCAAACAAGCAAACTCCAGCGCTGTACTAACAGAACCACTTCAGTACCAGCCCCTGGCTACAGCTGCAGGAGTCTGACAGGTATAAGGCAAACTTATCAGCAGCCAACTGAGACTGACTGACTAACTTAAACCTTTCTCTTCACTCCACGGCAATTCCATTTACATTCTAATGCCGTGTTCTGGGCACAGAGGGACTCCACCTCCATTCTGGGAAAAGTGCCTTTTATTGGCTGAGCCATTTGGGAGTCTGCATCTCTGGTCAAACCAGACTGACAAATGGATCGAGACAAGACACATAAATTCTGGGGATTAAAGGCTCCAGGGTCACAGAGACAGGAAAGGCTCATCGTCTCCGTCGCCTAATGAGCTGGGCGGGCTTTACCAACTGGCGTCACAGCCGACGAATCCGTAGGCGCGCTTAAGGAAAGGCTTGTGAAGGGAAGGCCAATGACGCGAGGTGCGGGCGTGTGACCGAAGATGGATATCGGAGGCTCCGAGGATCTGGTGACACTTGCTGAGGCAACTCTGTGCCGCACTGTGTAATCAAAGTGTGCACAGGCTTGTACTCCAGAGACCGCTGATCTGGGCGGGTGGCGATGCCTGGAAGAAAAGAAGTGATATGAAAGAGTGATTGGGGGGGGGGGTGTAGCATTAAGAAAGGGGGAATCGGCGCTGGGCTGCGTTCTGAAGGAGGCCAGCTGTGGTGCTGAAGGTCATGTTGTGTAAAAAGCTTCCATTGGTGCCCAGTCCGGGGTATGAGACCTGGACCATGGACTCTATCAGGTCAGACTTCAAGAAAAAAATACATAGATTAATGATCACAGTCATGCATAGTAGGCCAAGTACTATAGTTTTAATGCAAAGACAAAATGGCTGAAAATTATCTGAAACAAATGATCATTCATTTCGTTAGCGTGATCATCTGGCTAAAATATTGGGAATGCTTCACACAGTAGGGATGTATCAGTTTGACAATCCCTCAGCTAATGCCTCCGCGTTCCAGTCCTGGCTGCACCAGGCAGCCCCAGATGCTGACAAAGGAATTGAAAATGCAGCAACTCTATTACAGTTGGCAATATCCCTCAGAGAAAATCACCCTGCCTCCCTCAGCACCGTGCTCACACAGAGAACCGTGTTCTCACTACATTAACATTCTGTTTCTGTTTTGTGTGCCTACATATTATTCTGCCCAGTTAATACACAGCGAGTAATAAAAGTCTGGGATTCAGAATCAGACATAAGAAACAATGAAACCAATAATGCCACAACAGACATTGTTAGGGCCCCTTTATAGTAATGATCCAATTCACAGTATGTAAGTAGAACATATGCACAGATAGACACACACACACAAATATATATGTATATACTGTATATATACACACACACATTCCCATTTTTGTGTTTGTACTCTACTCTAACATCTCTCATTAGAAAGGTAAACAGAACTGCCGCTGACTTGCAGTTTTTTGTTTATGGCACCGTTCTCTGTAAACATTAGACACTGTAGTGTGTGAAAATCCCACATGGTGGCTGCTTCTGAGATGCTGGAACCTCCGTGTCTCGCGCAAACAAATCTGGTCTCCTATAACACGCATGTCTGTGTGTGTATATAATGTGGGCATATACAGTGGCTGCTTCATTAGATACACCTGCTGTATATGATACATACATATATATATATATATATATATATATATATGTACATGCAGTGATAACATTGTGACTGCAATGCACACATTGATAATATATATATATATGTGGAGATGCAACATAAGCTGCATGAGACCACATCGCAACGAGGGCTGAAACAGCTTATATTGCACTGAATGCTACGATTTACCATACAGATACACAATAAAGTACACGCTTTATTGAGCTAGCATAGCTATCAACAATGTAATGTCTCAGATACTTCTGCTGTGTATATGACCGGCTTGATCCTCTAACCCACATTAGATGTGTTTCTTTGGCACAGAAATAAATTAAAGAGCCAGTAAGGTGGATTCTATTTACTTAAGTTTTCCTGCTCCTCTCTGTCCCTGAACAAAAATATTCATATTCACAACTTCAAAGGCTAGTTATTTTGCTTGGATTTCTATAACTGCTATGTAATAACCTTTGCTTGGCGCATTCCGATGTCTTGTGCTTGAAAGTCATAAATATGTATGTGTGGATGCTGCTGAAGTATTCACAGAGAAGATCACACATTTTTAGATGTGAAATGAGCCTTACTATGGGCTGATTGGTCAAAGACTCAGAGAAAACTCCCTATTGGTTTAGATAATCTGTGAGTTTTACCTTGTGCTCTTTAATGAGATCAGGAACATTTGTGGTTTATGTTAGGTGGTAAAGGTAATTTTAATTTACTCAACCTCTACTAAACTGGAATAATGTAACAAGGAATACGCTGGTGAACAGCACAGGAACAGGCAATGATTGCATCTTGACATATTTTTTAAGCATCTCCTTCTGAGAGAGGTTAATTTATCAGCTGTGTCTCGTCAATAATATGAATTAAACAGAAGATTCTAAGGAGATATATCCTATGCTAACTATCATCACAGTGTCAATGTTTGACATATTTTTTCCCACTGGACTAAAAAACTCAACTACACCTCCGTACCTTCAGGGAACTGGGAACACATAAATGCAATGGTCAGGTGATGGCTGAAATTGCTAAAGAAATCTATAGTGAAATATATTACCTTGTGATTGTGCAACATAGGAATATAGCTAATAACCGATATACTGAAACACAATCAAAATTACACAAAATTGTGGAGGGTCTCCCTGTACATCTCAATGTGAGGCTGGTAAGTGATTTAGTGCCTCTGAAGTTGCTGCACTGTGTGCAAATGCTTCATTCAGAATGTATTCTACTGTAACTTTAAAACCACACTCACACATTTCAAAGTTTTGTATTCTAAAACGATAATATAATTCTGCACCTCATCTAAAATTCTATATCAGCAAGTGCTTGGTGCAGTTCTTGACAGTTACATATTTTGGGGGCTTGACCTTATTCCTGATATTTTGGTAACTTTTCTATAATAGTACGACAATAGAGTGTATAAATGAGTGTGGTGTTTAACACTGTGACACGGGCACTGGAACACTGCCAGCTATTGGAAATACCAAGAGGCTACTGGACTAGAGCCAAAATCCAGTTAGCGGCTCTGTATCCATCACTCACAGCAACGCAGACCCAGCCCCCCGATCTGTAAGCTCACACAGGGGCTGGATTTTACTCCTCACTGGACAGCTGCCCAGGATATTCCTGTGTTTTTTTCCCCCGCCACTAATTTAGCATCGGGTCTGTGAAAACTCCACAAAGGCAGTAGATAAGCACTCCACCTGGACATCTCCTACCAAGTGGGCTGCTGTCTTTACGCACTGCAGATTACACGGTAAGTCTTGCGGCTTCTAGTCATTCAGCACCTAAACAGCATTACACTGGCTCTCTCCGAACACAACGACAGCTACAACGATACATTAGATGCAGGGGGCCTGAGATGCAGACTTCAACTGTGCTGTCTTTCATATTGTAGAGCCTGGGATGCATGCAAGAAATCTAAATACAAATCAAGAAACAGCAGAAGAGCAAATTTCCAAAACTCACTCAGTCTACGTGATAAGTTTTTGAGACAATTTCTGTAGCCTTACTGAGTTTTGGAAATTGAAAGTTCTTCGTTGGAGTGAGTTGCGGTTCCCAGTAACATATGATGAAGAAGTATGAGTTTTGGTCATTGGCAGCCTCATCTTAAATATATAAAAAATGGACTGAGTTTTGGAAATTTGCTCTTCAAATGCAAACTGCACATGCAGTACTGGGCAAAAGTCTAAGGCAGTCAAAAAATGCTTAAGGCTATTTGTCTGGGTCAGTAGTGTATATTTGCTCATAAAAAATAGACAAGATTTTTTTCTGCTCTCCATAAAATTACTAAGATCTTGCTGGATGGCTAGATGAACACCAATTTAGTTCCAAAACCTTACCTCAGGAGCCATTTCATGTATTTATTAAATTAATTATTTTAATTATTTAAATGACCCAAAGAGTTATTGATCAGCCAAACAAGGTGGGGACCTCGCAGACAAAAGTATTGGGACTTCTGGCCATTACACCTATACATCTTTACATGCTTTTCTAAACCCATAGGTATCCATATGGAACTGATCCCCCCAGTGCAGCTATAACAGCTGCCACTCTTCTGGGAAGGCTTTCCACATGATGTTGGAGTGTGTCTGTGGGAATTTTTGCCTATTCATCCAGAAGTGCGTTTGTGATGTCAGGCACTGATGTTGGACGTGAAGGCCTGAATCGCAATCTCCATTGTAGTTCATCCCAAAGGTGTTCGATGGGTTTGAGGTCAGGGCCCTGCGTGGGCCAGTCAAGTTCTTCCGCACCCAGCTCACCCAACCATGTCTTTATGGATCTTGTGTTTTTTTCACTGGAGCATGGTCACACTGAAACAGAGAAGGGCCTTCCCCAAACTGTTCCCACAAAGTTGGAAGCATAGAACTGTCCAAAATATCATAATATACTGAAGCTTTAAGATTTCTCTTCACTGGAACTAAGGGGTCTAGCCCATCCTCCTCCACCAAACTTTACAGTTGGCACAATGCAATCAGGCAGGTAATGTTCTCCTGGCATCTGCTAAACCCAGACTTGTCCATCAGAGTCCTAGACAGAGGAGCGAGATTCATCACTCCACAGAACATGTTTCCACTGCTCCAGAGTCCAGTGGCGGCGTGTTGTACACCACTCCATCCATCACTCGCCATTGCGCTTGGCGATGTGAGGCTTTCATAAGGCTGCCTGGCCATGGAAGCTCATTCCATGAAACACCCGGAACTCTGCAGGTATTGAGTCAACATAGAGTTGACGACTTTGAGCCTCAGCACTCAGCGATCCTGCTCTGTTATTTTACATGATCTGCCACTTCATGGCTGATTTTCCGTTGTTCCTGAACATTTCCACTTAGCAACGGTACCACTTATAGAACACCATGAAATATCTAGCAGGGAAGAAAATTCATGAACTGGCCTATTACAAAGGTGCCATCCTATGACAGTACTACACTTGAATTCACTAAGCTCACAAGAATGATCCTTTGCTTCACAAATGTTTGTGAACCTGACTGCATGGCTAGATGCTTGATTTTACACCTGTGGCAATGGGTCTGAATGAAACACCTGAATTACGATTACAGTAAGAGGTGTGTCCCAGTGCCTTTGTCCATATAGCATTCATCAGGGTATTGGATGGTTGAGGAAATGCTGGGAAAACTATAGTAGAGGCTTTGAAATGGCTAAGCTGACACATTTTAACAGACATATCATACTTTTACACCAACATGGAGACGTTTTAAACTTCATTTACTTTGACTGCCTAAGACGTTTGCACAGTATTGCAGCTGTTGCCCAGTTGCAGGTGGCAGGACACTTAGGTTAGTTATCTACAGCAATTCTAACTGACCATTTATCTAGCACATTCAAACACATCTGTACCATCCACAAGCTATTTCTCCTTCCTGCAGTTTTAGTATACTAACTAGTTACAAATCCCCATGGGATCGCACCCTGGTGGACGGTTAAAGCGTTTACTTGGAACCTGCCCTAAATGTGCACTTTTACACATCATATTACAGGAGACAGTTGCAGGCTGTCCTAGTTTTGAAAATTCACTTGGGATGAGCTAGTGACAGGGGGACAGGGGCTTTCATCAGTCTCATTAACGCCTGAAACTGATTCGCTCCTCTGACACGCGGTGATGTTACATATGCAGCAGACTGTTACCTTCCAGGTGAATGCAGAATAAAAGCATCCATCTAGTTAACACAATTACCAGCACTGGTCAAGACTAATGAAAGATAGAGGCACAATTCTGCAGTTATAATGAGACTCTAAATCCATGTAATCGAATGTGATAAATAAATCATGCTATTACGTACATGTTATTCCGTACAATCTATTTTGCATATATTATGATATGTTTTCACTGTCATTAAGCACGAATCTGAATCTGGCTTGTATGCATCCTTTGACTTTATGAGTTACACATGCTTTATCGTGAGTTAGCGCTTTATCGTGAGTTAACGCTTTATCGTGAGTTAACGCTTTATCGTGTGTTCTTGCGAACTGTACAAATCGGGCGGCCACCTTCAGCATTCCGGGCACATCAGCGGCAGTGCTGTCGCGTTTCCGTTACAGCCCATTTGTCATTGTTAAAGCCCATCAGCGGAGCTGCGACACATAGCTCTTCTGTTTACCCTTAATCCGAGCTTTGTAATTCGAAGAAAGGGCCCGTATCATTTAAAATGATGGAAGGGATTTGAAAGGAGAGGGTCAGGGAAGGGGGGGGGGACAAAAAAGGAAAAAGAGGGGAAGAGCTGACTGCAGACACTCAATTTACTCTCAAACAGAGTTGCAGTTATTGAAAATGATAACAGTACAGAGGGCAGGAAGAGCTTTGGATCATTGTATACAGACATGTGTTTCTCTGGAACTGACAATAATTGCCATTTTTCCTCCCATTCCTATCTGCTTGGCATCAATCCTTACTGCAGCGCTGTCACACATGTCAAATGCTAGCAGAAGGCATGCTACAAGACTGGAGAACAAACCACCAGGCTCCAGCGAGAATAAGGCAGGATATTACACCGGGGGCGCGGGGGGGATGGGGGGGACACAAGTGAAAAGCCTCGATTCATGGTAACTGCAATATATTTCTATATGCATTGGGAGAGAGAGATGTGATACGAGGCTGATTTTAGCAGCACAATTCAACAGAAAGGCAGATGAATTGTATTTTAGTGTCGAATCATTCATGTACGCCCGGAGAGGGCCAGTGGACTGCAACATCAGAGCAAGTTAATTTCAAAAGTCGCCGCGAAGAACGTTGCAAGCAATGTGCCGATTGGAATGCCTGCGATACCAGCATAGTAACACAAAAAAGGTGAGATGACTATCTAGGCGACGGTCCTGATATTGTGCATCTAAGTCACAAACACATATCACTTTGGATTTTGAAACTGTTTGTAACTTCAAGATAAAAATACTGTTGAGGGGGAAAACGTTATTTCGCCGAGTGAAATAGGTGCAGGCAATCTGCCTTGAGAGTGGAGAAGACAGTGGTGTTTTATAATGGAAGAAATTCAATGTGACATGTCAGGAATGAATTGTTCAGTCAACCAGAAATATCCCTTGTTCTAATGGCCTGGGATATTCGATGGTGTGTTTTTGCTCTCTCTCTCTCTCTCTCTCTCTCTCTTTGTGTGTGAGAAAAGGACAGACAGGAGGAAAGGCAATGTTCATATAACCAAATCTTCACATAAATTTTATTTTAACCTTAACGCCATTAGTTGTGCGCAACAAAACATTTCTTTAACACAGTATGAATTTAATCAAAGGATGACAAATGCAATTTGGGCCAATCTGAAATTAAAGTCATTCAAAGCAGTTTTGGCTAGAAACCTAAATAATCCACAAAGGAGATTTTTGTCTGGATGTTCTAATACCCTATGGCACCAGTCAGTTAATTCTCTCAAAGTCTTTTGATAAAAGACTCCCTACAAATTGCACAGCATGCTCTACCAATTACTCGGCAGCCATAGAAATATTCGGTCCATGACCAATGAGGTTCTCCAAATCCATTAGTCCATATCCCTGTACCTCACAGTCCTTCTTTTGTGTCTTACGGACACCATGAGATTTTGAATTCACTCAGCTTTACCTTGGATAGGTCTGGCCAGCATATATATGTTCAGCAAGGCAATAAGCAGAAAATGGAAATGCTTTTTGACAGGAGTTCGGAGGTTGGAGATCGGCAATCCTAGAATCTTAATAGAATGATCTTCATGGATATATGAGAGATAAGAAGATTAAGCTGAATACTGCCAATGTGTGGAAATACCAGACACTACTATTATGTATTACTTACTTCAGTGATGTTCTTCCCCTGTTACGAAGGTAAAAGCTTTTCCTGATAGCCAAAGTTTACGGTGAGTTATATATCAATTTTGAAATAAAACACATTGAGGCTTATCATGATAAAATGCTAAATGCAACAAATGGAATAAATGGAAGCATTCAAATAAAAAGCATATCAACATGTAGAATGTATGTATAAAATATATGAAGTCATCATATCAGGAATGCTCAAGACAGCGTCATGTAAAAATATTCTCAGTTTTCAGCTTACAACATTCTTTGTTGAATGTTTTTTTTTCCCCTATATTTTATCAATCCCACCCCCTTGTCTGCGGGTTTTTTCTCTCCTTTTCTTTAAGAGGACACAACACCTCCAGGCTTTCGGCGGTGAAAAGCTGAGGGGAACCATATTGAGATGCCTGCATGCAATGTTTAACCTGGAATGAGATCATGTTCTTGGGCTCAAAAGGCATTTTCTCTGCAGTTCTGCTCGTCCACATTTTTTTTTCCGTAACAAGTACCTTCTGAAACGCCATAAAATACGTTCAGCTCTTGCAGCTCGGTGACGTTATTCTTCAGACATTATGGAGAAAGTTCTACAGCGGGGCAGCTCCTATGAATTTCCCAAGCCGGCCCATGAATAAGGAAGCTTTACACGGTAACACACATTGTTAGAGCAGTTTACGGCACAACTCTCTCTGTTTAAATGACGAAAACTCACATGCAGTGTTAACTGCGATCTGATACCCTTTGCTGCATTAACATCAAACATCAGGACAATGTCCAACCAAGCTGACAAAAGAAGCACCCCCCTTCCTGACGGCACTCCCATACAAAAACATTACAACGCCACACCATTAACTCAGTCAAATCTCCAGCGCCTTAGAAATTCATGCATAAATCCGACACATTTGTTCCCATGGTAACATTTCACCATGTCATTCATATGTCAAGCTGCATCAGGGGAGATGAAGTCTATTGTTTCAGGTCAGACAGGCTCCTGTGCGCCAGTGAGCTTCCAGTGCTGGCCCTCTCTCTGCCTTCGGAGAGCAAGGTCTTTCACATCACTCCCGTTTCCCCTTTAACGCACATTTGACTGGTTTTTCAACACTAATCACACAACAAAAACAGCGTCTAGGAGGAAAAAACGGAGACCCAAGTGCACAGGCCGGGCTATTCTCCCTTCAAAAGGAGGGATTAGGAAAAATTCAGAGACAGTTCTTTCATATCACACCTCAGAGATTTTCTTTTTTACTATCAGAAAAGGGAGGTGGGACTGGAGGAGGGACGGGGGGGGAGTTGAAGGGCAGGGGGAGGGGGGCAAGCCTTAGCATGGTGTCAGCATTTTAGACGTGCTTGTCAAGATGAGTTGTACAATCTCACTCTGAAAGTGACAATTCTCCCCAGCAATAATCACAAACAAAGCTTAACATTTAATTACACCTGGGAATATCTAAATAACCCCCCCCCCACCAGCTTCTGTTGACTCAATGGGAAATTGTGTTATCTTTGAGTGTGCTCAGTTAAAACATTAGCGGGACAGAAACAGAGCAGTCAGCTCACATTCACAAAATCGCAGGGGGGAGGTGATGAATTCACACGACGGAAAGTCTAGTTTTATTGAGATGTGCTTTATTTTTTTTTATGCCTTTGCATTTTTGTGTAAAACATCCCCCGAATACAGAAGGGACATATGAAAGGAAGGCCGTGTTTTATGACCCCCGCCTGCCAGGACTCACATCTGAATAAGCAAGGTGAGCCTTTCTTAAGGGTAATGGACTCGTTCATGTTGCATGTTTAGCATCAGGCTCCAAAGAGCCATTAAATTTAGAACAGCCACATGGAGATATAATCCGGGCAGGAAATGAACTGGCACGGCGATGCATGGCACCGGATGGCACCAAGCTACCAACGGACCGGCTGTCGTTCTGTTTGCCCCCCTGACTGACGTTGAGAGAAAGAAGGGAGAAAAAAAAACTGCTTTGGAACGACAGAGTGAGATGTGAGCGACACAAGGCGGGTAATCCTGCTCTGACGGACGCCGACCGTCCTGTGATTAGCGCAATTCGGTGTCGTGGGGTGTACTAGGGTGAAGAGTGGTATACATCTCCGTGTGTGATCCTGTCGCTGATACTGTATGGGAATGAAAACGGTATCAGAACTGGCCTTATCGCACCGACAGACACGCACCATGGCAGAATTTTAAACACTGTTTTGCCGATGCTATCTGCTTCTTTCATAATCCAAATACCGCTATATGACAATATTACCGTATACTGGAATTCCTTTGTTATTATTGGACAAAACTTGTCAGATAAGCTTGAGAAAATGGTAAAATTCCCAGGACTCAGGTTCCGCTTAACTATCTGTTACATGCAAACAAACATTTTATACAAGAGCAGCAATATAAAAGGCTACGGGAATGTTCTGGCTAATTTTTTTGTGCCAACTGCCTCTGTCACAGTAATGGACCAGTTAGGGAGGCCTCTGCCCATACAGTGGTCGAAATTCGCATGAAAAGAGTCTGTGTTTTCCTTCCACTGTCTCTAAATCAAACAGAAACCAACGAAATCCAATTACCACAAAGTCTTGAAATATTTTTGCTCCTTTCATAACTCATCTGCCACACGCCGGTATAAATCACTGACATTTCTGGTTGTGTCTCTAAACGATTCCGCTAATGCTTCCTGATGCAAATTTTATGTAATACCTCACTGTCTGAATGAGCCCCTTCCACCCTGATGAGAGTGCTCCCTTCAGAAATGCAGATCCTCTGTTCTCAGACAACATGTTCTGAATGATTATGTAAATACGTTCAAATTCAGAAATATTACGGCCTCAGTTTGATTATCCATTCAGTCGCTGATTTGCCGGCATCCTTCCTATTTGCTTTCATCTGAATCCATGGTCGTCTGTTTCACCAGCTTTTCTTTGCCCTGAAAATGCTTGTGTCGCCCTTATATTTGCATACATTAAGGCATTGATGATGTTAAAGAAAGCAGGCTGTACACTTAAACACAGTATCTACCAGTTTATGCAAATCACGGTCTGGTATGTCACTCTTTGTCTTATACACACAGCTTGTACGATCATGTTTCTAACTCGACACACATGAATACATCTGACATACATGTCAATGTCCCATCAGCCATGGCAAAGTGCCCAACACAGGTGATATCTTGTTGGTAAATCACAGTATGCTTAGCATGAGAAAGTCCGCGGACAATCATAAGAGCTGCGGTGGGATAAATCTCTCTGCCTCACGGTCCCGTAATCTGACAGCACATAATGCCGTCAGGAATTCAGGCTGCAGACTTATCTCTGCCAGCAATCTGTACAACGCCTGTTTCTTTTTTCCCAACCTTTTGAAAAGAATCAATATCCATCATGGGGAGGGTGGCAGCAAACTATTTACTTCACAAAATAGTCTATACAAGCTTATCAGCTATGTGGTAAATACAAACTATTCACCCAACTGAAATTCAGGGGCTCACAACAACAACTTACATGTCCAAAGACTGATCTGACATTAAGGGAAAATTGCTCAGTGGTTATTTTTGACATCTTTAGCGTAGAAGCCAGAAGAAATGAAACCACAGCTGAAGATTTCTTCCTCAGCCAATACTTTTGAGCAAATCCAGACAGCACTGAAATGATTAACTCGGCCCCAGGAGCTGGAAGCCAAATAATTGAGAACTTTATTTTGTGTATTGAAAATGAAACAGCACTTTGCAGTTATATAATAATATACAAGCTGGTAGCCTTGGAAACGGAGGGGAATGGGAGAGTTGCTGCATTGACGTTGGTTTTTATAAACCCAGCTGAATACATGGGGGGGGGGGGGGGGGG
>JAODJU010000007.1:12236647-12285821 GCA_026776725.1 Gnathonemus echidnorhynchus | reverse complement strand
GGGGGGGAAATCAATCAAAAATTCTCTTTTATATTCAACATCTGTTATACAACACTGTGCATAGTTGTTTAACAAGGCACAATGAATAACACTGTATTACATTTAGGGAAATAATAAAACATGGTTTCTCTGCCTCCCTAGATGCACTGCAATGACATTTGGATCATTGTACCTATCAAAATGAATAGATATCTCAGTAAACAAGTAAGGGAGCAATACACTTAGATGGAAACAGTGAAACATGCTGGCTCAGAGTAAGAGCTATTAAAAGACGAAAAAGACTGAATTAATAATGTATTCGGACGCAGGATGGGACTGATGGAAAACACAGAGGTGGTTTCAGATCTGAACAATCCTTTCCAGGCATGAAAAGGAGGAAGGATGGTATGGAGACAGAAGTCAGGATAAGCGCCTGTACAGCCACTTTCAGGACTAATGAGGCATTAATGAAAGGTTCCACTTTAAAGTATTTGGTCAGCAAAGCACAATAAAGACGGCAACAATAGACTCAGCATCAGTGTCTGTTCAGTTATCATTCACTGTGAAACTGCAGAGTGGTGCTCAAAGGGGGGGGGGGGGGTGGGTGCAATTTACTATACCCATAGCTGTTTCTTTTTTTAAAAAAATCATCCACGGCAATAAGGTGGTAAGTTGATCAGACAGAATCAGTTCAATTCAAAGCAAACCTACATTTACTACCCCACAAGGCCCCTGAAGATCTGACATGACATATGACAGAGTAAAGCTGTCAGGGCCAGATAATGCAAAGAAAGACGATACGTGACAATTTTACAACTAGGGAGTTTGATGAGTTACATCGTCGATGTCCTATGAAGAACACAATAATCCAATAATCCATTGTTTCAGTGGCGTGAAAAAAATGCATTTTCTCACAGAGTACTTTGCAAATATAAACCTAAAACAACATAAGATGCCCTTAGTACCACAAACAGAAACCTATGAAATAAGTGAATGGTTGAATGTTTTAAATAGTTGTCAGTTGTCAGGCAAATATGTTAGTGTTAACAACATACAGACTAATCTCCCTTTACATTCACAAATAACAATGATGTTAGCTAGCTAGCTATCTACTTATCCAACCTATCCATGTTAAACTGTTAAAATTACTGATATAAAGTAATCCATGCATATGACTATCATGAATGCAAATCAGTACAAACTCAGATACTAATGGAATAAATGATTTCAGGGCTGGCAGTGGGGTACAGTGGTTAACACTGTTGCCTCACACTTCTGGGACCAGGGTTCCGTGTGTGGAGTTGACATGTTCTCCCCGTGTCATTGTGGGTCCCCCCCACCCCAAAGTCCAAATACATGCTGAGGTTGATTGGAGTTACCAAATCCCCTGAAGGTGTGCCTGTGTGTGTCCGTGCCCGGGATGGGTTGGTGCCATATCCTGGGTTGTTCCCCGCCTTGTGCCCATAGGCGTCAGACTCACCACAACCCAGAATAGGACGAGTGGTTACAGAAGATGGATGGACAGATGACTTCATAAAACATCTTATCATGGTTCTGTTAGAATTAGATGTTAAATGCCATCACTAGACAGAGGTGTCATTCATCACTGTGTTTGTTTGTTTGTTTGTTTACACTATCCAGTGTAACTGTGGGAAGTATTTAAAGTCTTTTATTTGTAGTACCTGGCTTTCCCCACATTGCTCATAGCCACAATGTGCACAAGTCTGTTGGTTGGAGTAACATAATCAAGTAATCAGTAATCAAGTAAGGCAGATGAGCTGTTTACTAAGTTGCTAAGTTGTCTAGTCATCAAGCCAAAAGGCACAGTGCACCATGGAAAAAGCAAACAGGTGTAATACCTTCTCAGCCATCAGGTCCAAAACAGATCATAGATGGGGTGGGGGGGCACTTTGAGACTCCTCTCTGTCTGCCATTCAGCTGTTGGGTCTCACACACCCTCCGAGAGTAAATGGATTTCAGAAATCAAAGCTGATTTCCAGCAGAATCTACATCTATTCAGAATGATTGGAATTTGAAGACCCGTCTCCAAAGAGCTTCACTTTTTATGTGTGTACCATCACACCAGCAACTCTCCTGCTCTCCACTATACACCAGACAATTAAAATGCTACAATTTGCTCCTAATGTCTGAGTATGGTGATAGAAAGAAATAAATAAACAAGAAAATGGAATGAGCACACTGAAGCCCAGTAATTTTATCCTACTTTCTACAAGATCACTGCTAGCTGGTGAAAATACATTCAGTCAGGGTGAAAGCCATTTGCTAACTGAAATTGAAGACTTATTTCCAGTGCACCATATTAGCCCATTCCATATATATGGCTTTCTCCTCACACACATAATACAAAGCACCTTACTCCAAGATTACTTGTTGTTCAGAAAATAGGTGACCTGATTGCTGCCTGATTGAATCAACGAGTCCATTGAGGGTACATTTATTGTGTTTCTTTAAATGGGTCTGATGGAGGGAAAAGTATTAGAAACAGATAAAAATTGAAAGGATTCAATCACATGTTTTTCATATGCAAGGCAGCGTTTTGCTAGCTTCAGGACAGTGATATGTAATAGAGAAATATTGTCAGAAAGAATACGTTATAACCAGAAAGCTGCCAGAGCCATTCTGATATGCAACTGTAATTTCATCCATGGAAACATTCCTAATGAAAAGTACAGATTATTAAGTAGACTGGCATCGTTTTTCAGCTCTTTAGCATCCTACAATTCAAAGATCAATGTGCCTTGTTCCTCACAAAGTAACACACTGTGCGTTTTTATCTTTTAATAAACGTCCCTTTTGCCAACCCCAGAAAGAAGTACACATAGATGCTGGTGTTTATGTTTGTCACGGGTCTGGAAGCACTGGCTTAACCTTGCTTGTCTCGCTAATGCACTGTGACAATATGCACAAGTGATGTCCAGGCCACCCCACCCCTCTCCCACAGCAAACGCCCTCCCCCCAGTAATACAGCCTAAGGCATATTGTGATAAATTAATCACTGCTTTTTGTCCAATATATTGCACCATTGAAAGAGACTCCACAATTAATCAGAATTTCTTCACTGTTGATATGAAACAGTAAATCGAGAAGTTCTATATAAACATTATACACATGAAATAAATACCACAATAACTGGTAAAAATTTACTTCTGATGCCATCCTTGCATTTAAGTGCCAAGATAATGCTAATAAAGTCACTAATGTATTACATTAATTAGTAATGGTGCTGTCAGGGGCATTGACAGATCTGAAGTGTAACATTTCCATTGCAAATGGAATACTGTAGAGCCCAAGATAGGAGAATGACTGCTTAAGAAAACTGTGTGATATATTTATGTAAATCAATACTGTATCAGGAATTAGGGAGACGATTATGTTTAAGAGGAAGTACTTCAGACCATCTGTATTTCTATGGTGAACGACCACCAGCTAGCTAATGAAGGCTGCCTTGGCTGAAATTTTTTTGGGGGGTCAGTTGGGTGGATTGAGAGTGTCAGAGAATGGAGAGCTCTGGAGGAAGACAAGTCTTAGAGGATACACACCTCTCATTATCCGAGTCCAAAATGTGACTGATAGCGATCTTTTGGACAGCAGAATTTTATACAGTGCCCTGCAGAATTACTGGCTGTGTGGGGGACAAAAAAAATATCCAAAAAATCCAGAAAAATTTTAATCTTTATTGTTCCTTAACATGATCTTAGAATCAAATTTTGAGAGAAATGTAGCCGTTCACTGAGACACATTTATTCAAAGGAAATAAATCCTCACAAAAATCAAACTTTTTTTTCTCAAATCACACAACTAAAAAATGCTCACGAATGAAGTATGTTCAGATTAGTATTTTACTTTTCACACGCACACTGGCATTTTTAGGAACTTTAGGTGATGCATGACTTCCTGTTCCACTAGGGTATCAGTATGAGGAACCACACTGGCTGCAATTCACTATTCACCCATCAACATGGGTAAGAGCAGAGAATAAGGGAATTAAATGAGACCAAAGATTGTTGACCTACATAACTAAGGCAATGGCCATAAAAATGCTGCATGCTTAAAAATCCATATTTCCACTATTACAGCAATAACCAAGAAGTCTCAGACAACTGTAGCTATGATCATTCTGTCTGGAAGAAGATACAAGCTTGTCATGCCTCAATGCACAGTGAGTAAGATGGTTCAAGAGGCAAAATCTTTTCCAAGGAACGGAGTTGACAATAGATGCTGTTGGTTGCTTCCTGCAGTTACCAAGTCTCCAGACCTCCAATTAGATGCCACCTCCATGCCAGCAATCCATTTGGCAGGCTTGTCAGTGGAAACCTCTGAAAGACAACAAAAACCCACAAATGTAATTTGTGAGTCCATGGTCTACTAAACTTTACTGAAATTTTGTGGTCAGATGAAACAAAAATGAGCCTTACAGCAAAAAACCAGAAGCAGACTTAGTGAAAAAGGTTAAGAAACTAACCTAACCCACAATGTGAAGCAGAGGGGTGGATCTGTGAATAATTATGACATCTGAATAGTTGCGATAAGTGCATTTTAAAGAAAAAGCCTCTTTGTGGGAATTACTTTTCTTGGAATAAATTCACTTCAGTGAAAGGTCAGATTTCTCTCATAATTTTAATGCAAGATAAAGCTAGTGAACAATTAAGGTATTTTTTAACAACCTGTTCTAACATTTTGCCAAGGTTGCCAATAATTCTGGAGGGTAATGTACGTATTGTGTTATTTTAAACAGAAAAATAGTAATGCACTCCCAGCCCATCATAAAATCTCCACAATAATCATCAATGTCAACAGCACCCCAAAAATATCTGTATAGTGTAAAAGATTAACAACCACAATTTCTGGATGAACTTACTATATTGAATATTCTGTCTGTGGAATTCACTGACTGAACAGTTTCAGGTACCAAAATGCACTTTTCTTCTATACTGCAACAAACATGTATTGTAATGTAAACAATGAACATATGTCCAATAATGAATACAAATAACACTTGAAACATAAAATTTACTAGGCAAAAAAATATCACTTGTGAGGTATATGGGGAAATATATGCATAGCCATGTCCTTTAGTTTTTTCATCTCTCTCTATACACCTTATTTTATAAAGTTTGGGCTTCCCTGGACCTTTTAGGGTCATACATTTTCTTCAAACTCCACATTCTTTAAAGACATTTCCACTTAATAATGTGCGGTAGGTTACAGTTATAATGTACAACACATTTAAACAACAGGAGCACGCAGTCCTAGCAGCAGAGAAATGACTGCAGCAGACCTGCGTCGTTCATGAACGATTCCTTCTCTTAGTAGTGGATGAAAAGATCTCGTCCGCTGCACTGAACCGTTCACTGAACCGATCAGCGATCCAGATCATGTAGTTTATGAGCGATTCCCTCACTTTCGCCACCCACTGGTGTAAGGACAAGCTAGGTCAGCATGACTAACGTAATCTAATTAAAGTATATTATATAATGAAATATAAATTGTAGTGGGAAAAAAACATATTTCTAATCATATATAAATGTATAATTAAGGCACCCCCGGGAAATCAGGCTGTCCTATGGGATCCCACTGCCTGGAGCAAACAAAAAAACCATACGTATATATGCAAACGGGAAGTGGCAAAAGCGAACAAATGAACGAACATATCGATTCACATGAAGGACCATAAATTTCCATCTAGACTACGATCTACGTCCCTTTCCGCAGACTCGGGTGCTATGTTAACGTTTCTGGGGGGTTTCCAGGCGAGAGTGCGAAGTGCACGACAATATAAAGACGGATTTTTTCAGACGCGGTTTTGTCGTAGTGAGTTTAGGATATACGTTCTTACGTACGATATAAAGAATATTGGGATAATGACAATTCGAGAAGCAAGGGATACCTGCATTTGCTTTATAATAATAATAATAATAATAGTTATTGTTGTTGTTGTTGTTGTTTTTGAATAAAGTAAGTAATAAAGTTTTTTCTATTTGGTTAAACCCTGCTCTCCGCTGTCTTTATTACCAGAATATATAGAATCCCCTCGAGAATGTATTTTCACCAATAAATACCACGGGTGCTTTTGTTTCCCTTTCAGAGCCTATAAAATCGCGAACCACATTCTCTGTGATTTCATTCTTAATTTGTTTCAAATCTTATGTTGCACTTCAGGTCATCCCAGTGTTGGGAAGGCCACCTTATATAAATAAAGTGCTTTAAAAGATGAGTTCCAGTCACTTTTATGGGAGTTGAAAACAAAGCTGTACATGGTGTGTGTGTGTGTGTGTGTGTGTGGGTGTATTATGTTTATATTACATTGTGGGGACCAAATGTACCCCACAATGTGATAAAAACCAGATATTTTGATATTGTGGGGACCATTTTTCAGGTCCCGACAAAGATCTATGAATCCAGTCAAAAACCTAAATATGCCAAAAGGCTCATATTTAGTTTGGTTACTTATGGTTAAGGTTAGGGCTGGGTAGGGGTTAAGGTTGTCATGTTTGGATTAGAGTTTTCCCCATAGAAATGAATGGAGAGTTCCCACAAATACATAAATACAAACCTGTGTGTGTTTGTATGATTTTTCCTGCATAAATAACCACATTTAAGTACTTAGTACAAGGATACACACACTAACTACCCTTGTTGTCCATACATGTGGCTGTCTTGATTCAAGCTATGGTCATGGTTCATGTGGTTGGGGTTATATTCACCTATAAAAATCATTCCATGATTTTGCCTCCTGATTGCCATTTCATGTTTGCCTCCTGATTGCTGCTAAACAGGCAGGTATAAATCATGTGTTTGGGGTTTTGGTGTGTGTCTGTGTTATACAGTCACATGTAATTTTCACAAATCGATTACACAGTGCTTACTGACACAATTCCATCAACTCACCAAAGGCCTGAATACAATGGATGGCATTTTCTACTTTACAGCTGTACTGATAACTGATGTGGGGGCATTTAATTAAATTTTTCTGTGAACCCCATTCATTACACAGCTATAGAATGTAGAGATACCACCAAAATTATTTCACATAGATAAAATAAAGAGTATTTCAAAATCAATGGAGTCTATATGAAGCAATTTGGAATATACTACCAGATGGTTTAATGGTTTGGACCCTTCTCTGAACTGGCATTTGCTGAGAGATTAAGCAATTCTGTAATTAGTTCCACATTTATAAATTCCTAATGACATTTAGGGTTTTAACATATGCAGAGTATTTTTTTTTGCAGTTCAGATAATTGTCATGACTGGTATTATTTAAACCTTCAAGATACACTGGCTTTAACATGGATATTTTTTAGTCGAATACTAATAAACCTGTACGTATCCCTTTTATATCAAACAAGTTAATATTTACAAATCGTTTCATGAAGGTATATCTGGAAAATCACATCGCAATTACCAAAGTAAAACATTTGCAGCTACAGGAAGAACGTGGTGACCCCACCCCCCCATTCAAGGTTCCTGTCCCTAATCCTTTATATGAGGTTTGCATGTTCTCCCTGTGTTAGCTCCTATGTCGAAAAACATGCAGTTAGGAGAACTTAAGTCTCTCAATTGTGGGTTTGAATGTGTGCCCCATGATGGAAACGAATTCCGTCCCAGGATACTTGCTGTTGCTTTGTGTCCAGTCCTTCCCAGGATCTAGAACAGGGGTGGGCAATCTTATCTGCAAAGGGCCGGTGTGCATGCAGGTTTTTGGGATAACCTTTAGGTCAGCTCTTCAAACACAGCTGTGAGGAGTCTTCAGCAAATCAGTCCTTTAATTAGTAATCTAATTAGGCAGTTGCACCAAAAACCTGCACACACAGTGGCCCATTCTGGATAAGATTGCCCACCCCTGTTTTAGGATCACATCTCCTCAACATGTATATGTGTATATAATATTATATTCAGAGCCTGGCCGGGCAAAGCCTGAAGGAATAACATGGGTTCGACCCCCTGTGTGCCCACCACCTGCAGGGGGAGCCGTGGGGGTCAGGTGCACTATATATCAAGTGGCAGTTGTAGGCAGGGGCCTTGATGGACTGATCATCGGCAACCAAAACTGGCTCTCAGTACATGGAACGCAACCTCACTGGTGCCAAAGGAGTCTTAGCTGGTGCGGGAGGTAGAGAGATACTGACTAGATTAGTCGGGCTCACCTCAACGCACGACTTGGGCTCCTGGAGAGGGGCTGGACTCTATTACACTCTGGAGTTGCCCATGGGGAGAGGCACATCATTGTTCTGCTGGGGGACTTTAACGCTCACATGGGTAATGGCAGTGAAACCTGGAAGGGTGCGATTGGGAAGAATACCCTGCCCAACTGGAATCCGAGCAGTGATCAGTTATTGAACTTCTGTGCTACCCAAAGTTTGTCCATAACGAACACCATGTTTGAACATAAGGGTGTTCATAAGTGCACTGGCCACCAGAGCACTCTAGGCCACAGTTTGATGATTGATTTTGTAATTGCATCATTGGATCAGCATCCGCATGTTTTGGACACTAGGGTGAAGAGAGGAGCAGAGCTGTCAAGGGATCAGCACCCGGTAATGAGTTGGATCCGATGGCAGGGGAAGATGCTGGATAGACTTCGTAGACCCAAACCTATGGTAAGAGTGTGCTGGGAGCGTCTGGTGAAGGCCCCTGTCTGGGAGGTCTTCAACTCACACCTCTGGCAGAACTTCTTTTCTCTCCCGAGGGAGTCAGGGGACATAGAGCCTGAATGGACCATGGTCAGGGATGCAATGCTGAGGCAGCATTGCGGAGTTGTGGTCTTAAGGTTGTTGATGCCTGTCATGCGGCAATCCCCGAACCTGATGGTGGACACCATTGGTAAAGGGCGCTGTCAGGCTGAAGAAGGAGGCCTTCTGAGCTTGGTTGGCTTGTGAGACTCCTGAAGCAGTTGACAAGTACCAGCAGGCCAAGCAGAATGTGGCTTTAGCAGCTGCTGAAGCAAAAACCTGGGTGTGGGAGGAGTTTGGTGTGGCTATGGAGAAGCACTTTCGGTTGGCCTCAAAAAGGTTCTGGCAAACCCTCAGGTAACTCGGGAAGGGAAGCAAGGCTTTACTCATGCTGTTTACAGCAGAGATAGAGAACTATTGACCTCAACTGGGGATGCAGTTGGGTGGTGGAAAGAATACTTGTATGTGCCTTATTTGGAGGAAGTAGAGCTGGAAGACTTGCCCATCTCTAGAGTCATAAAACTCTTCAGTGGTAGGGCACCTCTTCAACCATGTGTGGACATTAGGGACAGTGCCTTTGGATTGCCAGACTGGGGTGGTGGTCCCAATCTTTAAGAAAGGGGGGGGGCTTCAGGGAGATCACACTCCTCAGCATCCCTGGGAAGGTATATGCTGGGGTACTGGAGAGGAGGGTCTGTCTGTTAGTTGAACTTCGGATCCAGGAGGACCAATGCAGATTACCTCTTGGCTGTGGAACACTAGACCAGCTTTTTATTCTCACAAGGATACTGGAAGGTTCATGGGAGTTTCCCAAACGTGTTTTGTGGACTTGGAAAAGGCATACGATCGTGTCCTATGGGGGGTGCTTCAGGAATATGGGGTACAGGGTCCGTTGTTGTGGGCCATCAGGTCCCTGCATAAACGGAGCAAGAGTTTGGTTCACATTGCCAGTAGCCAGACTCATTCCTGGTGGGTGTTGGATTCCTCCAGGGCTGCCCTTTGTCACTGATTCTGTTCATTTCTTTTATGGACAGAATTTCTAGGCATAGCCAAGGGGTGGAGAGGGTTCGGTTCAGGGGCCTTAGGAACCCATCTTTGCTTTTTGCAGATGACATGGTCCTGTTGGTCTTACTTTGAAAAAGTCAGCAACATGCACTGGGATGGTTTGCAGCTGTGAGGCGGCTGGGGTGAGGATCAGCACCTCCAAGTCTGAGGCCATGGTTCTCAATCGGAAAAGGGTGGATTGCCTGCTCTGGGTGGGGGGTGAGTTGCTGTTCCAAGCGGAGGAGTTTAAGTACCCTGGGGTCTTGTTCGCAAGGGGGGGAAGATCTATGTTCCTACCCTCACCTATGGTCATGAGCTCTGGGTAGTGACTGAAAGAATGAGATCGGCTGAATTGACTTTCCTCCACAGAGTGGCTGGGCTCAGCCTTAGAGAGAGTGAGGAGCTCAGACATTCAGGAGGGGCTCAAAATAGAGCTAGGGCTCCTCCGTATTGAAAGGAGCCAGTTATGGTGGTTTGGGCATCTATCTAGGATGCCTCCTGGGTGGATCCCTGGGGAGGTGTTTTGGGCAAGTCCAACTGGGAGGAGGTCCCGGAGCAGACCCAGAACATGCTGGAGAGATATATCTCTTGGCTGACCTGGGAAGGCCTTGGAGGAGGTGGCTGGTGAGAGGGAGGTCTGGGCATCCCTGCTTAGACTGCTGCCCCCGTGACCTGACTGCAGAGATGCGGTGAAAAATGGATGGATGGAATATTGTTTCCATCTTCAAAATGCTTATCCAGTAGTGCTCTTCTTTATATTGCTATAGGTTACTGATTCCCATATTCTGTTATTTGTTATGTCTCTTGTTATGTTTCTATCCATTCTTATGTGCTATCTGGCCTTTTGCTTTTAAGCTCTGCCTTGAATAAATAAAGGTGCAGGCCACAGCCACAACTGATTTTCTTCTGAAAGATATGATGCTGATGTAGTTAAATCCCCTTGTTTGAAAAAGTCGGCAATAAATCAGCGAATCATTACATGCTCCTTCATTCTCTTCTATACTGAAAGATCAGCTAGTGGACACGTTGCAGTGCCGGCTTTTATTGTGAAGCTTTTGCACCTTCCCCTTCTCCGTGTTCAAGCAGCAGCCATGAACAGGTGATGGTCTCTGCTTCTTCCTGTCTGAAAATCATCTCCTTGAGCAAATCGATTCTTATCACATGCAGTCCACTGACATTTCACGACCCCTAATGTTCCCTGCGGCCACTGGTGTCCTTCTGGTAGGAACCATGTTCAGTAACGTCCCCCAGCCCCCGATGATACATTCCCAGCCCAAGAGTCAAAGGCCTAAATATATTCCCTAAGCTTACACCCACAGTTATCTTCAGGCAGTTAAACAGATAAGGCTGCTTACTTAGGGAGAGCTGAGGATGTTAAAATCTTACTACATTCAGACAGGCACCCAGAATACCAGCACCATCCGAACAAGATGACAGTTATTTTCTTTTAGAGTAAAGTAGAGATCTTTGGGACTCAAACAAAACAGAGACTCTTATGGAGACGCATGTGTTTGCAGCTGTAATCAGAACACAATCCTGGTTATCCTTGCATGAAAGTATAAAGCTGTAATTTAACTCTGCACAAGTTTATAGTACGGGCCGAAACTTCTTTGTGTAGCTGGTGTCCGATGAAAAGCCCGTATTGATCTCCCCCTTCAACTTTGATCATTTCCTAATGATTAATTTCCGCTGCCATGAGAGAATGCTATTATTGAGGTGTATCCATTAACTTCAATTGGCCAGGTATTTTAACAGGTCACATCTCGGGCAAATGCAAAAACCAACAGCGATTGCATCCATTAAAAGCTCGCCTGAGCGGTTTTGCAGGCACACCATCGTTGGCCCACAAGGTGGGGGCCCAGCGGTGACCTCATAATGGAAACAAATAATCGGTGTTTGGTTTCCATATCTGCATGATTAAAACTTGTACCCCAGACAATCTCAGACATCACTTCTACAATCCTCTCAATGCCAGGGGGTCATTTCTTAAGCGAGAAGGATTACAGAATAAACCTTCCTCAGTGAAACAACACGTGAGCTTTGTTGGGAATTTAATATTATACTTGCTTACACACTGTTTAGAGGAAACCTATAGATGCAATATGGGAATGCAGCCAAAGAGGTGATGTTATATCATTTATATAGTCACAGTTAAAGAAGGTTAAGTGTTATTTAGTGGAGTGTTTATAATATGCCACAGACTGAATAAACAGCAAGGAGAACCAGAACTATGTGTTTCATAATATCGGGAACATTATACATTAGTGCTTCATTTGATTTATACAATATACAATGTAGCATTGTATTTCAGATTGTGCTAGATACCATTTAAACGATATATCAATCAGATCATGTACTGGAGTGCCGTGTTGAATTACCTACCCTCTGCTAGCAGAGACATTATAAAGGTCATTGTGAGACTGCATTTCCGCTGCTGCGTGACCCGTCCCCGTCGCTCATTGTGGACCAAATAGACCTCATTTACAAACTCATTTCATTGCGGTATAATAACGTCTTGCGTTGCTATGAGAAGTGCATCAGCAGCTGCGTTTGAGGACCATTCAATTCAAGGGGAGAAAAAAAGAATTGAAACGTGTTGCCCAAATGCAGTGAACTGTACAATTTATGCCTGCATCGATTTGGCCCAAAGCACTGAATCTTGGGAATGGTTCAAAACGAAACATGAAAGGGGTGTTTCTGTACAGAGCGCAGTGAAACATACGAGGGGAGAGATGCTATTAATATTTAAGAGAGCAAAAGAGCAACATGCCAAAATCATGTAGGTGAGTGATTCAACCATCTGTGCATCATAATCCACAGGCTTCTCTGGCTGAAATATCTCTGATCGTTTTTTTAAAGTAAACCTATAGCCTAAAAAAACTAATTTGTTTTGCATGTTTTAATATAGTGATAACAGGCAAAAACTCATTAAACTGGCCTTCTTAAACATCATATATTTCCCCATGAAAGAGTGTTTCTATGCCGAATTATGTAATATGTAAAAATTAAAAAGGGCATCAAAACTTTGCAAAAAGAGAGTCTTACATATGGAAGACCACCCCCCCCCCCCCATCAGAATCAGCATCTCTCACCACGTCTTTTCATTTTTAAACCAGGTTTCCTTGTTCATCATTAGGCCAACTGACACATCATCAGCAGCCCACCAAATGAAGTCATTAACCACTCCAGACCCAGGGAAGAATTACAACCTCCAAAGAACTCTCTAAAGCACATTCCTGACAGAAATAACCTTCCCTGGATTTCGTCAACCATCCCGCGGAACAAAAAGTCATTCATTTTTATATCACTTAGATAATGAATTATAGATGTTATCCTGTGTTCGAAATTGTCATTCTTTCCTGAAAGGCATCTACTTCATTAGCTTTGAAGTTCAGATCTGGTAATTGAAATCCATTAAGAAAACATAAAATAGATCTGATGGTAAATATAACTAAATTTCATGCCAGTGTGCTGAGAGACAGTTTTTATGTGTGTGGATTAAGTTTATATTACTTTGTGGGAACCAAATGTCCACCACAATGTAATAAAAACCTGTTATTTTGACATTGTGGGGGCCATTTTTCAGGTCCCCACAAAGATGTCTGAACACAATCAGAATCACAATTAGTTTGGCTACTTATGGCTAAGGTTAAGGTCGTCATGTTGGGATTAGAGTTTTAACCATAGAAATAAATGGAGAGTCCCCACAAAGATTACAAACCTGTGTGTGTGTGTGTATGTGGTCCAGGAATAGATAACATTGTAGGGACCAAATGTGACCAACTGTGATAAAAACCTATTATTTTGACATTTTTTTGGTCCCCACAAGGGGAGATTGAACTTCATAAAAATATGTGACTGCGGTCAAAAAATTAAAAATGTCTTGCATTTTGTTTGGTTACTTATGGTTAAGGCTGGGGAGTGGTTAAGGTCATTATAGTTGGGATTAAGGTTTTGCCCATAGAAATCAATGGATGGTCCCCACAATCACAGGAGTACAGGTCTGTGTGTGTGTGCAAGTGTGTGTGTGTGTGTGTGTGCAAATGAGTAAGGGGCTGACTGCAGTAGTATCCATTAGATATAATGTGTTGCAATTCCCAGTCCTTATAGTTTTGCCTGAGGTGGGACAGGGGAGGGGGGAGGGGGGACCTGTATTACATTTCATCACTGTTTCATTTTGCACTGCCAATGAGAAAGGGCAGTGCCGTCGCAGTAATGCAGCAATGCAGCACGCGTGCATTAAATGTGAGCTCTAATAAAATCAAACACATCGTAAGACACAGTACCTCTGTGTAGCCCTGGAAAATCAGCGCACTGTTTCCTGCACCATATTAAAACACAAATATCAAAGGATCCCATTTCAGGGGACAAAGGGGTGAAGAAAAGCAGATCAATCAGAGTGTCCTCTCACAGGTCCTCTGCTCTGCACACTCCTCAACCACACTCTTCCCAATACCCGGAAAGACAGCGATCCCACTCAGATATCCACCATGCACTGCGGTTTGAGAAAACCATAGCTGGTACCTATAATTTCTGGTTGCCTGTGTATGTACTGGAGGCACTCAGATGTGGGGGATGCTTGTTCTATGGTTCCCCAATCTAGAACAATCTGGGCCTCTAAATAATGACATGTTTAAAATGGCAGGATCGCTGGAGGCGCCGAACATCCCTCAAAATCCACCTAATACAGTGTGTGGTCAGTGTTGACCATGAGGTTTTGATACACAGCCCTGGGAATGATTCAACGGCTAGGGTCACGTGCACAGCCCTCCTGCCAAAAGACCGCTGGGTCAGACTGTATAAATGTATAAAAGCGAAAAGCTGCGTGTCGCGTAAATCACTCAGAATACCATCTGCTCAGCAACTACAGTAAATTATATCCTTGTTTCTCATGACCCGAAAAAAGAAGCCAACAGCATTCTGACTGAAAGAAGCCCCGCAACCAGACAGGGAAGCGCAACCTATATTTCAGCACGGAGGTTTGCTGTTTTCCATCTTTTTGCAAACCTCTTCATGCGGAAGCGTCTTAGCTGCCTATGTACAAGTTCATAAATAACACAGAAGGGATTCAAATAATACTTATACCCTGATATTTGCAAACAGCACAGACATACCACCTCAACACTGAAAGATAATCTCTACACACACAAATGTATCAGATAGCACTTGTACAGTACCGTTCTCCAGTAACATAAAATATTCACGCAGTACAATAAGATACCCTGGTGTTCACAAGACTATTGCTTTCACTGTTTCTACAGCTAGGGTTTGACAACACTAATCAACTGATTCCTATGCTGTGTGGACTCAGTTTCACATCCACTGTGTTACACGGTCACTTTACATTGATCATAATGGGGATTGCTAAAGGCCTTGCCTAAGGTCTACCTGCTGTGGCTCAAAACACTCATTGAAACTGTATCTTTTTTCTACTGTTACATTAAATTATAATGTAATCTCAATAGTACTTTCTCAGTTTAATGTCAAATAAGACTGTAACAACACGGAAACCTAAGCCTGTATTTAAAATACGGCTGTTAAATAAGACATACAGTAAGCTATCACGCACAAGGTGTTATCTTATTTACATGATCGTACAGCTAATGAGATTAACTGCTACATGCATGGAGGATCATTCTCACTCCTGGGTAGCAGTGAGTCAGCATGAGACGCTAACCTTAGTTAGCACTGATTGTCAAGGCTCCGCTTTAATGGGTAACATTCTCAATCCGTAATGAGTGAAAGCACACCTTTCCATCAGAATCTACCAGCTCATGTTTATCTCCCTCTCTGCAGTAGGGATGCAGTGTAGAGAGATAGAAAAAAAAACACAAAAAAGAGAAGCATAATATCCATTAGCTATGTTGCCAGTAGTGGACTGCCATGTCAAGACAGTCATTAAGTAAGTTTTGTTGTTGTTTTAATTATCAACAGTAAAGCAATCTGTTCATAATTACAAACATTTGCTTGTAGTAATTACAAACAGTTGCTTGTAGCAATTTAATTTGCCTGTTCTAATCTTGTCTGTAATTAGAGCACACATAAGTAACGAGCGAATTTCTCCAGCCTGCAAAACAAACAGGGCTGGACTGGATTTCCCGTATTTTCCGGGCTCGTGGAGCCGTTCGCGGCCCCCGGCTCTGTCAGCTCACATTACACTTGAACATTTCACACAGTTTAATACAGTTCTTACTGCTGCGTGACATATCTCCCAAAAAGTGAGCTTTGAGAAGATGCCGCACCAGGTGCTGTCTGGTAAAATCCCCGCAAGGAAGCCACACAAAATCCATCTCAGAAAATGGTCTGATACTCTACGAATCAGTCGTATGGATTCCAGCGCCATTGAATTAATATGAGATATGAGACTTATGAGAAAGGTGTTCATATATATGTTCATATGGTTGTTATTCATTAAAAGTAAGGTTCAAGAGTTTGTACTTGGGCTAATAATTTATAGCAGATTGTTGCAGATTGTAGGTCAACCAACACTGAAGAGCACCTTCTCCATTACGGTCCTGCGGTAAATCAAAGCATAGAGCACTTTCACATCCTCACGACTGGGAACAATCCCCCTCGCCACACAACCTGTGAGTCACGATGATCGAATAGAGGTAGAAAGCAGTGATGAAAAAAATTGCTGTGTTTAAACCTGATGTCCCCGTGTCAGGGTCCTCGTTTTATACCCCCCCCCCACCCAAACACTCATCCACTCATCTATAACACGCCACCTCTGACTCCTACTTCTGTCAAGCACATGGATTTTTCTGGTCTAACACCAGGATGCTGTCAAGCTGCTTCCAGGGATCTGAGAAATGGGCAGGATTATGGCGGTCTCTCGATTACAGACCTGCTTCCCCATTAGCTACATTATTGGTTAGCATATGGCTCAATCGGGGAGTGATTGACAGGGCTCAGTAAGTCCTACTCACTGTGGGTTTCTGAAGATTCCATTCCGAAAACACCAGGAAAATGTAGCTCATGGGCCTTTTACTTACACAAAAATGTTCTCAGGGCAGAATGAAAAATGATTGGTTCAGAGAGATAACCAATCATATTGCAGAGTAGGCGGGACCAACCAATCAGATGTCTTGGTACCACATCATCTACAACTGATTCATTATCTCTCTAAACCACTCATTTTTTGCTCTGCCCTTGGAACATTTTTGTGTAAGTAAAAGTCCCATGAGTGAAAATGTATGGAAGCTCCTTAATTATATTAAATATATTTAATTTAAATAAATATATTTAGGGATTTAATGCATACATGTGCAAATGGCATTTATTTAAACCTTCCAATTTCAATTTTGGCCATTTTTCTACCCTCTCATAGAATGTGTAATATTCATAATCCAGTATACAATTGATATGATATTGGTATGATATTTACAAATCACCTTATTTAGAAAAACACATTGTGACTATTAAGAGTAAAACATTCCCAATATTAGGGATTTGGGGTGACCGTCCCTAGTCATGCATATGTGAGCTTCGCCTGTTTTCCCAACATTACCTTGTTACGTAATGGAGAGGTTCGTAACATACCTCTTGCTGCCAAAAAACAACTGGGGTCTACTCTGTGGGTGTAACTGTGCACCCTGCAATGGAGTACCATTCCATCCAGCAGAACCCAGCAGACAAAGGAGGGGAAACGGTCTTGACCTCAAACACATGTTTTGCTTCTACAGTCTCAAAGGCTGTGTGTATGAAACTTTATGCATGCAGCTCATGTTAAAACACCTAAAATTTTCCTGTAACTGCTTTTGCACAAAAGGAAGGCCTGCACACACACACACACAAGCATGCACACACAGATACACACACACAAACATGCACACACAGACACACACACACATACATGCACATAGACACACAGACACACGCACAAACATGCACACACAGATACACAGACACACACAAACATGCACACACAGACACACAGACACAAACATGCACACACAGATACACACACACAAACGCATGCACACACCCCTCATTCTACTCCATGTCCTGGCACCATGGCTATTAATTTGTAGCAGAGGGAAACAAGCTATATTTCAAATGGCTGCACATCAGGCCGGAGCTGAGCTTACAGATGGAAAATAGCTGCTAACCTGGCCATAAATGAGTCCCAGCAATGCTGGACCCGCCTTTGTCAGGACACATGCAAAGCGCTCACCAGTCACCCAGCAGGCGCGTTTGCTTGGCCCGCAAAGTCGCATTATGGCAGTTTAGCAACCTGTCACTGGTTTGGCATAATGACCATTACCTGGCACATACATACCTTCTGTTCACTGGACTCCATATTCCCTGGCATTGTGTAAAAGTTCATGTTTTCAGGACGTTTTGAGGGAATTGCCTTGACCGTTGTTTTATATTTCTGAATGCTCAAGGATTAATGTGCCCAATATCTGTGAAATCGAATCACTCTCTTTTAAAATTCCCCAACCATTACACCCCGGATGAAATACAAAAGTCAAAAGCCATTTTACAAAGGCAGCCTTGGAACCTTCAACCAGTGAATAAGGGAACATTTAATTAGTGAAGATATTATTTGAAAGACAAGAAACCATCCATAAAAGTTTAAGTAATTGCTTTAGTTTGGGTTTTTTTTTTAACCTTCAATAAAAAGATATTATTAACGTCGACCATGTGTGTTTTTCCATTACGCTACAGTGTAAGATATGAAAACAAATAGTTGTATTTGTAAGTGGATCTCCAATTCCAGCCATCAGCCTTCACAGCCTGAATACAAATGCAAAAGCGTTACATAATGTATGAGACCTTTACTTAGGGAATAAAGATTAGCAGTTCACCATCGTTTTATTTCAAGAACGCGGAACCTGCGGTTCCACGCACCAGAATGTTCCAGGATTCTATAAAGTTGTCCTTAAAAGAGTCTAGGTGGAACAGGAAGGGGAAAGAAGGCAAGCTTTGTGGGCCCTTTGTGGGCCCTGCCGGATGAGCTGCTCAGGCCGTTGTGAGAGGAGCTACTGATAATGCAGTTAACCCAGTTAGCTTAGGGTCCACAAACAAACAAGGCCCCTGCATTTGCGATTCCAATGAGGGACTCATTCAGCCTGTGTCTGAACTCATCCATCCCTACACTCCAACCGCTGCTCACCCACAAACCCCCCATGACCCCCCTCCAGCACACCCAAGCCCTCCCGACACATCTGCTGTTTTCAAAACTGCTCTTTCCTGTCCTGCCCAGTATTGTGCTGGCCACTCAGAAGGGGCTGGGCCGTCTTGGGTAGGAGCCAGCAGAAATTAATCTCTTCACAGAAGATAAACATCATATTACTTCATTACCCTTTTAAAACACATGCAAATGAAAGCCATTATCCGACCCACCCCCTCCCCCAACTTTTTTCCCCCTCTCCGAAATGAAGTTCGTTTGGCTAGTGTTCAATGGCCCCCTTTGTCACACCGTCGACCGCGAACGGCTGAATGGAGTGTGTCAGCTGTATCCATTTCCCATCACTGAATTAAACATTAATACTGGCTGACAGCAATAAATAACGTTTATCACAATAGGGATCTAATAACGATTTTGCTAGCTGGAGCCGCTCATCAGAGTCTATCAATTGATAACTGCAGAAATGTGATTAGCATAACAGCTGCCTATGACAACTGTATCTAAATCATTTTAATGCAAGCCAGCTCTTTGCTACCCCCCTTGCCATTACATTGTGGCCTAAAAGCCATCCTTTTCGTTCATCCTCATCCTCAGTTTTATCATCTTCCTCGTCATCCCCTTCAGTGCTGTCTCTCCAAAACACACCATCATTACAAGGTAATGGCCGTACATAATTATAATAATCTCCTAGAATTTATCACCTTTCTGAAAATCTGTTGTCCACACTCGTTCATGGATGTGTCCATTTTGCCAGGAATTATTGTAGATCTAAATCAGAGTTGAAACCATGTGACACTGACTGCCAGGGGCTCCATGCACAGGATGTGGATGACCTTTGACTTTCACCTCTGGGTAACAGGTCAAAGGTCAGTAGGCCAAGGTAATCTTGACACTGGCCGGAGGGAGAGCTGACTACATATCTGTATCTGGCTGTAGAAATGCTTGCTTTAAAAATCTAGATGGTAAGGATGACAGGTGACCTTCAAGCATGGAGTTGGATCTACTCCAGTACATTGCACTCACAAAGATTACATTCTGCTTAAGGTTTATACAGCATTTCCACCATGAATAACAATCAGCCAATCAGGATGATACTTAGATGCTCAGTATAATAATGAAGACAGTCATTTATTCAAAGAATGTGATTCATCGAGCAAGTAAAGTGTATGGCTTCTTTTTAAAAGAGACTGAATATATAAATACTATACTTACGTCACATAAAACACACAGTCCTTCAACTGCTTTTGCTGAGAAGACAGCTGGAATCATCAACCTTGATATTTTCTGTTTGCTAAAATTAATTAAAAGTAATATTCTAAATCCTGCAGGTCTTTACTCAGAAATTCCCATCAGCTCATATTAACATGTACACATTTACATTTATTTGGCAGGTCACATTCCTACAAAGTTACAGTATAACTTGTACACCAAGAATGCTGTGTATATTGATTCATTATTATAGGAACATAATACACTGTTTAAAATTTGACTGGTTTAAAAACAAATATTTCCATAAAGGTCACAGCAGCCATGTGGCATATTTAACATACAATGTATTTCGCGATCACATGTGTGCCATTCGGGCATTACTGATTAGCATGAAGAAAAAAATAATTACACGCTTCCTATTCATGGCTCATAGGATCAATTTCCTCAGCTCCATTTAATAACCAATGCCGTTATGGAATATTCAATATCAATGCTAAATTTGCATTTGATTAATAACAATGCTGACTCATTTAATTAAAATAAAAACATGCATCATTAATACATAAAACACATTAAACACTTAATGATGTTTCTTTGTGATATATTGCATTTGGATCCCAGTTAACTTGCTGTATTTGATATACCCTAAAATCCAGAGAAATGTGTTTATGTTGGTTATTTAATTTGATTTATAATCAGTATAATTGTCATTGGATATAAATTGGTATCCAAGCCTATAAACACTTGAATTCAAATAGATTGTTGTGTTTTTGCTCTTTCTGCTTTTATTTCTTCATTTGTGCTCTTTGATAAATGAGAGCAGCTCAAAGCTGTATCTCATTAGTCTTTGGAGAAATGCTATAAATGGATTAGTGGAATACAACTAAAATCCCTCAAATTAAAATGCTACTGGTCATTACGACAGAGTGCGGAACCAAGTGAAGGGATTATTTAACCTGGTCCTGAGGTCCTGAAGACCCGGGTGCAAACTAATTCAAGGTTACGTAGTAATTTCCTCAGAGTGAAGCCGAACTCCCCAGCCTGTAGGTCAGTATCTCGGCGGCTGAAGGGGAGTCTGTCCACATGTCCTGACTGCTGGACGATCATATTCAACTGCGGCATTCCATAGGAAAAACATAGGCTTTCATAAATCCAGGTGAAGTAATTATGATGAAAATTACCACGCCAGCAGCTCTGTGGACACAAATCTGAGGCCTCTGACACTGTATCACTAGATTCCCTCAAAGTTTCCAAAATAATTAAATTTATTCTGGAAACATATTACGCTCAACATAAAATCAGGCCCAACATAAGAGCTCTAAGAGGCTTTTAAAGATGGTTACCTAGCAACCTACTCATGGGCATGACATGAGCATTATAGATCATTATGTATTGCTTGTGTAAGTGTGAGACATGCCTTACTAAGAGTGTTAAGAAGGTCTTCAAAGTGGCTGGTGCCTAGTAATATAAAATTACAAACATGTGTTTTACGAATTACGTTTTTAAGTATTGTTTTCACATAGTTTCTGAAGGAACGATGTGCAGGCATTATGAATGCCTAACACAGGGTCCTCTGTTTAAAATACTACAAAATCTACTTGAAATATATTAAAACAATATGGAATTTAATGGATGCAATGTTCCAATAATTCTGTTAAGTGAGAACTGCTAAGTATGAGTAGTAAGTTTAGGCCTGATTTGTCTTTTGTTATGCAATATTAAAAATGTTTTTTTTCAACTGAATGCTAGTATATAATTAGTCTTAGCGGTTTTCTGCATTTTCTTTAAGCACCACCACATTCTAAGTTACAAGCTTAATCATACCAGATTAAGGAGGAAGTTATAAATCAATTAAATGCCATATATGCACACACACAAATTTTTGGGGTTTTACCATTATATTTTAAAGGCAATGTCTAAAGATATAAGGAACAAACAGAAAAATAAGAAAAGCAATGTAGCCAATCAATGAATATCACCAATAGGCGTGACATTCTTATGTTAGCTGTTTGTCTTTTACTCTGTTAATTATTTTATGATACAAGTTTCCAGGCCTTCTACTTGCCCTGTCTTGTGAAGGTAAAGCTCAGACTATCACAAACCATACCGTTAACCGTGCGCTATGTTTGCCATTACATTTGAATAATATTATCCTTTCAGTACTAATTCTCATTGTGAAGAATTAATACTGGTGTGGCATTTAGATATAATTTCCTCTCTTCCTCTTAAAAACAAATAAATGAGTTTAACGGGCTTTAATTCCTGCATAAAAGAGAGGAAAAAAACGTATTGTTCAATGTGTAAAGTCAGAAAGGGATCTGCAACCAGCCGAAGCTGGTATTGAGGGAAAATAAGACATTGCACTCCTTACAATAAAGTGCATTTACTAGGCCATACTAGCTACTGGCCTGTGTTTAAAATAAAATAAAATTGATAAGATTCTGGTTCAATAACGGCAATGTTTCATAAAGATATACGGTCAATGTGCTCATTCTTCTGGGCACTGCAGTGCATTTCCGCTCAGATCCTGACATGCAGGTATACAGCTGGGATTTGCCTCACATTTAGGTGATGAAACAGGCAACCAGAGAAGCAAAAAGCATTACAGTGTAGTATCTGACACCCCCCCACCCAATTCACTACACACATATACACAGAGGTGATAAAACTGAATTAAAATGCTTTTTCACACAGTTCATTTATAATGAAACACCATCTGCAATCTGTAACAGTGAAAGCCCTTGACTGCCTGTCGCAGCAAATCACACAGCACAGGTGCTTCTGCAGGGTGAATCCTGTTTGCTGCAGGTTGCTGTAATCTGCACTGTATGATCCGGGAAATGTGAACTCTAGGACTGACCGCTGAATCCAGCCTTTATGCACATAATATGTGACATATCCTGCGCTCTTCTTCTCTGTCTGTTCTCTTCATGAGACTCGTCACTACTTCAGCACAATTAGACACCCCCCCCCCCATACACACACACACACACTTTCTGGGTTTCTAGGAGACTGCATGGTTATCTATTATCCCTGAGAGTGAGTAAGAAGCAGGTTATGTAATCAATCTTTGGGGGTTTTGAAATCATAATATTGAACTGGTGTGTCAGCTTTGCCATTGGGGTGATTCATTTAAGCCGTTTTACATGTACGATTTCCCTACAAGAACAACATTGATTGCCCGTTTGCGCATCTGACACAATTTCCTCCCCAATTTTATTTTATAATTTGAACCTGAAAAAGTGTATTAATTTAATGCAGCTAGGAGGTGGCTGCACAGCACCAGTGAATAAATCTCTGGTAGCATCACCCACAACCCCACACCAAGACCAGACATCTACTCAGCACATACTAATGAATTGCAATATGAGAGTACTCTCTTTAATTAACCGTGAGAGGGTGAGGAGAAGTATGTTCCAGGAGTGTCCTGCTCCTGTGTATAAACAAAGAAACAAATAATAATAACAACAGTAATAATATAACAACAATATTAATAATACTGCAGAAGAATTCCAAGCACATGCTCTGTTTTTAACCGGCACCTTGAAATGCACTTTGCTTCACTGTTCACTTGGCATGCACACATAGTATGCTCCACCATTGAGTTTCTGGTCACATTCTGCTTTCAGGAAACGTTATTTTATGCCCATAAGAAAAATCAAGTCCTAACAAAAGTCATGTTCCTCCTCACATTAAAGATTTACTGCAGTGGGAGTATGTTTGAAGGTGTTCCAGCCTCCCAAATAAGCAATTCCACGTCTATCGCATTAAATCAAATTTCAATATCCAAATTTTATAGTCTTCAAATGTTTCCACTCGTTGGGAATGAAATTAATTTCAGCCATATTACTAGATGTCATTCCGTTGTAACTTTGCAGAGGGGGGAAAACGCTAAGACCAGGAAATATTTTATGAAAAAAATCTGTATTCCAGCTGCCTCATCCTATACCAACTATAATTCTTTACTGCATACTAAGCTGAGTTTAGTGTTGAGCTGGATGGAGGGCTTGTCGAAAAAACGTACATCAAATGCAACGATCGCATGTTGCACTGGTGCCCGTTAGGTGCTGCGTCCAAGCGGGTTTAACCCGTGGGGGTCATCTGCATCCAAAAGGTGAAAAAAATGCATTATTAAACATTACCTATAGTCCTATTTGCTCTGACTGGACACCATTAAGCAACTATGTAATTTGTCTTTTTAATTTTGTACGGCATCTCACTTTGCTTTATAAATTCAGATTAAAAGCCTTTTACATTGAGAACAGTTTAGCTAAAAAGGACAGAAGTTCAAAACCGGTGCGTCTTTTCTTCTCCACACTAGATCATTCATAATTTATTATTTCTATTATCTCCCCACTAAATCGAGTGTGCAATATATTTTTATGGTGCTTTTACATTTATGTTTAATGAGAAGTGTAAGGAGTATTTATGCGCCGGGCGACACAGCAAACAGCATCACCGTCGGCTGTCTCAGTAATGAGGTCTAAGAGGCGCGGCCATTACGGGCCGTTCAGGAGGCAGTTTGGCGCGCTGGCCTAACGAGCAGAACGTGCACGTGTAGCAATACAGCCGTGAAAATGATCTCAGGGCGGAAGCAGCCCGCTAGCAGGAACAGATGCGCACATCACCTCCCCCATCAAATGGTTACTGGAGACATACAGCGTTGACGCAGTAGTGACTAGCCTGCAGTCCACACCCTGCCTGTATCTCACTGTGGCATCTTAATGACCAGTAAAACTATTACGCTGAATAATTTTGTGATTTCCCAAAACTGTGGGTAACATTCCTGATACAGAAATAATAATCACTTTTAAAAAGATACATAATTGCTTGGTGAAACACCAGTCTTGCACATCTGATGAACTTATTGAACTTATAACCGTACTAAATTTTAAGATCTGCACAGAGATTGAGGACCATTCATGAGCTGGAAAAAAAAAACAAAAAATTCGTAGAATTTCCCCCCGGGACCTATAAAGTCCCCCTTCATCTTAATCTTTAACACTGTCACGTAATGAAGAGCCATTATTGCACTAAGGACAGTGCATTTGTGGTGTTTGCATGTTCTCCCCTGTCGCGCGGGTTTCTGCCTGGTAATCCAGTTTCCATGCTGACATCCCGAAACCCGCCGCAGGGTGAACTGCCATAACTGGGCAGTCTATGTCAGTTTGAGTGTCTTGCAACTGACTGGCATCCCATTCAGGCTGACCCTTGCCCAGTGCTGGAGAAAAGGTTGAAATATGGTTTGATGGGCAGGTAATTAAAAAATCTTATATATGCTTATATTTTAAGTGAGATACCAAACAATATGTATATATATATATAAAAAACTCACAGACAAAGTAACAAACTACTAACAAGTAAATCATACATGTCCACAGAGTCCAGGGTACAATAGGGATCTTTGGGAAAGGAACATCGATATAACCCAGAGCAGCTCACCAGCTCTTTTGAACAGACAGAAAAGGATTTTTCCATAGAGCTGTTCTCGCTTTAAGCCTGTAGGATGCATTCTAGCAGGATTCCACCGTTACCCCACCCCCCAAAAACATCACCCCCCTGGAGCCATGGTGTACCCCATGGGGGACTTCTGCAATGGATCTCCACAAAAACATTTGCATACTACACTATGCTTATAATGAATTTCAGAGCTAAACATATACACTCCTTCACACATGTGCAAGCATACTTCTGCAAAAATCCTGTTAAGCGGTGCATGGTGTAAAGATTTGCATATGCAATGGATGCACATCTTAATCAATATGTGCTATGTGTGGCTCGCTTAATAGGAGAACACAGAGGGTCCTGCCATGATGTTTGAACTGGCACTGGGTGTGTTTAACGTGACCTCTTCTGTGCCTCCATTTACTGTGTCATTATTCAAAGTGAATACGAAAGCAGCAGCCTGAAGGACTTGTGTTTAAACAAAGGAGGAGAGACAGATTATGAATGTTAAAAACCCTAATTTCTATTACGGTTCCATTATTCTTCTGTTAATCACAGATTGCCTTTGTCCTTGCTGTTGAAGTAGAGCTCCCTCATACAGTATTCATATCCATTTTAAAAAGGAATTGGCAAGGCTATCACTGATGTTTAATTTATGGAAGATATTTCTATCCTGTGATGACTCACAAAGAAATGCACTGGAGAAACTTATATTTTAATCAAAATGCATGCAGTTGCCACTCTTTTTTTCCCCCCACACACAAAAGTCAAGGTGTCAAATGGGGGGAAAAAAAGACAAAAGCTAACGTTCCGCATTTTTTCTTTTGCCCAGCGTTAACAAGGTGGCGAGTGTCATTTTTGCCGTCAGCCCCTTCATTGTACCACTAATATTCATCAAGTGTGAGGGGGTTTAATGCATATTGATTACTCTGGGGGCCAAGGGGTCTAGTCAGGGGGAAAGCTGCAATTAAAGTATTTTCATTATCCATAAACAGCACCTTTCGACAGCTGGCCAGCGGGCTGAAGGTTTACCCCCCGGATGGACTCAAGTTCAAACCCAGTGCCTTTATTTCAAGGAGGCACATTCAACAGCCCCACTGCCCAGCGGGCAGTGTCATGGTCAGGGGTGTAAGTGGGCGTCCATGTGACCTGAGAGATGGTAGCATGTCCTTTTTCTGGCTTAATTTTTATTCCCAGTGCTTATAGAAAATTGTCTCAGGTACAACTTAGGCTCCTGCAAATGTCTTTCATGCCACTTGGTAACTGTTGGGTTTAATATGACATTTATCCAACTTCCATAATCACATATGCGGTATAGAATCAGGGTAAGCCTGGAGGCTGCCAAGAAAAGCAGGGTACAGGACATGGAGACACTGTGGGCGGGATACCGATTCACTGCATGGCTCACACACTATGGGAAACTTAGGAAGAGCGATTTTCAAAACCCACATGTTTAACTTGCAGGAGCCGGCGAAGAATATTGGCAACTGCACGTGCACACAGCCAGGGGGCAGGACTGAAACCAGCCTGGGGGTGTCACCCAATTGTACTTCTCACTGAAAAAACACAATCATTCGTTAAATATTTTATACCAGAAACAATGTAAGGAATTGACACGGTGCCCATTACAAGAATGTGCAGATTTCTTTGCCATTGCTCCTAATTAAAATGCATAGCATCCTTTGTCCTCTTAAAAGCCATTAAGGTAAATTATTAATATTTAAAAAAGCACACAGAGATACTTAAACGTTTAAATGATTGCAATGTAAATATAATTAGCAGGCTCCCATACCGCGTGCTCTGGTCCTCAGTGACACTGGGCTGCAGCTCTGTCCTGCTTCTGCGTTCTGCATCCCGGTATGCTGACCTTTCTTCTGCTAGCTTATGCGATTCACCGCAGTTTAGGTGCATCGTCTATTAATAGCCGCAGGAAGCCAGTAAAGGGCACTGTATCCTATCTAAGAGAAAACAAATTGTGTTGACTGTGCATTATTATTCTGCGTGAACAGTGTTTCCGTTCTGGTTAAAGGGATAGAGTGGAAGGCATGGGGAACTCTACATAGGAAAGTATTTGTCCTTTTTGCTGTCAGGTGACGATGTAATCATATGTGTCCACAAAACCACTACTGGACGACTGGCCATTTTCAGAAAAACCCAAACAACACAAACAAGTTGGCTTGAATGTTAATTAACTAGTGCTTCTGGGAACCAGGTCCAAAACTCACAGTGGGTAAGATTACCATACGCTGTCAATCTCTGAGAGCTTTAATTCACTTTTCATTGGGTACTTTATTGATTCCCATTGGGCTAAACCAAGCAGTGATTGACAGACGGTGTGTGATCATCCAACCAAGTGTGAGCCCCTTTTCACTCATCACTACTAACCACACTAATAATAGACTAAGCCAGTAGAGCCTTGGCAATCAGTTATAATCAATTTAAGGAGCATCTGTGGGTATTATTTTTGCATCTTTTTTTGCTATTAATGAACTAGACTGAATTAAATGCTTGTTTTTTTTTTGTTTTTTTTTTTTACAACATAATGCATTACATTTGTACAATGTGCGGGTGAAACGAAAATTATTTACATTATAAATATGCAATTCAGTCCATTATTTTGGAACAGATTATTCTGTATTAAGTCTGTTGAGTCATTCCCAAATCCTACATTTGGCATTCAGCAGGAAAAACATTCAGTCTCTGTAGTCCTGCACATGGATGGTTTTGATTTACTGATTTCACTTTCTGTATATATTAATTCCTATGTGGCAAATGAAGGAAAGTCGTGATGATCTATGAAGACTGGCGGGTTACTGGTAGAGAATGGGTTAAGGTCTTCTGTGAACGCCCGAGAATCTAACGCAAACGCCCATCATAGTGTTTATGATACGCAATATTTATATAGCTGAGACAAGGTCGAGTTCAATGAGTCAACCGGAAGCCCCGCCCTCGAGCCACGTCACTCGAATAAAGCTGAAGATCTGTGTCTCCAGGCAGATCTGTTAAGGGTGCCATGGATTCTGGGCCTGTTTGCATCTGAGGTTATTAAGGGCATATTTCTCCGTCTGACACTCTGCATTTTGGAGTAGGGGTGGAGGTTGAGGTTCTGCGATCACTACTGGTGAGACAGACACCAAAATCTGAAATTTTACACATTACTGGGGCGATCTCCTGGAGCGATACAGCCTTCCCCCCCCCCCCCCCCCGCCTTGTTTTATCACTGTGGTGCGTTTTTGACCCCAGAAATGTTAGGCAGGCAGTACAGCAAACTATCACCCTTGATCTGGCTGGGGTCAAGGGCTCATTTCAATCATGGTGGTGCCTGATGCCAGGGTTTATATCGCACAGGTTCCAGTGATTTTCATTAGTGCCAAACAATAGCAGAGACAGGGAGGAGGGAGGGTCCTTGCAGCCCCCAGGGGTGTCATGTAAATACAGTTTAACAATTCTTTCACTGCTGCATCAATCACAGCCAATATGACGACCTCTTTTGAGACGTCCGGATGCTGTAAACACAGCTGCAGCAGCGGGTTTCGGGGGGGGCGGAGTGATCCCTTCCAGCCTGTCCTTAGACCTGGAGGACACTCTGTAGGGAAATGACACTATTAATGACACTATTGTTTGCCTCTGCCTCACAGTGAAGGGGTGGGGGGCATCTTCTGTATGTGACAGAAAACATGCATCACCAAAAAAAATAATAATAATTAAAAAAAATGCTTCCCTGTCTAATATGAAGGAACAGTGTCTCTTTCAGATCCAGAATCACATGAACCATGCTACTATTGATGCCTTTACTTAAAAACAGCATGTTTTTTTCAAATAAAGAGCCGAAAATCAAAAGTGCTCTAATACAAGAACAGGTGCGAGAACACAAACATAGAAGAAGAGGCTGATCTGGTAGTGGGTCAGTGATATGAAGTGTGAAAACAACCAAAGATGCCCATATGTGATGCAGTTCAGATGCCACTCCAGAGGCGACCTTTGACCTTGGCTTCTATGGCCCGCCTGCCATTGGCTGGCGCTGACTGCAGTGCTGTGGAACGACACGCTCTGCTTCCTTGTTCTAAACCCTGCAGCAAACCTGCAGATCTACACTGGTTTAATTTGGGATCTCAGGGACCTGCTTAATTCGTACCATTTAAATGCTTTTTGCTTTTCAAAATGTCATTTGCTATAATCAGGGATTGTCACCCTGTCCGTACATGGACAAACCATGTGGTAAGACTCGTACGTGTCCATAGCAAATCGGTTTGATTGAGAAAGAAAAAAACTGCATAAGCTATGCTTTTAAATACCAAGTCCACGGTAAAAATTGCATTTCGATTACAATGTCAGTCAGAATTTGCCATGGAATTGACCCCAGAATATAATTATAAAATTCTGGAATACGTACAATAAAAAAACTACACACAGAATAGACGTCTATTTTCTATAACCATTTGGAATGAACATGTGTACAGTACATAAATACATGCAACATGTAAAATATATCTGTTAAGACAGAATGTTTCAGTAACTGCTCTTTGGCTTGAGAATGATAGTTGTTTGTTTTGTGCAAACTTAATCCAACTAACTGGAGCGTGATTATTTAAAGGCCAATGGAACAATGCATGTCTAGCTAAAGTGAAACGAAAGGAGATTGTTTATATATATATATATATATATATATATATATATGCAGCAAGTGTAAATCCCATCATGTGTCAATGGAGGCAGGGCAGGAGAGTTGTCACAAAGTAACAGGTCAGGGCCATCACGGTATGTTTTGTCTTGCACCTTTCTGTTCATTGGCCGGTGGAGCCTGGCAACAGTGACTGGCCAATCAGGTTTTACAAACATATGCACACTGCTGCTGATATTTTAAGGAGCTTTAACAAGAGGTTGAAAAGTCTTAGCCAAGAGATGTACATATATACTGTACACACATAGATATTGTGACGTGCCGGCCAGCCCCCTGGGAGCAGTCACCGTTCAGCATCACGTGGGGAGCAGTCATCGATCAGCATCACGTAGGCAACCAGCAAGCTCGGCTTCCGGAGTTTCCTCACGGGCAGCTTCGGGGCAAACAAGACATGGCTGCAGGCTGCTAATTGCCCCGAACAGAGGGCGGGATCATCTTTCCTGGCTTAAAGCCTGCACTGGGGAAATGGACGAGGAGAAAGTAAATGGTAAATGACTGAATTATACGTTTTCCTCGCACTCTAATACACAGCCCAGAGGATGACCACCCTGAAGGGACCGCCATCTCCCAAACAGCCTGTCAGGGCCAGAGAACCCGTACCCAACCACTCGGAGTAAGAGATGCAACCTCAGCCTCTCATTGCCACAACTCCTGCGTATTTCGCCATATTCTCTACATCAGTGTTTCCCAACCCGGTCCTTGGGGACCCACAGACAGTCCACGTTTTTGCTCCCTCCCAGCTCCCAATAAAAAATGTAGACTGTCTGGCAGGGAGCGTGGAGGGAGCGAAAACGTGGAACGGCTGTGGGTCCCCGAGGACCGGATTGGGAAATACTGCTCTAAATAAATCTCATCTGTCCAAGGACATTTGCCTGCACTCTTGCCTCTCGTGTCTCCTTGTCCATCACAATATATAGTTCAAGAAGGGATATATCACTTTCAGACGCTCAGAAGGTAATTTGGTCAGAAGAGACAAGCATGGCGAACTATTTAATACAGCTGTATAATTTCAGTCAAACATACAAAAATGATGTCCTTCCTGAAACTCGAACCAGCACTATTAAAACATTAAGGCCTTAATGATTAAATACCTACTTGCCATTTCTTTTGCTTGTGTATCTCTGAGCTGTCATCTTTAAAAAAAAAAAAGTGAAACTTGAACATGACAGCCAAAGATCAGCTACTTACTCAGCTATTTACTGAAACGTAAGCCGTAGAGTGAAAAATGCAAGCGGAATGAGACATCATGTCATGAGGTATAAGATCACCTTGGCCTGCCTCAGCTACCCTGGGCTTCATCAACTTTCTGCAAAACAGCATGTTAAGAGAGGGCAAATAGGACCACTGTCAAGCTGTTCCGCACTTGCTTTGTGATGTACTTTCTTCACTGTCTTCATCCAATGACCCTAAACACTGAATTGGGGAAGGTGATCTCACTTCGTGTGGGTGTCATTTTTACATCATGATCCACAGTTTGTAAAGGAGGTAAAGGTGTTATTCACCCAACTATATATCAAGCAACACTAGGCTACTGGTGGACAGCAGCAGCATTGAACAGATCAACTCCTGTGGAAGTCCTAGACGCCTGCTGTGCATCACATGACATGATGTATCCAATAAGCAGATTGAGCACCGACTCCCATAGATATTTTAAACAGATAAGACAGGAGGGGCAAGTTCTCTTATTCGACAACATCACAGGCACAAGCTGGAAACACAGATACATAAGAGTTGTTTTTTTTTTGTTTTCTATAAACCTATTGCCATTAATATTATCTCAGTTATTGTGTCAAGAGAGGAAAAGCACGGCGATTGATGGCAGCCCCATCCAAAAATAGTGGCTCCACCCCATTTCTGTCCAGGCTACAGCGAATGCATTTTATTAGAGCAGAGTTCACCAATCCACAGCTGAACAGGACAGAGGGCTGGAATGTCTCCTTTCCATAGATTCACGTTTTTTGTCTTCTATTATTTAAGGCAAGTAGAGAGAGAGAGAGAGAGAGAGATAGTGTGTGTGGCTATATTAATGTACCACAATCTCTCTTCAAGCAAAACAGAAAACACCCTTCCAGTCACAATACCCACCATGTCTTTTCAATTATTTACATCCTGGAACCTCCAGAAAAAAAAACCAACCCTCGTTTGTGCAGAATCTGATTCATCCTCACCGGATTCATTTGCATGTGAGCAGAGGGGCGTAGCTACACAGCAAACAAAAGAAAAGATGATAATCAGGATGGTTATGATTTTGTGAACCGTAAAACTAATGAAATGCTTTCCATACCCTCACACGTCTCATTTCATTTTCCCTTCAGTTCCTCTTTATGTTCCTTCCGTTATTCTGTTTTGCTTCACAGTCTTCTCTCTCCCTGTTGTCAGTCCTCCATTCGAGGTTCCTGCTGGCAGTCTGTATGGTGATATGAATCTCTCTCCATCTCTCTCTCCTCTAATCTCAATTGGTGGTGGTGGGGAGGTGTGGCGATGGGGACAGTCTCTGAGGTAGGAGGGAAGGTGGGTCACGATTCCAGCTGTTCGCCGTTCCGGGTAACAGTACACACCTTTGTTTGCGGCTGCTACTTTTGTTGCGACTACACCGCAGCCCTCTGCACCTGTCTCTGCATGAGAGGCCCCGCTCATAAAACCAGCTCCTCCCACAACTGGCCGCAGCAGCTGCTGTCCTGACTGTTGGCCTTTTTCCGTTGAATGATCCAGTCGGAGAAGAATGCTTTTTGTCATCTGAGGAAGATACAGCCTTCTGATACCACCACAAATATTTAAGGGCTTTACAGGCTCATGAATAAGACTGAAAGCATCTAAAAAACAGAAACTGTATATTACCGAGTGCATCATAAATCAGCAGCAATGCCGCACTGGCTACAGCAAAGCTTTCCATCACTAACGCCATAAAAGAGAAGCTTGTCAATGTAACATTTAAACGATTCCCTGTAATCTATAACCACTTCTGGTGGGCTTTTGGCTATTCAGTTGTAGACTACAAAATTAACTGCCTTGGTCAGTTAGAAAAATAGAAAAAAAACCCGAGGCTATAATAATGAAAAGATGCAAATGAAACCAACACCATGAAGCAAATTCACCCTGTACTGAATAAGTGGTTATGGAAGGTAGATGCATGAATTGTGCAAATCTAAATCAGCTCGATTCCGGGCCGTAATGCAATGAAACAAACTTAAACTCATTTTCTTTATTTATAGAGCGTGATAAACAACATGCAAAATGCATGATGAAAATGAAACACATACACAGCGACTTTGTTTTTGACCAATGAGCCCTTGGTAGTTAAACAGTTCTATATAGAAAGTCAGGAATGGAGGAAAATTGCAGAAAAAAACAATTACACCTGTCTATGAAATATGTTGGTGTTTTGGTATGTATGTGTTATATAAAGATTGCTTTTCCATTCATAGAAAACTGTGCTGAATTTACTGCTACATTGCAAGTATACAGATAAGAATCTTTACCTCATACAAGATGGATTCAAAAATAAACTGAGGGAATTCTTCCCCCAAAAATGTTCTGATTTCTATCAGACTTGCAAATTCGCATCACAACAGCCTTTCCGAAACCCAACCATATTCCGTCAGCTAACCTTACTGTTCGCATGGGACTACAGCAATGTAATCCCTCCCCACATCTAATCCCTACCCCTCCCACACCCCCAACCTCTACATTTTCTAGAATTACTGGATGGATCAAATGGAAATGTGAAAGCCAACAAATGTGTTTTTACTTGAATGCTATGAGTCTGAGTCGTGACACATGGGCAAACTCTGAAACTACATCTATATCATTATATCACTTTCCACTTACATGCCAATTTGCACAATCTTTTCCCACCAATCAGGTGGTTAACTGTATTTCTTTGAGTAAGTAGTAATGTCCATGTGTTGAAATAATATTTCATTATCCCTATACTTTATATGTTTAAATAATTATATTACTTTCTCATTTGCAGTATCAATCATATAACAGTAAGAAATGTACCAGACACATCAATGATATAACTATGTAACTACCATATATGTCATACAAACACATACAGACCCCACTGTAGTTTTTTGTATCAAATGTTACTGCTGCCTAGATTGTTTGTATTTAGATTGTCTGTTCACACAATATACTCACTTAACTGGCAAAAAAAATCTGCATTAATGTACCACATTGCAAACTTGTGAAAACTAAACACTAACAAACAAACAAAACATTGTTATAGTAGCATTTAACTTTGAAAATAAGCATACACATATTATAGCACTGGACAGGTTAAGGTGAGCATGCATACAAACGGGAGAGAAGCTGACGAGACAATGACGACGACTTATTCATGGACGGCGCCGTCACCCCTTCAAGCATAGCTACTACTTCTCCCACACCCCCAATCCACAGTAGGCTTGGGTAGCATCTTGGGCGATGCTTCAGTTTTGGGCCTATCTGTCACAAAATCTAATTAGGTTCAGTTCTTCACCTATAGAATGTTTCTGCAAAGTGTGAAAAAGATTTGTAAAATATTTTTTGAGTTATTACTTTATCGGGCTCGAGAGTTAGAAATTGCCATTTTCTTTGCTATCACTATGTGGCGGTGCTACAATTTTAGTGTGATCTATCTCAGCATTTAATCTCTTCCAGCTTGTTACACAGACAATGTGTCTGCAAAGTTTCAAAAAGATTCGTCAAATACTTTTTGAGTTATCAGTCTAAGAAGAAAGTGTCTGCAGTACTGGACCCAAAACCATATGTATTCCCTGTCCGGGGACCATTAGAGAGTACTTGGAACTGTCTTACATTTTCCATTGGATTAATCTAAAGCATGATGCCAACTTCATAGTACAACTTTGATCAGGTGTCTGATGTGAACATGGAACACCAAAGAAAATTAGGCATATATTCGACTTCTTTTCATAATGTGTTTTAATGAATCAATGAATTTTAATTGCAATTTAACGTGTAATGGTGACAGAAGTGAAATCTGCATACAGGCTTGGGGTGGTGCTCCCTAGGCCTGCTGTTCTTCCACATCACCATGAGGAGAAAGTTTTTCAAAAACTCTGGTATGCACTGAACAGAATACTGACCTGCTTAATTTTTCTGTTACCCATGACACTGTGTTAATACCGTGGCATGTTTGTGGATAACAGTTAACATGGAGCACAGGTTAGCTGTCTAAGCCTAAAACCTAATTCCGAAAATAGGGGAAAGTACTTGAGCAATTGGATCAATCCGACCACAACAGTAACCTGTAAGCATACGTGAACTTTTAGCTTTCATGAAAAATCTAATCTCCTCGCATTCCCTACCAAAAACTGGCTGTATGATTTGCCACTTGTATTCGTTTAAAGAAGGTAGAACGGATGTAAAAAAAAAAACTGACACTTTCAAACTTTTTCTACAAATAGGACTAAGAAGCATTCAGTCCTCCATTCACTTTGAAAACTGCTTATCCAGGTGTGGCTTAAGAAGCAGCCAAGTCTCACTCTGAGGTGATTAGCTCGGTCTTTATAACTCATGTTTAAGTGGGAAAAAAGAGAAAATTCTGATTTCTCACCATTACATCAGCAAATACATTCAGCTGTAGTCAAAAGCTCAAAAATATCTTGCAACGGATCCAATGATTGCATGAGAGGAGAGGAAAACAATTATCAAATAAGGCATTTTCCTCCCCTGAAGCCTCCTCCTAACTCTGTCCTTCAAACTCAGCTGATATACATATATAATATAGTAATATACATATTGCAATTACATTACACACACTGAGATATTGCACCACCTATAAATGTTTTTTTTCTGCATTTATTGGTGTCATGCTTCACTGCCAATGTATATTCCCTGCATATACTGAAGTTTACTTCAGGATTTATTCAATTTCGGAGCGCGGCCTGCTCTCATAGCTTGCGCTTTGAGATAATTCTGTTTACGTAGATGAGCGTTGTTAAAAACATAATGGATTTCTCATGCGAGCACAATAAAGGGATGAAAGGAATAAACAGCCGAGAGCAGAGCCTGGGATTGTGGACGGCATATGGCTCCCAAACAACCAATACCATATGGACGCATATGTACAACTTTTCAGACTCTATTCCAGTCGCTCCCCTGAGCTGGAGACAGGCCATTTGGTTTGAGAGAGAGAGAAATCTGTGATTGATTCAGAGTAAATGTTCAAAAAGGCCTGGTTCATCATTGGCGTCCCGCAGGTGCAGTCAAACTTTTCAGCCTAATTTAATAATACATAGCAAACACAATTTCTCTAAAATCATGCTCTTGTTGCCTCATACCTCCAGGGCTGAGAGGGTTCAAATTCTGCATCAACTCTAGGTGTGTGTGGGGTTGACATATTTTCTGTGAGCCGTGGGGGTTGCAGTCAGGCTACTGGGTATCCATAAGCCCCGTGAAGGAGTACCATCCCACCCAGGGTGCCCCTTACCCTGTGATCTATGCTGGCTGAGATAGGCTCCAGACCCCCCCATGACCCTGTTCAGGGTAAGTGGTTGTAGGATTGATGGATATCAAATTTACATGCAGTCCTATCATATGTACATAAATGAGCCAAAACAAATGCAAAGCCAGGCAATGAAAATCTAGCCCTGACGACTTTTAGACATTTGTCAGGATTCTCGACAGGTTTGGAGTTCTGCTGGGGCGGTTTCACAGTCTCCTTAAACGAGCAGCTTATCAGGCAACAAGGCTCCATGATGGACGCGTGACTTAACGTTGCGTAACACTATACGGTAAAAAAAAAAAAATCACATAGTGAGGCACTAAAAATACTCACATTATCAGACAATTCTTCAGATCACATTTATTGTTCTATTTCCTTTATATTGGGCCCATTTGCAACAGACATTCTTGAATCCCAGCAGAGGTGCCAATTTCAGGTCCAGAAAGTAAAATTCCAGATCATGATTTACTTTCAACCAACTAGTTGAGCATAAAGAGTGACAGTCACAGAGCACTCAACTGGTTGGTTGAAACAAAATCTTGGTCTGGATTTGTACTTTCTGGACCTGAAATTTCCACCTCTGAATCCCAGTATGTTTTTGGTGTGTATACGTGTGTTGTCATGTATATAGTATATTAAGGGGATCAAATGTCCCCACAATGTGATAAAAAAAACATGTTATTTTGACGTTGTGGGGACAATTTTTTCAGGGTAAATTCAATTTTATAAATATCTGTCATTAGAGTTTCCCCCATAGAAATGAATGGAGAGTCCCCACAAAGATATAATTACAAACCTGTGTGTGTGTGTGTTTGTGTGCTTCAAGGACAGTGAGACTCGACTCTGGGAGTACATGGATACCCTGTGACTTATTTTTCCTTGCAGAATTGTGTTCATTTTCCTTCCTATTCCGAGAATGCGACACTGCTCCGGGCTCCGGAGCCAATTTCTCGGCCCTTGACTAGACAGCAATGAACTGAATTGCAGCAGCCTGGCCTCTTGACTAAATTGGGCCCCTGGTTTAATACAACATCACTCATGTAACACACAAACACACTGCAATTTCACTCTGGCCATGCTGCTTACAACTGCAAGGTCTTAAAAGCAAACAGCGCTCATGCTGTAAAAACTCTATGAATATATTTAGCTGGCAATGTCCTGATTTATGTTCACATGCACATTTAATCACAGCCCGCTCATTGAATGCTTTTCTGTTTTGCGGTATTAGTTTGGGAAATGTTTTATATTAACCAATTTAAATTGTGCTCTCAGCAAAAAATTCATAATGAAAATGGGAGATCTATAAAAAAAAAAAAAAAAAAAAAAAAAACTAGCCCAAACGGCAGCATGTAATTCATTACGATTTCCTAATGCAGCTACCCGTAGGTAAACCAATTTATTTATTTAAATTATGTAGAATGCATTGTGCAGTATGAGGTAATTTATTTTCAATTATCTGACATGTTCTCACAGGGTCCTGGAATGTCTGTGTTCTAATGTTCCATTGTCAATTATGTCATGCATGCATGTGTGTTTCTATTGAAGTGAGCTCTATATATAGAATGTCTTTTACGGCCATAATTGTTGCGCACTGCTACACTTTCACTAAGCAGAAACGCACCACTGCATTCCTACCTTAGTGCCACAGTGGCATTTTAGCTACATTAAAACACTCAACTAATGTGGAGAAACAAGGGACAGAGATGCCCGAGTTTTGGGGCAAAGGTCCGATCTAACAAGGTCCATGTGTACCCTGTGGTGGAAAACAGCAAGGCAGCTCATTCCACGCCTGGAGAAGGGGTGTGCGCAGGAAGGGCAGATTTTGGGTTTAAGGAGGCCCAGAGGACACTGAGCATAAGCAGGCCGGCTGGGGTACAGATTGCATTCACGTCCCAAAACATCTTTCCAATTATTATGGCTATTTAGTAAGATCCCAATTCTGCATAAGACATGGTTGTCCACAATCCTTCTGCATCCGCCACAACATGGAGAGCCAATGATATCTTTCCCTCTGGTTAACACCCCCCGAAAACCCACCTTCTTATTCACTCGGCAAATTACATGGCGCTGATGCAAACCCCACCGCTGGCAACCAGCAAATCATAATCACATGACAGAGCAGTGAATTTACTCACATGCCGGCCAGCCAATACACCACAGCCTATTTAGCAGCCTTGCGGAGATGGCGCAATGCAGCCACAAGGGCTACACAGGGAGGAATGGTAATCTGGCTTTCGGGAACGGGGGATACGGTTTCCTATTCAGTGGAACTGGAATTGCCAATGCCTGACATATGGAGGAGTTTAATCTCGTGGGAGGTGAAGGTGACCATGGAAAGGATAACAGCGGTCAGAGTACTGGTCAAGGACGCAGACTCGTAACCCGAACCTTCCTGATAAGAGCTGGGAAGCTTGTAACCCTTGTAATGTGAATTGCTCCATTAAAATAAACGATTTGAACTAATATGATTCAAGTCATTGCGATAAACATATTAGGTAAGTGATGTAGTAGCAGTTATAATAGTAACGTTTAGTTTGTAGTTGTGCAGGTAGGGTGGATGTGGGTGAATTAAACTAAAGCACACAAAGGAGCTCTTGCTCATTCTCGGAAGCAACTGCTCCTCCCAGTCTCTACTAATCAACTCAGAAAACAATTATTTAACAGGATAGAGTAATCAAACCTCATTCTCTGTAACATGGATATGAAGTTTATCTAATGTATAACATAAATGATTATCAATTCAATTCTTATTTTTTTAACTAACAATGTACAAAATAAATTATCAGATCCGTTCATACAATAGCAATAATAACTAATAATAATTGCCTCACACCACCAGCCCTGAGGGTATATAATATCACCTCTGCTCAGTGTGTGTGTGGAGAATTTGCATGTTCTGCCCTAGCTGTGTGGGTTTTCCTTCACAGTCCAAATGCCCAGTTTTGTTAAAAGGCTCTTTGTGTGTGCTGGCGTCCTGCGATAGACTGGCACCCCATCCAGGGTGCTTGCCATAATTGTGCCCAATGTCCCTATGATTTTATATTCCGGAAGATGGAGAGATAAAACAAGCACAGGGGGGAACAAGCAAAGTTTGCGCTCAGAGCCAGGGATGCAATTGAGTCTGCGTCCCTGAACGTGGGCGGCCACAGTGTTACTGCAACACATTTTCAAATCAGCCATTGGCGTCAGACAGCACAGGTTCAAACAGGTCCACAAGATGTTGTTACCAGTGGATCGAATAAAGATATTTATTTCAACAGATACTGTGTTGCCTAACGTGTGGCCATGCATACGTGTTCTGAAGGCCTGTTTTTTTTAAACCACAGAGGCTTGTTTGTATGCTTGCTCTAGATATATGACAACTGTTAATGTAGCATTGACTTTGATACAAGGCCCATTCCCATCACCTTACCAGAAAACCAGTGCGATTTAAAAGCAGCCCTCCAAGCCAAGCTGTGGATTGGTGTTCAGTCGTCCTCTTGCTCATTTTTAGAGAGTAATCCACTTTAGTGGGAGCATCAGCTGTAAATCAGTAGCTAATTGAAGGCCAGCAGTAAGACCTGTAATACCAAGGTCCCTAAGGACTAGGTCTGCCTAGTGCTGAGCCAGAGACTCACCAAAGTGTTTGTTAATTAACTACACCTTCTTTATTGTATATTTATCAATATGATGTCATAATGGGCCTTTGGTCATCAGTCCCTCAAACAAACTGAAGCTTCTATTTTTAAATCCTTTCCCTGTAAACAAATACACAATACGGATAACAAATAATAAAAAAAAAAACCTCATCAGCTTCTGGCACAGCTAAACAAATAAAACAACCAAACAATCATTGTTACAAACAGGTGTGGCCTAGCCACTTCTCAAGTGACACTGGTTTTCAGCTACTGCAAACACAGTAAATGTGCTAAAGATTTTTTTCAAAGCATCTAGCAAAATTAACACTACTAAACAACACAGAAATGTGCAGTATTTAAAAATATGCTTCTTCTTGAAATCCTTCACAAAATCATTTCATCATATAGTTCTTGGACTCAGGCACTAGTTTTCGAGTTCATTCCAAGTCCAGGCTAACACTACAAATACAACTAGTAAAAATAACTGAGAAAGCTTTTTTCCCTGCGTTAGCTACATTTTATGAACGAACATGGCCATATTTGGCTCTTTCAACGGGATGAAAGGTTAGGTCCACAATTAACAATGTTTTATTAAAGAGAAAAAAATCTCTGAAGCTAATCTCCATATAACTACATGTCGTTAGACACTACTCAGTAGGCATCCGGAACCACAGGGTTACAATTTAGATTATGTTGCACAAATCACTGGGTATTTACAATGTTGTACTTCAACGGCCATATTTCAGTTTTATGCTGTAAGTGGCAGTTGTTCTGTTGTTTTATTAGGTATTATTTTTGTTTTATAGAGCAATTTCCTCACAGTGACCCAGTAATGGTGACTCCATTTCCCAATAACCATGAGAGAATTTGTGTTGATGAACAGTGATGAACGCACTGGAGGGCTTAGTGATTAACAGGATTGTGGGTTGCATGTGTAATAAATGGCGTATGGCTCTATATTACATAGGTGTGCTGGATTCCTTTCTTTGTTTGACCACTGTGATGATAAAGATGAACTGTTCACACTAAAGGGGAGAACATGGTATGGAGTTTCACTGTTGTTTTTCTAGTTTTCTAAAACAAAGGTCATAACAGTCAAGCACTACAAGCATGTACTGTGAAGATATAAAGTGATGAGTCACATAGAGCTCTGCTACTGTTGACTAACTATAGAAAAGACAAGGAAATCGGGATTAGCGTTTGTTTTTTCAGAACGCCTAATGATTTTTACACAAAACTATTTCGGTAGAGGAATAGCATAGTGGCTTATACCTCCAGGGTTGTGGGTTTGAATCCTGCCTGTGTGTGTGTGGAGTTTGGATCTCCTCCTCATCTTACACAGGTTCCTCACATAGATATACACTTGGGCTAAATGGGTGTCACTTAGCTACTCGCACAGTACAAACCATGGGCGCCGTTCGGTCCGATCACTCAGGGCTATAGCCCCGAGTATTTTAGCCCCGATGCCAACCTTCCATCAAAAAAAAAAAAAAGTCAAGCCCCAGGTAAACTTGACTTGCCCCTGATCTTTTCAATAGTTACAAATGTCCCTGGTACAAATTATGTTTGTGTATTTACCTTGCAAAGGACTGGCATCCTGTCCAAGGTCTACCCCCACCTATGCTACATTACGCAGGCCCCCCCAGTGACCCTGACCAGGATAAGCAGTTAGAAGGTATATGCATGGATGGATATTTTGTTACGATACTTCTGCAAAATTACAGCTCTGTCCCCATGCGGTATTTGTAACTGACAGATTCTAGGTTGCAAGTTGATGTCTTATACTGTATCTGCACCACGGTCAACCTAAGCAAGACACATTAAAGTGACTCCGTTAGCAGTTCTGCAGAACTCTTCCCATTTAAATGGGGTGTATTAATACCCCTGGACTTCTGCCTTCAGATTTTGATATTGGCATTTCTGGATAACAGCTACTACGGAATAGAATGGGACAAACATATTACCATTATTCAGGGTCAGGCCATCACATCAGTAATGCCTGAAGATGCCTGGTCTTTTATGATTTGTTAATATGTTTGCCTGGACTCTTAGACTATCACTGTAGCTCAGATGGTTAAGCCCCAGGGGCACATTATAACCAGGCACTGCAGTCTGATGCGCATGAAATTCAATTTCACTTTACGCTACACTTTCAGCTACTCGTTCATGCACTCATTCCGTATATTGAACATCAACAGTCTATTCGTTTATGATATCCTGACCACTTTCAGCTTATGATAGTCTTAAGTAACAAAGGATGTACGAGATTCGTGCTCTGAGGTCCCATTGCATTATTGATGCGTCAGTAACAGCTCTTAGCTTGCTTGACAAGTCTATGCTTTGCTGCATCTTCGAAAGACAAAAGGCTGATCGTTCAAATGAGGCTTCACACAGCTAAAGAATCCCCAGAAGAGATCCTCTATAAAGGTAACATTGCTTTATATTTTCAACAAGTACTTATATGAAACCTTTAAAATTCAAATGAATTATTCAAGACCTCTGTACAATTTGAAGTAACAGTTAAGGCTCATTAACCAGACAACTTCCCCTGTATCTAGTCTTGAAGCCAGGCTCATATTCTTCTCCTAAATCACAAGCGAGTGCTCACGATGGATATGATACATGATTTAGAGTATTGATCTTTGTTATCGAATCAGTTGCACAGTAGTACCAAAATAGCCCCTGTATAAAAATCTGGAACCTTCTCTGTTTGAAGTATCTTGGCTTTGAAGGGCTTATCAGTGATCAAAGTCAGAACAGGGCTACAGAGATCGAGGTGGGTATTTATGATCGAACGGGAGACTCTGCCAGCAAGTCGCTCGCTTAGTTTGCATTGCAGTGTGAATGCTTGAATGCCATTACTCCTGTGAATGAACGGCCACCTATTGCATTGTTACTGCCATAAACAGTGTATCATCAGGTACCCGGTGTCTGCAGGAGAACTGTTCCACTTCATGCTAAAGAAGCCATTCCTAGCAGGTGTGGCCATGAATTATACTCCCACAGGCCTCATAATGGTCATTTGCATCTTCATTGGCCAGGAAAATTCAATTAATGCCTGTGTAGCTTTTCATTATTAGATTGCATTAATTTGGTAGCACAGCAAGATCTTACCCAAATAACTTTAATGCTTTGAACGTTATTTACAATTTTATGCTCAAGTATTCAGCAGAAGCAATTAGTAGAATTTATGACCCATCTAAACAGGACAATGGGAGTCAGAATCTACAACTTGTTTGTCCAGAAGCCAGTTTCTTTACAGCTATGCTGCTACCTGCCTGAGCAGGTCCCCTGGAATTATGAAGCCATCCGTCACCAATCTCACTTGTTAGCATGGCCTGTAAAACTTGTGCGCCTCACCTCTCATCCCAGCCATCTGACAGCTGGAGACAGGTATTAGTGCATTAGCGGTGACGTGAAAATTAAGGAGCACTCACGTTAATCCTCTATATTTGCACACGGCAGTTGTGGCTTGTCTCATGGTGCTCGGACACTGTTCTTCCAATCTATGTACATAATGGGTTTCTCTTACCTAACAATGTGTCAGGGACCTTCCAATGAGTAAAATCAGGTCCAGGTAGCTTTGTTAACTTCCAAAACGGGTTAATAAATCTTTATATTAATTTGACGGAGACCATCTTGTTATAAATTTGCACTATTGTTTCATTCAAGTTTGAGCAGCAGGGCCTTCTGAATACCAGCACAGTTTCCCTGTTTCATTCTTGAGCACTGGAAGCTCCAGCATTAATACATCAACAAAATCTGACCGTATATTGAGCTTTGGCAGCCATAATGAATGGAATGATTTACCTCCAGCCCAGAGCAACCTTTCCCAAAAGCTGTTTGTTTATTTATTTATTGCAGAGATTGTGAGGCATCTGCAGTTTAAAAAATAAGTTACCATGGTCCCACCTTGCTTGAGGGGACATGAATAATGTAGTAGTACATGCTTACTTAATGCATTAATTAACCAGTAACTAAGTGTTAGTTAAGTACTGATCCCATGTTCGTTCATTATTAATCAGTCATGGCGGGACGTGGGTTAGGCTTTTATCAATGGCTTATTACGAGGCCTCCTCTCGTTTGTAAATTTCTTATGTTCTTATGTAAGAACCCAACAAATGAGGAGCAGGAGGGACACAAGGAGCACTGACCCACAGCTTGAGCTAAAATAATGCATCCATTGCCACAATCTTCCCAAGACTCAGTGACTGGTGATGAAATGCACAGGATTCCAAGAGAGCATGCCAAGGTGGGGATAATCATTCCTAAACTGATGGTCGACGAGCCTGTGCAGCTCTGGGGGGGTGGGTTGGCCCCACCCACAACGCTGAGTCACATCATAAGGAAAGGTGACACCATTACACAAGTGCAGCCAATATACTCTCTACAAATATATATTACGATGTCTGCAATATAATAAAGATTGTATGTGTGACTTGGAGACTTTCTATAGTTTCCTATAATTATAGTCATAATACTAAAGTGCAACTAATATATCACAGCCACAATATTCTTTTTAAAGGATTTTTTCGGCACTGAGTAACACACATATTCTATGCAAACCAGTTAATGTTTTTGGAAATAAACTGTGACATTTCAATGGTTTGTATATCACCTGGGGTTTATAACCATATATAGCTGTAATATAATCAGCAGATTGTGTTGGCTACTGCATAGCTTGGACATCTAAAGACTAACTAAATCACATTTATAGTATAAATCATTTTTAGATTGTATTATCATTAGTGTGTGTGTGTGTGTGTGTGTGTATGGCCTACACATGATCATATATACACACACACACACACGCACACACACACATTATATATAATATGTGTGCATAGCCCATACATCACAGGGAGGGATTATATTTCATTCTTTAAGGGCAATTCAGATGGTGATCATGTGGCCTGACTCACACACTCTTAATTATAGATTTTTTTTCCCACATGATCGATTCCAAGAAAGCCACATTAATATAGCACGTACATTCTACTATATTAAATATTTGATACCCATTAATTTTATATGATTAATGTCTCGGAAAGAATTGGTTGCTTTAAGCTATTTTGGTTTTATTTCAGACTAAATTAAGGATTGTATTCTGTCTTCATGGTGAAAGGAAACACAGCATATAGTATTCAGCTGCTTATGTAGGCAGGACACTGTGTATCCTATAGAGCAAATATACAAAAATATAAATTTTACAAACCATTATCTAGGGCAGTGTTTCCTGCCATGACCTTTGGGAAACCTCAGACAGTCTAGGTTTTTGCACCCTACCTGCTCTGTATTGGGAGGGAGCAAAAACCTTGACTGCTGGGGATTCCCAAGGACCGAGTAGGGAAACACTGACACAGAGTATATGAATCTCTATGTTTTAGGGTGGCTTGGCGGCCCAACACGTAGGACCCCCTCCTCATACCTCTACTGTGCATATGTATAGTTTGCATGTTCTCCCAGTGCTCTACACGTTTCCTCCCAAAGTCCAAAGACTGGCAGTTAGATGAATTTGCATCTCCAAATTTCCCGTAGTGAACGAGAGCCCGAATGTGCGTCTTGCGATGGACTGGTACCCTCTCCATGGTGCACCCCTGCCCCGTGTCCTCAATCATTGTGTCATTGTCATTGATTTTGTTCCAACACCCTGTCAGTTGGTGCCTAACTTTCATGCGATGTAGAATTTAATTGCCTTTTAACTGAACTTTCAACCTCAGTTGCATTGTAGAAACTGCAATCATTGTGTTTGGTTTGCAAACCCATAAAATGAACAATAACTTGTATACAGACATAGAGGATTAAGGATGAACTGCTTTTACAAATGTTATAAGGCAGCAGAGGATTCTACTGATTGTGTTTCCTAATATAGACTAAGCACTATATTTAACTATAAGACTACATTTGATTGGATCTCATTGTTACATGATCGGCATATGAAACTAACCTCTGCCCTTTTATTCAGGGGGCTGAGTTTGTGGTTCACAACTGTGTAGCATGAAAACATTTTCATATGCATATTTTTACATTCATTTTAGTTTATGTATACAGATGCTCCCTGGGTTACAATGGTCCATGTTACAATATTTCAACTTTATGATGGGTAAATGTTTTTCACTTTCAGTACATTATTCAATAAATTACATGAGATATTCAACACTTTATTATAAAACAGGCTTTGTGTTAATGATTTTGCCCAACTGCTAATGTAAGTGTCCTAAGCATGTTTAAATTAGGGTAGGCTAGGCTATGATATTTCTTTGGTTAGGGGCGAGAGGCTGTACTGTATATACTTTTTATTAGCATAATTTATGAATTGATGCTAGTGGTAAAACAGTTTAGCTTTGTATTTTCCAGTCAATGTTCAGTACAAATAGCACAAATGTAAAATAAATAATTACTTTTTATTTTTGTGAGACGAGATGGTCTTCTTTGCCATCGCACTCACTCATTCACTCACATGGGTGATCTCCACAAACAGCGCATGATTTAAAGCCTGATTATCAATTACGATTACGCTTGTACCAATGGTGTTTGAACATATGAGATATATTCTCTATATACATCAATGCCTGCTTGAATGATTGCTTACTGCTAGGAACAAATTATTTCATTTACATTTAATTTTAGTCTGACAATACTCTTTTCATTGATTTTTGCATCAAGTGTAGAGATTTTTTATTTGTTCTGGAATAAGGCTCGTTTGACATGAATCTGATGAATAACTGAAGAAATATGAGGAAAAAAAAACAATAATGGGTAGATTTGTCAGCTAACTTTAAATTAGAACATACTTAGAAGTTAAGAAACTTCAATTATTTTAAATTTAAAGTATTGAAGTACTGTAAACCATAGCAGCACCCTACCAGATATATTGGCTGCACAACCTTCTGGATTCTCTAGGGCAGGGGTCTCCAACTCCGGTCCTGGAGGGCTACTATCCAGTGAGTTTTCTATCCTACCTGGCTTATGATGAGCCACACCTGCTCCTGGTATTTACTGTACCTGAGAACTAGAGTGGCTCATCAGAAGCCAGGTAGGATAGAAAACCTAATGGATAGTAGCTCTCCAGGACCGGAGTTGGAGACACCTGCTCTAGGGTTCTACATTTGCAGGTACGAAACAACATCTACATTAACTATAAAATCTACAATGACTACGAAGTGCTACCACATTGGCATGCTGGATGTCACCGTAAGTGCGACAACTGTGACACCAAAAAATGAGCACACGCCCAGATGTGCCCCCCCCCCCCCCCGGCCTGTTCCTTGGTGAGGCTCATAACCACGATCACTGCTATCACAGCTACCAGAGCCAGGCCCAGTACTGGATTAGACTGACCCAAAGTGTTTCTGGACATGATATATTCCCCATACCCTTGCTGTGGGGTAACGAAGAAGCCGATCAATTAGATTGCACCGCCTTTTCACGTGGAGCGAGCCATTACGTTAATGAGCACTAATCATTAGTGAATGAAAAAATGGTTATTACTTTTTTGCATGAATAATTAGGCTCTGCAGTATCACTTAAAGGCTGGTAGATCATTAAAGTAATTGAATGAAGCAGTATAGTGTGTGTATCATTCTAAACCAGATAAAATGTCATTTGGGTTCAATGTTAGGACCCAGTTCAGCGGTTTCATGACAGTTCCGAATTATATTACAAATCAGAAAAAAACATCCAAATGAATATTGCAGTTGGATGCTTGGTGAAATTGCCAAGCAGTAAATGGTAAGTACTCTCTAGAATGCAATTCCTGATGCTTTCCAATAAAATCGTAAATGTCTTCATATTCGACGCCGCGGCTCTGCACGAAATTGAATATGCACTTCATGACCGCTGTTAGCAAAACTTGAGAAGTACCAGTACTCTCCCTGGGCACGTGGCGTACCGTTGTATTACATGACTGGACTGAATTTATCAAGAACTTTTCCTCAGAATTTTGTTCTTTTTAAAATATGTGTATGTGCAACAAGAAGTCTTTTTATTCTATTATTTTTATTTGAAAAAGGCCACAGTTTTTCTTTGTCTCACTGGTGAAAATGTATTCTAATAAGCATGATTAGTGCTAGATTATGTGCGAATGTACTGCATTTGAATTATTTAAGATACAGACAATGAAAGTCCTGGAAAATGAACCCATTTACATCTGCCCATTATAAGTGTGTGTAAAAACACTTGTCTTTAGATGATTATTTCCTTTCTGTTAAACACCGTAAAGGAAAAGCCTTTCAGAGCAGTCAGCACCTTCAAAGGGCTGGTTTTGAAACGCCGAAGATTAGCTGGGGAAGAGCCTTAATGACACGTTCCCGTTTCCTTTGTGGACATTTAAATTTCCCACATGCAGAACAAAGAAGCTTCAATCCCCCATGCCAATGTTGTCAAAAGGTGCTCGAGAATGCAATATCTGTTCATCGCGTATGGCTGCGGGCACGAGAAGACTAGCCAACTGTGAGCTTTATTCTGAGCGAGACGCATTTCTAAAATGCATTTTACACCGCACTTTTAAATATAAATTGGGTTCATTACAATAAGTGAGTTATTTTTACAAGAGGATGCACAAGCATGAAATAAAAAAAAATGTTATAAAAATATGGGATTTTCTTTCTGTTGTAATTATGCAATTAAATTTCAAGTCTACTATACAGGTCATACATGCAACTGAGCTCCACAATCTAATTGGAAATCTGTCTTTATGTATGTAGTGGTTATGAAACAGTCCTAGACAGGACAGGTGGGCAGATTCAAGAAAGACCTATATTTATTCTGAATGTCCATGACAAGTATACCTCTTGTTATGCTATATTTAATGTCAAAGGCTGTGTTTTCTAGCAGGAGAACAGAACCCCATTTGTCTGAATGGAAGACAAATGAGACACTGCAAGAAATTGGAATACCACCCCCACCTCACCCCCCCCC
>JAODJU010000007.1:12218311-12236547 GCA_026776725.1 Gnathonemus echidnorhynchus | reverse complement strand
CCTGGGCCCCCCCCCCCCCCCCCCCGTCTCACCGGCGTGCGTTTACAGAGGCCGACGGGGTCTATTTTAAAATCGGCGCTCCGCTCGTTTTCTAAATCAGGAGAGGCTAAGCTGGAGAGGTAGAGTGGAGCTGGCGCGGGTGAGTCATCCTCCTGATGGCGGCGGCCGGAAGAGCCGGGGGGGTGGGGGGGGCTGCCCACCTGTGGGCGGGGGGGGGGGAGGGGGCTGGCTGGAAACACTCTGATATTGACAAATGCCATCCTCTGGTTATCCTTTCTCCCTACTGCTTGTAAAGTCCTGGGGGGGGGGCGTTTATGCCCAAGCAGACAGACAGGGTGCTTACATAACAACAGCCTGCGCCTCAGACACGGCTTCCATTTGGAGTCTCTCTGTGAAAACCGGCGTTTCGATGCTTGGAGGAGCACCATCACCGTAAGGATACAGCGCAGACCTCGTGAAGGTTGTGCCGTCCGCTCCTGCTCGCTCTCCTCTCTGCCCCCCCCCCCCCCAATGGGCCGGGCCCAGCTCCATCGGCCCCTTAATGGAGCTAATGGCAGTGCGGGCTTCCTGCAGGGGGCGGGCAGGAGCACTCTGAGTGGCAGGCTGGGTTCTGTGTGGGGGAGGGGCTATATGGGGGGGTGGGGGGCGGACGGACGAGGAATCGAGACGGAGAGGAGAGAGAGGAAAGGAGAGAGATAGGAGGAGGCAGAGCATCAGAGCGACCGGTGCAGAGCAGCGTTCCTTGTCTCTCCCAGCGATCATGGAACATGCGGGTGAGTGTGTATGCGTGTGAGCGTGCTGCATGCGTGTGTGAGCGTGCTGCATGCGTGTGTGAGCGGGCTGCATGCGTGTGTGCGTGTGCTCGTATACGCCAGTGTGCCATTTCCAACTTTTCTGTGCCCGTAAACAGTTAGGAGTAGCTGGCTGCGCTGGACTGGCACCCGGTCCAATGCCACTCACTGGTGCCGCGCTGTCGCGTCCCGGACTGAGCAGCGGGACGTCTGTGTCTGCGGATCATGCCGGGTTCACACACTGGGAGGTGGGGGGGCAGAAGGGCGCTTTCCTGGCCCATGCGCCCCCCTAAGAGTTAATTATTGCCATAAAGGGACAAGCGGCACCGGAAAGGCACCGGAACCGACCGGTCCGTCATTAATTATTGCCGAAAGGGGACGGGCGGCACCGGAACCGACCGGTCCGTCATTAATTATTGCCGAAAGGGGACGGGCAGCACCGGAAAGGCACCAGAACCAGCTGGGCCGTTATTAATTATTGCCTTGTCGCTTAGTCTAGAATCATTATTTTACCAGTTTGTGGAGGATTTTCTTTCCCATGGGCCTCAGTGTTGGCTCAGCCTTCAAGGTAAGTGACTGAACAGAATTCTGGCCAAAACGAACCTGGGAACTTCTTTTGCAGTGTTGGCAGCCACTGATGTGATTTGGGAATTCCATGTCATTCACCTTCATCAGCGGATCCCCCCCCCACCCCCGCCTAAGCAGACCCTGCTGTCCTGGTGGATTTTCCTGGTGTTTTTTGGTTCTGTTTTGTCACGGGTTCGGTTCCCCCGTGGTGTTGCTGAACCTCGGAGCACCGCACTCCAGGTCAGTCTGGCGATGAGAGACGCCCACGCAGAGCGGGATCCGAGTAAAACAATGGGGCGGATGAGGAAGCGTCTGAGTCAGCAGGAGCGCCTCCGAGTGTGAGCAGGACGGTCGACGGAGAAGGAGGGAGCTCACCTCCACGCCGGGTATCCTTACGGTGACGGTGCTCCTCACCTCCGCGCTCACACCTGCTCGCCGGCAGCTGAACTTGGCATCTCCGAGTCACTTTTTTAAAACCATGTTTTGTATTTATACTTTTATGACGGTTCTGTTTCGATGTTTCACTTCTGCTTCCTGCACGAAGCTGCACCAAAACGTTGCTCCAAGCCGCAAATTTTTTAGCGGATCCTGAAATGTAAATGAACAGTGAATCAAAGGAGATGAATGAAATATTTGGTATTTCAGTTCTGGCCCTTTGCCAAAAGCCAAACAGGCATGCAAACATCTCCCCGTAAAAACTGTGACAAGCCGGGAGCTTTGTTGATGTTGCCAGTATTCCTCTTGACACGGTACGACATTGCTGATGTCCTGTCCTCTTCACGAGGCTCGGAATAGGCCCCGTCTTGTTGACATATCCGAGGAAACGCTTAAATGTTTGATTTCTGGGCTGTTGGTGTTTACATCCGCTGGCCTAAACCCAACCATGGCCCATGCCTGCCGCTGATTAATTCCACCAGTCGCGGCATCGCGAGTGTAAACAGCCGTGTCGTGTTTGTTTTAATTTAACCAGCGCGTGATGTTTGCATTGCATTTCAGACAGTTTCTCTGCTGCGTGCGCAAGGAGGAGTGCTTGCAGATGAAAGCGGGCACTTTGCCGGGAAGCCCGGCCCCTCTAAGTGCTCCGTGCGGCTTCTCGTCGAAATACTTTAATTCATTTTGTGCCATTTAACGTCTTCCTGGAAAAAATCAGGTGAACGGTATGTCCAGAGTGCCACTGGAGATAATGGCATCTGGGACATGAACCTGTCATCATCCTTACCCAGTACCCTGTCTGCTGTGGTCTCCACCCTCAGAATAGTGACTCCCCTGCTCCGGCCAGGGCACCCCGAGTCCCCCTTGAAGCCCCCCTCCCCCATATGAGTCTGTGTTTCTGACTCTGGGCCTGTTTGTAATAGTCCTTGTGGCTCAGTTTTCTTACGCCGTGAAATATTACGCTCTGCGCCCCCCTGCAATGTGCTATTATTAAACGTCCTACTTCTCCCAACACGAAAGCCATCCGAACAAAGCGAGATGCCCAGGCTCCACGCTCGCTGGCAGAGGGAGCCGCATCGATCGCTCGGGATCGCGTTTCCTCATGATGTCCTGTTAGCGAGGGAGGGGGGAGGACCCAAACATCGCTCCATCGCATTACCCGACCTCCAGCCCCGCTGCATCCCGTTGCCATGGAGATCTGCCACAAGCCACCAGGCTGGAGGGGACGCGTGTGTCACTGCACGCCCGGTCCTGACCCCCGACTCGCGGCCTCTACGTCTGCAGATGTTTGCTTCCTGTTTGGTTTCTGGTTCCATCCATCCCAGTATCTGGATGTTTTATCTGAGACTCCAGTTATTTGAGACGTCCATCACTGTGAGAAGACATTAACGTCAACAAGCAGCGTTTCCCAATACAGAACGTTAGATATAAAGTGTTTTGAGGACGTCTGAGAGCAGGAGGGCAGCGCAAGCCTCAGCAGTCGAGCGGCTCTGTTACCCGCGGCCCCGAGACGCATGCTGTCCCTGTCACTGGCCACATGGGACCCGGCTGTCCCCTTTCTCTGGCCGTGGTTATGGGACACAGAAAGGGTAAAGTACAGCTTTTAGCCGTAGAGTATGTGTCTGTGCCGTGAATAATTTTCAGAGGATGAGGAATTGAAGTTATAAAATCTTTAAACACTTTTTGAATGACAGGAAACCTTGACATTTAATTGAAGGGGATCTGAACCGAAATGCACCCCACCTAATCGCCTGTGTGAGAGGTCATGGGGGGGTGCTTCGTTGCAGTGCAGTGCATTACAGACTGCAGGTCTGTGTCATTGATCTGACCGCCTCATCTGAGAGGGTGGTCTGTGCCTCAGGTGCTGGGCGGATGTCTGGGCTGGCTGGCGCTCGTGGGGACTAAGGCCGTTACAGAGGGTTAAGTATCCCAAACTCTGCCCAGATTTTCGTGACCATACAATCTGGATTGTGTCCCCGCGCCTCTCAGCTGGCGTCAGGCAGAGTGACGGGCAGGAATCCTCACTGCCGGTTCTGCTTCACCAGCCGAGAGCCTCTTTCACAACAGCGGCTCGGAATTTGGGCTAATAAATAAGTCATCCGGAGGAAGAACATAAAAGCTCGCGGAGTTAATTTGCGAACCACTTTTAACAATAATTGCTAAGATGCCTGGTTAATATTTAATGATTCCCCCCCCCTCGTCAGTGGCATGTATATATATCCTATAGATATCCTTTTATAGGCTCAGCATTGGTGTCTCGTTTGGGGACGCTATCCGCTTCCTAGAAATGATGCCGGTTGTGGAAGGGGTCGATTCCCGCTCTGCTGAGATGGGGGCCCACAGGTAAACACGCTGGGGCTGTGCAGCCTCTCTGTGCCTCACATTCCTCCTGCCCGCCACAGGCCCTTCCTTGGCCGGCCCACCCTCCTGCCTGAATCTCTGCACCCCCTTGTCGGGGCACTCTGCCAGCCCGCGGCCATGATCGCTGTCGCCGTCCCCAGCCATTGCAAACGGGAGGAAATGCTTCACTTTCCTGAAAATAATCTCTGAAATATGAAGGAAAGAACGTGCGGGCTTAAAATGCGGATGGGCGATGTGGGGGGGGCCTGCTATGGATATCGATGGAAATGTTATTACTCTGCTAGTATCACAGCGGCACTCATGATAAATGATACATCCATATAAGCTAAAGCTGTGAATATTGCCCATGCATAACTGACATCTCACTCTGGGCTACTCAGTAATGCAGCACTACGCCAAGTCAGACCATGCAGAGGAGATTAAACTGACCCGTCACGTGCGGTTATGTAACAGTGAGAGACCTGACTGTTAACTACCTGCTTCGTGGAATTTGACCGTAATGTCATATGCTGAACAGTAGGTGTCCCTGTTTCATCTGAACACAGTTCTTATCGACCAGTAGAACATGGTCGCTTTCTGTGATGTGTTTTTAAAGAAGTTTCTCAGTAGGCTTGGATGCAGTTTATCCAGTCAGAGGGATATTTTTGTGGCATTAAAGCAGCTGTTTCCTGTGCATGTAGGGCTTGAGCAGACTGGAGTTACACTGTGTAGCTTTGTGTGAGTCTTAATAAACAGTTAAAGTGTAAACACAGCCCCAAAGGAACAGCCCTCAGATGCATGCAGTCACGGCAAATCTCAACCCCAGCTGACGCACTCAGAAAAACATCCGGCTATTTACCTGCAGTAAGCTGCAGTGACCTGCTCTACTCCTTTCAGAGAGATGGCCGTTCCTGTTTTGACTGAATAACTGTTTGACCTCAGAGACCGTGAGAGACGCGACGTGGCTGTCTGTCACATGTGCTGCTCTGCGTTTATCATTCTCCGTGCTGCTGTCAGACCGCGTGTTTGTGACATGTGTACGCAGCCCCAACACGGGGTCTGCTCTCCGCCCACGTTCGCTTACAACAGAAACAGGAAGATGGAAGTTTCCTCCCATCAAAAATGTGATACATATAAACGGCAGCCGCAAGACAGGAGCGAAAACGTGCTGGCGGGAGATTTATTGGGCCGTATGGAGCTGGAGGTCACCCTGTGGGTCAAAGCAGATTTGTAGCTACAGCAAAGGGTTATCGCTCTATTTGCCTGTGGCTTGTCGGTTTTTTATAAACAGAGTATCTCTGAAGCTAGTTTTTATCTTTAAACTTACCAGGGGTGAGTTTCCTGAAGCCTTCTTAATGCTACGTCATTCGTCATCTTTTAGCCTAGAACTGACAAACAGCGTAGCATAAAGAAGGCTTCGGGAAACTCACCCCGGAGCCATACTACTGGTAACATAAGGCAGTGCTCAGTGAGTGGTTCGCTGTGTATGCTCACATGACAACTAACTGCAGCATAATTATAGTAGTACCCACTTAACCAGCCGAATAGACTATTTAGCTAAGTCAATATGCAGCTGTGTACATAACTAGAAGGACCTTCTTGTGTACATAACTAGGAGGACCTTTGTATGAATCTTCCCCAGAGCCCATGTCCCATTATGGCTGTTTGCTGTTTTTTTTCATGTGACTTTGGAGAGATTGAGGCTTGATTTTGTTCCACAGGAAAGTGTCTTTGGGGGGAGGTGCTGCTTATGTGACAAAGAATCTCCTTATCAGCCTGCAGAACAATGCGCAGGGAGTCCGGGCCGCGGTCGTTTCCGGCCCCACAGGAGAAGGGGGCCTTTCCTCCTCAGCCCCGCTCACAGTGCCGGTAGCAGGCAGTCGGACTTGGTAAATGAGTGTCGGGAAGCTGTGTGTGCTCTATGGCACCTTGGGTTGAATCAGGTGTCCATGGTTCAGATGCATGCACAGTTTTTCCTTTTTATTCCTTTAGCAAATGTTTTTATCCAAAGCGATGGAGATGTGAGAAGGCAGGGTCAGACAGGGCCTCAACAGGGAAATTTCTCTGCAGACCCTGGGATTTGAACCTGCGACCTTCTGATCACAGGCATCGTGCTGGGAGTTATGTGCTGAGAGATCCTGACTTTGCTCCTCTGGAAGAGTGATTAGCTTGGAGCTTGGAGATTCTTTAGTCATCATGAAGAAGTGATGTAATGTACCAAGAATGCTGGTGGACAGGCCAGTAAAGCCCCGTCTGTTACTAACAAGTAAAAGATGGTTTAAAAACACAGAGAAATGCTAATTAGTAGCTGATGTTGATGAGAAATTGAGGCTCAGTTATGAAAGTGCTTTAAATGCGATGCGTGATGTCCGTCTGTGTTCTAGTCACCGTCGTGGTAATGGTGGGCCGCTTTGCTGTCAGGTTTTCTACGTAGCTGTGATCTTTTATCTTTTATTTCCTCTGTCATTTGCTCAAGTATAAGTAGGTGGAAAAAAACACCCTCTCTAAGTGTCAGCAGCGACTGTGACCAACCACCGTGACCAGTCACTGTCCCTGGTCACAAATTAGATTAGAAATATGTACTCTGCGTTAAACTTTGAATGAGAATTTTAATCTTCTAATCTTAACTAATTTTTCTCTTTTGTGTTCTGTAATAATTTCGTGATGTCTCAAAAAATTTCACTAAATTACCACAGCGAGTTAATCTTTGATCACGAAACTCAGAAATTGGCATGGTGCACGTCTTGCAAAATTAATAGCGCACGTGTGATTTGTATAACTATAGTTGCCAGATATAGACCTGCCCAGAAGTTTTTAATTATGCATCATAAGTGTAATCGGAAACGCGTCGCGTTTTGCAGATTTACTAAACTTTTGAAAGGGGCGGGAGGGGGCCTACGTGGGGTGGAGATTCCTGGTGGCTGGAGCGGGGCATCGTCCCTCCCGCCGCAGCGCACAGCACCCTGTGACCCTAGGCTGCGATCTCCAGGAAGAAATGACAGAGCCGGCCGAGCCCGCGGAGCGCCGGGGAGGCTGCAGCGAGCGGCCGACCTGAAATGCGCCTCTGGCCGATGCGGCGAGGCGGACCTGACGGATTCGAGCGCATCTACTATCGCAAGAGCGGCGTTTGAGAAATGGGCCAGACGTACCTCTCCACCTTATCCCGCGGCGCCAGCGGTGAGTTTTATTTCACGCATCTCGGTCGCGACGCAGGTACGCGCACAACCGCGGTCCCGCAGCCGCCGGTCCGTTAGCCGGGGTGAAGATCGTGGGGGTCCAAGTGAACCGGACCCGGTTCGATATAGATCGGGACCTTAAGCCATTTTTAGACGATGGGAAACAAAGTCGAACAGACGGTCAGTGGCGACGCGGGGGCAAACGGGGAGTTTTGCAAAATTATTTGGAAGTTTTAAAAAGTGTAAATTCTGTTCATATTGCTTTTCAGAGTTGAGATTCTTCTTTTATGCGGGTTTTTTTTTAACAGCAGATGCTCTCTGGGTTGTTTTTAGGAAAGGTAGGCGGAACAGCGGAAACCAGTTTGGGGCTATAGCCTTACCCACCCCTGGTGAAGTTAGAAAAGCACATTAAAGCGTTAGAAAGTGCGGGGTTTTCGGAAATATTAAGGTAAAGTAACCCGAAATCAAGCGCTTTCCCCCGAAGTCGGGGGGCTTTAGGGCAGCTGCCGAAAGCGAAAGGACTCGCAGCTCCGGCTCTCGGCTGTTTGCTCTCGGTGAAATTAACGTGAATCCTCCCTGTTTATATGTACCGGGCTTGTGCTGTGATGCCGAACACTGATGCCCGCTTGTTAACTTAAAGCTGCCCTTTATATCCACACGTCGATTCTGAGCCTGTTGACTTCTTGCGTGCTACATGTAACCGGGTTTTGACGGTAACAGCTACTGTACAACTTACTGTTGTAAGGTCTGTTTGCTGTCTTTCATACTGAAACGGACGGAAATAATCGGAAATGCGGAGTTCCTGTCGAAAATAGACACCTTTATGGTATGGAGGCTCTGGAATAATCCATAATAAATTCAGCCAAGTTCGGCAGCGATTTCATGAAACGGTTCCGAAGGGATTATGAGCTGTTTGTATGGATAAATGTGCCTTTAAGCATAAACTGAGTCACCTCCTTAGGAGTCAAAAACAGGGCAAGGCTTGTATTCCTGTGGGGAGGATCACAGCCTCTACAACAGTTGCCTTTTCAGATTGGATTTAGCGTGAGGAAACATCTCGAAGGACAGACTTAATCCCCTGGAGTTGCTTCATCTCCTCGCCGGTCCATCTTAAGTGTTAAATGGAAAAAAAGAAACTTAACGGTTCTTAGAATGATTCATCCGCCGTGTATATTTTTAACACCATGTTATCTGTCCAGTGTTTGCTATGTGGAATATGCGTGTGACGCTGTCCTACGTTTTAGTTTTATTACTGCAGTTTTCACTAGAAATGAGAGACTCAAGTGGGTAACAATACAATATTCCATATCAGGCTACATCAAGAGAATATAATATCCATCCCTAGCATGGCTTCCTCATCACGGAATACTCAAGTGGTTATAAACCAAATCCTCTTTATCTACCACTCCAGCATCACGGACAAAATATTTATTTCACCTCTGCACATGCTGCCCCACCAGTGTCATGGATGTAAATGGCATTTTTATATTGCTTTTATTAAAAAGGGTGAAACCAGCTGAGTGCTATTCCCAAAAATCTTGGATTTCTTGAGGATGGATGGAGACCCCACACCCACCTGCACCCCCATCCATCTCGGCGCATCATTTTCCCATCTGCAAGTTCATTACCACCAATAATCGACTGAATTCCACCTTTCATCGGCTTGTCATCCGTTCCGGGCGTGATTCTGTTTTTTCCCAGTGTAAACCAATTTTGTATCTCTGTTGCAGATGGTATTAAACAAAGCCCTAAGAGTACGAGGCTGTCGGAATGGGAATGATTTATTACAAAGGGAGTTGTCTTTGCGTCAGTCTGTAGAGCTGCCGCAGCGCAATGTAAACTAATTTATATTCCATATTGCAGTGCTGCCGTACTTAATATTCTTGTCAGTGTCCTGGCCGTACGATCGGCTGGATTTCAGCAGCAATCAGGCGGCTCTCGTCCAGCAGTCCACATACAATATGAAGCACAGATCGTCAGATCTTGCTGTACGCGTGAGAAACTGTGATACGGAATGGAGAGCCGGAGCGGGAACGAGGCGCGCGGCCCTGCCCACGGTGCAACTGCGGATTTCTGCCGCCGATGTGCTCGTTTGTTAACATAATTATCCTGTGAAATACACGGCTCGTGTCATCGCGGAGCGTGCGCGCCCTAAGCTGCAGAGCACCACTGTCACACATACTTCCGGTGTTTTTCACGAGACTCTTAGGGTTTTTTTTTTTGCTTTGTTTTAATAAAATGACATATATCATGGTGTAACTTATCTACAGAGATGAAATGGCCATGCACACATCAAGACGTTAATATCGCAAAAGAAAGCAGTTCAAATATTATGGTATTTATATTTGATTTCTATTCATTTGATTATTTTTATGTATATTTATATAAGACAGATTTATAACTATCACAATATCAAACTACATATTTATTTATGTGCATAGAAATATCTGAGTTGATGCATTTGAATTGGATGTAATATAACTGAACATTAAACCATGTGCATAACAACATTAGTGGGCATATTTATCACAACACCGTAACGGTCAGGCTCCCACTGGCTGCATTTCCTTTCTGTGATTTGCTAGGATATGTTGTGTTTTATCATCATCAATCGTCATCCTAATAGCCTAAGTCAGACTGGGCTAATTGCTCTTTATAAACTACAAGGCTGTCATCGAAACCCCCCCACAATATGATTCTCCAATCCCATATAAAACTGGTAATTAAGGTTCCGGCTGAGTGGCTCGAGAATTGATTTATTAAAGAATTGCAGCTGAGAAGCATTGAAAGAAATCAACAAGAAGATTCTTTTTTTTTTTCTTTTTTTTCACTCTTCTTTCCATGGTAGTAGCCTCAAATCTCCATAGAAAAACTGGTAATAAATTCAAATATAATAAAAAAAGTTACATTTCCTGAGGCACCACGGAATGTTTAGCTGCCTAACTGAACTGCAAATCAGTGAAATTCCTCTTTTATGGTGCCTGAATACCAGCAGTAATAGAGCACTGAGGATGCTTCTGCAGATCACCTGGCGTGGAAGCCCTGCTGTGGGCTGCTGGTGCCAGTGAGGCAGCTGAACCACTCGTCCCACAATGGCAGAGGTTTCATGGGGGTGGGGGTCTGGTGTGTAAAAGGAAGAAGCTGAATTGAGGGCCGGGCATGACATACGCGTCAGCCCTGAACCTTCTTGGGGTAAATCCAGGTCTCTCAGAAGTCCGAGCCCTTTGTTAGTGCAGTCGTTAAATTAAAAAAAAAAATCCATCTATTGACACTCGTATACATTAAGTAGAGTTTGTGCTGGAAACAATAACAAAGGACTCCCCCCCCCAGGTCCCCTCACTGCTTCTACCCCCACACCATCCTCTAGAAGGTCTTTGTGGCCAGCATCACAATCAGCATCACAATCAAGCCAGTTCATTAACTCAAAAAGGGAAATAAAAATGCCCCTGAGGGCCTTGTTTTGTGTGTGGCTGCATGGAGAGCACATCTTCTGTTGACTTAAGCAGATATGAATGCATGACAGAGCCAGGCCTGAGCCTCTAATTGGCAACGCTTGTCCTCTGATCAATTTGCCGCTCTTGGAAGAATAGGGCAAAATCCCATTAGTATTCGCCTGTGGCTCAGCACCACGTTTTTAAACTGAACCCACAAGCATTAGGGTTCCGCTTACTGCCGCACCCACAGCAAGGTGGAGGACCCAGCCTGGTCCAGCAGTCCATGGGGCTGCACTGAGATCATTCATCTGATTTGGGGAATGAAGCAAAAAAAATATGTCCTCCCTGTTCCTATTCCTAGTGCCCAGCAGTGAGCTGACATCTGGACCCAAAGAGCTTCAGCACACTGCATGTGTATCGCCGTCTAAATTCATTTGAGATTTTTTAGCTCGACCAAATTGGATTTGGCTCAGCTATTGACTTTACTCTTAAGTATCAACATATCATTTATGAAACCAATTGCTTTTGGCTCATTTAATCCAATTACTGTTTTATGAATCTTTGCAAAATGAGGAATTCCACTTACATTTCCTTGCATCTCTTTCAGTTCTACATGTAAGCTACAATCACATTAGTTATTGTGCTTTTTAAAGTTTTATCCCATAACAGACCACAAACTTTCCCAAGCATTTACAGCCACTTCCTGCTACAGACCACTTTCCACATTTCTGGAAGCTTCTCTTGAAGGCTTCTCAATTATATTAACACTCCAATCAGACAGAACCTGTTCTTAGAAGAAATAAGGACAGACATTGATCCGATCTTTCAAGAATGTGCGGGTGGATGGAAATCAGTCCCTAAATGAAGGCCTCAGAGCATTGATTTCTTTTACAAGGTTTTATCTCTTCATTTTTTATCTTTTACAAGGTCTGTTATGTCTACTTCTTGGTCAGGATTCATGGGGTAGATCAAGATTCTGTTTTGTGATAAACCAAAGAGATCAGATTGTTCAGACAGTTATTTTAACAGTGTGGACATTCATTTTTTATGGAAAAAATTTTTATGTCTTCATAAAATACATGCGGGGGCCATCCTGTGATATTTCCAGCATCTAAATGAAGAGACTTTGGCTTTTGAAACTATAGACACTGAAACTACACGAGGCTTTATAACAACTGTGGCACAGATTCAGAAAGTGAGCATGCTGAAAGATTTAATTAATCTGTTTTGGCATTTATAATAATTGACTCCCTCGCTGACATAACAAAGCTATCAACTTTAATTTGCATGACTGACTATGCCACTTCTACTAAACAAAACACTGGCTCTTCAGTGATAAAATACTCGACTGCAGCTATAGAGGGATACAGCTACCAAAGAGCATTATGGGTAGAACCAGACTTGGTTTAGGTTTTGCCCCAAGCAATAAGGCACCTTGCAAATATTATAGTTCTTACATTATTTGAGGAACTGTAAATATCTCACCTGCCAAAGAGAGAAAGAACCAGTCATAAAGAGAATAAAGCAGTTAGTTGATTTATGTTATTTATTCGTAAAAATTCAATACGATAATAAAAACAGGACATATTTTATAAGCTAAGGGCTACTTTGGCAATGGTCCAAGGCTCACATTTTGGGAGCCCATAATTTAGCCTGTTTATTTAAGTGTAATCAAAGGGAGTTCATTTGATTAGGTAAATATATAAGGGGTAAAAAGCAAAGAAATTTGAGAAAAATGTTTATCGTGAAAAGTAAAAAAAAAAAAGTGTTTAGATTTGATCTCAGAGCCAGTAGCTAGCTGAAGAGTGAAAAAAACTGACATGAAAAAGCAGCTTTGGAGTTTCAGTACAGCCTGAGGTCTTAGAATTCGTGAAACACACTCATTCATATTTCATCACCGGCAGCATGTGAGAAGTCATGCACTGTTGTATTGATATCAACAGTTTTTGAGGCCCCAATCTGCTTTACATCAATATTACATAGTGGACCAATCAGAAAACTATATCACAGTCTACACACAATGTAACATAGACTGTGTGAGACGTATAGGCCAGCTAGGCTGAGACAGGTCGATTCTGTGTTAATATTATATGCCAAAGCAGAATGTTAATCCCAAAACTCATCATAAATATACATATACTGTACATCCCAGTACATCACATGGATCTCTCGCCATTCCATAACTTTTACGACAAATCAAACAGGAACTCAATCACACCAAATCAAACAGGAACTCAATCACACCAAATCAAACAGGAACTCAGCAATCTCAGCAAAGACGAACACTGTAAGAATTTAATATCAGTCATATAAATAACGAAACCATTTGTGTAGAAGCAATAACTCAGATATGCAGTATACAGTGACAATATGCATTGTGATAATACTGCATGATCAGCTGACGTATTGCACAAATGCCAAAAGTTCAGCTCCAACGTGTGGCACATGCTGCTGGTTAACCAGACAAAACCATAAAGTGCCTAAAAAAAAACCCCAAAATATGCTGTTTCTAAAATCCCTAAGATGTGCTAAGCATTAGAGTGGGGTGCAGTCAAACCCCATGAGTCCTGGATCAGCTCCTGCCCACCACCCTTCCAAAAACACAGTCTAATAGTGAATTTAAGTTTTATTCCCGGTCGTAATGGAAATACATTTTCTCCTCATTGACTACTCACTTATACACTAAGAACGTTGATTTTCAGCTCTTCTGCCCCTGAATATTTTAACCACAGAAACTGCACTCTGGCTGTATCATGACCATGACATTAGTCAGTTAGTAGACAATTATGAGAGTGAAATCTTTCCCCCCAGGCAGAAGAACCTCCAGAGGGAACCTTCCGAAAGCCTCTTCTCAGAATGTAGCTTGTTGGCCAGGCAATTGTTTAACCTTGAGCTACTGGACCCACTTTATTCAGGTCGGTAATTTATCACTGAAACTGTTTCTACTGAAGCAAAACGTCAGCGGACTTTTTTGTAACGATTCCAATGGAAGTGAGGTCAACTGCTAACCGGCTTCATATGGGATAACTTAGAGAAAATATTCTGTCCTGTCTTTGCGCTTCACCACACAAACAAAAATAAAATTGTATGGAATTTCGGTGCTACAAGGCTTTAGTGTTGGGAAAAGGAAAAGTAGCAGTTTTTTTTTTTGAATGGTTGCGAAATCTGAAGCAGGACACCTGCTGGATCACCTCTGAATTGACTTTTGATTGTTCTGAGTCGAGCGTGTCAGCTTTGTGCTAAACCTACCCAAGTTGTTGGAGTATTTTAAGACCCAGACTTCAAGCCTTTCATCGGTGACATTTGACCTTGCTATGAATTCTGGGAGCAGTCAGTTGTAGAATTGTCAAAGTCCACTTTGACGTGTTAAGACATGAAGATCGGATGTTCTAGGCTGCATCTTTTCTCCCAGTTGCCACGGGTCGCTCGCCTCTTCACAGCTCCAGCTAAGGACCAAACTCTAGATCTAATTAAGCTCCTCCTCCATTATGCTCATTGATGAGTCAGCTACACTTTCTTCAGAAGCATGTTTGAGGCTGGAAGATTGAGGTAGGTGGGCGGCTTATTTGCTGCGTATTGTGAGGACTGAGAAGGGGAAATTGTGCAGTACTCCCAAACAGTGCCCTACAAAGCATGATCCAGCTGCTGTTCCATCAGTTTGTGCATAAACCCATTTTAGGGGGCCTGTTCGGCAGATAAAAACAAAGGGAGGACCACTGGGCGGGTGCCGGGGGGGAAGGCCTTTCACAGAGCACAGAGACTGAAATTTAGATTCAATACATGGAAGAATGCATTGAGATGATCCAAAACGATCTTGGTTTCTCTCATGAAATTATTATATACCCGGTTGTGTGAGCTTGCAACTGTATTAATATTGATTAAAATAATAATAATAATGAAACCATTACCTGTTCATTATACTGTTCAAAATACTGTCAAATAAAATACAGTAGTTATGAATCTTGCTATGTAGTTTGATAATTCACTGTGGTCTTTTCATCTAAAAGCCAGTAAAGATCAATAGAAACACATACCAAGAAGAAGGGCATGAAATATACACCAGTATATGTACTAGCAATCATATACTTAAGATTTTGTGCTTGTTTTCTCTGAATGTGTCCTCATTATAAAGGTATTCCTTCCTGGTTTGCTTCAGACCATCCTTCCACATTATTAAAATCACAATGGAATCAGTACATAAAGAGGAAGAGAAACTTAAGGGAGACAAGAAACTATTTGACGTATCAAGGTAAACCTCGGCCCCACCTTTGTTGTTTTTCTAAGACGGGCTCAGCGGAGTTATTAAAATCCAGCTCAGGGGGGATCTGAAGGTGGCGAGAGGGAAAAAAAGAAGAAGAAAGAAAAGACTGAGATTCTGATGATGGATGTTGAGCTGAAGAGAGCAGAGGAATTACAGACTCTGATGTGACTCTCGGGTCTTATTGGCAAATGTCAGCAAACAACAAATGAATCGGTTCAGCATTTTCCACATGTGGCAAGAACAGTAAAAGTAGAGTATAAATGTACAATTTTGGCAGGAGCAGATCTGGTTTAGTGCTCTTCAGAGGAAACAAAAAAAAAAACAGAGATTCTGGGAGACTTGTTGCTTTCAAACAAATCAATCAACTCGATTATGAGAATGAACCGCAGACATTATTAGTCCTGCTGCCAAATAATGAACTTAAAATCTAAACTTGACTTAAAGCATGCATACCTCACTGGAACTTTGAAGTGCAATTATTTCTTATTTGTAGAATTTGCTACATATAGTGAAAGCAAGATGCACAAAGGAAATCCAATAAAACAGATAATTAATTAAAATAATAAGATAATTAAAATTAAAGAAAAGTTAATAATACATGATTGAATTTTCAAACTCTGCACCAAACCTAATTTAATTTAGTGCACAGGATCACTTGAACATGCCACTGTCTAGGTGGAATAATAGTGTTTTTCATTTTCAGAATAAAAATCTGTCTCTGGGGCCCTTGTGTAGATAAAGATTCAAGGAAAGACTAAGACCATGAAGTATAAGCAGCTTTTGAGGCACGTCAATAATAAAGTCATTAGTGAGCACAGATTAGGAAAAAACATTCCTCTAAAGACAATGCAGTCAGTCACTGAAAAGTAGAACTTGCACAGTATCAAGCCCCCTAGGTCAAGCTGTTTTACTGCTGAGGAGGGGGGCATTCTGAAAGCACTGCAGAGTTCAACAGCTGCGATGAGAGATACAATGTGTTTCAGGCAACAAAAAATCCAAAGCACGTGAAACAAGTTCTTGATGAAAACAAGCTATTGTGAAGTTTAGAACAAAAAATATGGTGTTGAGGGTTTGGATGAGGCCCAACTGAAACTATTTAGTCTAAGTGCTGAGCACAGATTCTGCATAGTGCATTATATCATCCATTAGACTGGGTGCAGATTCAGTGCAGTACAGTGTATCACCCGTTAGACTGGGTGCAGATTTAGCACAGTGCAATGCATCACCCATTATGCTGAGTGCAGATTCAGCACAGTGCAGTGCATCACCCATTAGACTGGGTGCAAATTTTGCGCAGTGCAGTGCATCACCAATTAGACTGTGTGCAGAATCATTTCAGAGTGCAGTGCATCACCCATGAGACTGGGTGCAAATTCAGCACGGTGCAGTTAATCACCCATAAGACTGGGTGCAAATTTGGCGTAGTGCAGTGCATCACCCATGAGACTGGGTGCAAATTCAGCACAGTGCAATACATCACCCAGACAGCAGCCTCCCTCCAGCCAAGCAGAGCAGTGACACCACCGTCCCGAAAGGAGTTTCTCATCAGCAGGGACTCGAATGCTCATTTTTTAAAAGTAAATATACACTGCAAACAACAGACATATACTGTAGTTGAGGACAACCTTCTTAAGTCTAAAGCATTAAAATCACCCTTTTAAAAACTACCTTCTACAGGGAGAGGAATCCTGAATCTAAGTAACACACAAATAATGTAAAAGTACTGTGTGTGTGAATATACCCTGTGATGGACTGGCATGCCACCCAGGATATAGCTTGATTTAGGCCAGTGGTTCTCATTCTTTTTGGCACGCGACCCAACTTTTACCATGCTAGCTCAGTCGCGACCCTATATCAGGCATAGGTTTAATTAAATTAATGCTATGATCAAGCATGTAGTGCAATTTATGCCAATCACTGCATATCACAAAAATCTGTTTGAATGTGACAGAGAATTTTTAATTAAGCATCTGTGGTTTGGTTTCTTGGATTGATTGAGTGTTCAATAAGTTTTACATTTATGTAGGCTAATTCTGTGATTGGGCTGGGAAATCTGATCGTGGATCAGCATGGGAGCTTACTGTTTTAAAATACTTACATTTCCAACTCTGCCTCATGACCCTTTCAGAACTTGCTGCGACCTAAATTTGGGTTGCGTCCCATAGGTTGAGAATCACTGATCTAGGCCTTTTATCCTGTGCTGTTTGTCATAGGCTCCAGGCCACCCATTAACTCAGTCCAGGATAATCAGATGGATGGATGGATGATGGATCAACTTTTGGTTGAGCATTTGGGACGCTGAGGTCTCCTCCCATTTAAAGGGGTCCAGGGGGTTGTATGGGCTGGTTTTTATTACTGGGTTGGGTTACAACTCCCCCAACCCCCCATATTTTATGCCCATGGATGGATGGATGGATGGATGGATGGATGGATAGATGGATAGATACTTTACAAATAAAAGTGAGTGTGCTTCTATTCTTCGAGTGACCCTAAGTCCTAATTTGACCTGTCCTCAGAAGTTAATGAAAACTGAAAATAGTTGCCCAAAAGTACAAGAGGTGCTTGTCATTCACATAATGCATTTGCCCCCAAAATGACTTCCTTTCACTCACTAAATGCATTTTGTACACAGGTGACAAAATGCATTTTGTGAAGGAAATGTCCTTCTTTTTATTCGTGATCAGATACTTTCAGCCTTCTGTGCATGAAATGCAAGGTGCTGATATCAATTCTGTGCACTAAATGAATCATTCCCTTTGATTTCAGTGCATGAAAGAAAGTAAAATCTTCATGTCTTTGTGGACAAAATGTAACTGGAGTTAATCTCTCTGCGAACAAAATGCAGCAATACGTTATTTGATTTCGTCATTAAATAATCCTTTAAGTGGCACAAAATGTATTTTGTGCATGAAAATGAGCACTTGACACTTGGTGCCCCCCCCAAAAAAAATGACCACTAAAGAACTTTTTAATGAAAAATCCTTTGCATCTTTAATTTATAATTTAGGTTGACTACATAATGGAAACACCGCTTGGAAAATATATGGAAAAATCTGACTTTGAAGTCACTAAATCACAATTGCAAAGGTAGCTACATAGGTCAGTCACATTCAGGTGTGTTGCAAATAGCAGTATGTGTCAGCTACAGAGTTGGTCTGATATATCCTCCTGAGACCCAAGGAAAAAAGTGTCCTTCAATTTTAGGTTATTTGTCTTTGGAGGAAATAAGACATCT
>JAODJU010000007.1:12183788-12203866 GCA_026776725.1 Gnathonemus echidnorhynchus | reverse complement strand
GGTGGGGGGGGGGGGGGGGGTGAGGCTTCGCTGGGGCCACTCACCTGAAAACCAAAGCAGATCGTCGGGACAACGCCGAACATTGAAGCCCATGAACTTATGCTGAAAAAGGAAATAAGAACATGCCAATGCATGGTTTGTTTCTCCAGGGCAGCTGGTATAAGAAACTACTTCTATTCCAAGGAACTAACTAAAATGCAAGTTATACGGTTAATAATGAAGATAATTAAAAATGGATCTCCCCTACCTCACAGCTGACTATGCCAGTTATGGACACGACGTTGGTGCTATTTTAGGCAACAGGTTCAAACATAAACCTTAAACAGTCCTCAAACCAACATTGTGCAATAACAGTTCACTACAAAGTGTCCACTATAAAGTCCAAGTAATTCAGTAAAAAAAATGGCAGCCCAGGAACTGAAGCTGACCACAAGATTACAGGATCAAATCCAAAGCTTTTATGTGGAAAATATATCATTTAAAACTAAATGCCTTTTCACTGAAAGTGACCGTGAAAACACCATTGGCCACCAGCAATAACCTGAGAAATATGTTTAATAACAGCGAGTATGTTTCCCAAAATATCCTGTTAGCAGCTTACGTAGTTGTAACCATTCAACTGCATGGTTCCAGCTATACACGTTGCTAACGTTGTTAGCTTTTGGGAAACGTACCCAATGACAGACCCTATACCAAATTTTTAAAAACCCGCTTACCCACTGCTGTACGCGGGAGTGATGGAAACATGGTCCTCTTTCGTGTAGTATTTTACGACGACGGCCACCGACAGGTATGTGGCAGCCAGGGTCCCCAAAACGCTGGTGACAGAAGGGGACAGCAGAGAAGGTGACAGCAGTGGTGCGGATGTGTGTGGGCACGTGTGGGTGCGAGGGGTGCACGCTCACCTGGTGTACTTCTGGATGCTGATCTCCTTGGGTATGGAGAGGGGAAGGATGACGACGAGGCAGAGCAGCAGCAGCGCGAGCCGCGGGTCGGTGTACCAGTGATAGGGTATCTGGGAGGAGCCCGTCACCATCACGTACAGGGAGTCACACACTGGGGGGCACAGGGGACACACCAGTCACAGGTCACTCAACCGAACGAAGACACGAGCAGCTCAGATAAACCTGAGCTGCAGAAGGAGGGCAGGCACCTCAGGAATCCTGTTTTTATCTACAGGTATTTTACTCATGTCCAGGCTTAAATTCAGCCAAACGTTTGAGAAGCGCGGTCAGCCCAGTTCCAGGACCAACTGGGGGTTATGAGCCTTGCTCAAGGAGCTGATAGTGAAGTCATTCTGCCAAGCCGGGGATTTGAACCTGTGACCTTCTGATTACAGATGCAGCGTTCTGTGAGAGTGAGTGTCAAGTGATAGACTGGCATCCAGTTCGGGTGTACCCCAGTCATGTGTCTTAAGTGGTTAGATGATATCCGGATGGATGGATGGATGGATGGACGGACGGACGGACGAACTCACACTTCTCCAGCTGGTCCTGCACCACGACCAGGAAGGCCACAGAGATCATGAAGAGGTTCAAGACGAAGCAGACCTCGCAGAGGTGTCCTATGGCCGGCCCACACAGCTCGCGCACCACATCGTGGTAGGTGTTCTGCCTACTGATGGATGAGGAGTAGCCGAGGATCACCAGGCCACTGATGAGGAAGACCAGTGACCCCTGGGGGCAAAGGGCAGGCGGGCTGCTCAAGGTCTCAGCTTTGACCCAGCCTGTTACATGCACTGCAGTAACACTTTCACCGGGTTCCATAGCACATCCCACACATGAAAAGTACCTTATAAATATCTCAATGAATGCCCATATTTGGCTGGGATGTTGTTACAAAAAAAAAAAAAAAAAAAATTTGCAAAATTTCAGTAAATCACTACAACCACGTTTGTTTCAGACACTTTCATCCATAGTGACATACATTTTGAAGAAAGTAAGGTCAGCTAGTTCCTGGAGCAATTAAGGCCTTAGGATCCTGCCAACAAGGATTTGAATCGACAACTTTCTGATCACAAAGTCCGATCCGACTGTGGCACACAGCACCCCCTACAGCTGTTCACACTCTTGAAATGTTTGACTCCATAAACCAGTTTTTCGCAAACCAGTCCTTAGAGACCCCCAGAGAGTCCAAGTTTTTGCTGTCAGATGTAGACTATCTGGGGGTCCCCGAGGACTGGTTTGAGAAACACTGCCATAAACATTACACCAACCTGCTGGCTTCAAGTCTGCTGCTACAGCAGTGAAATACCTTCTGTTGTACCCAATGGAGGGGCTCAGCAAGGGGGAGGAACAACATTGCCCCCCCCAAAAAAAAGTGCCCCTAACCCAACTCCACCCCCTTCATTATAGCCAGGGTGTGAAGAAGGGACATGCATTCACACCATATGTGGGAACTTCAGCATCAAGGCAAACACTTCTATCCGAAAGTATAGGTCTATGCCTGGTGTATACACCCTCCTCCGACAGACACCGGCTATTAGAAACTGACATTGGATATTACGTGTAAATTCACAGATGTGAGGCATTGTGGTTAATCAGACAATTTTGTTTGAAAAATGAAATTTTAAACGTACATATACCTCTCAAACATTTAACTAGTATTGGGCAGGGGGACACCCTGGATGGGATGGCACAAGATGGGGGGGGGGGGGTTGGGGGGGGGGGGGGGGGGGGGTGGGGGGGGGGCATTCCAGGGAGCCTTGTGCCCTATGATGGAGGTGATTCTCCATGCAAGGTAGACCACTGTGCAACTGCATCACCCACGTTCAGAGGAATGCAGGGATTTCTGAACTTTGGCCAGGCATGGCAGGGTACAGTTCAGCGGGGGTGTCCCAGTTTTCACCTGCGGATACCTATTGCACTGCGGTACCAGCCAGCAGGCCACAATAACAAATCAATGCCCATGGATAAAATTCTACAATAAAAGAAACCCAAATAATTCCATATATTTCGGTATAAAACGATGACAGAACACGGATGAGTCCCGCAGAAAGACAGAATTTTACAAGAACTAAATCTAAATACCATACTATTTCATTTTTTGTGTGCTTCTTCTGTAAATAATATTATCCATACTCACCAGTTCCACCCCGATGGCGGTATTGACTCCTCCCGCTTTGTGAAAAGCCCATGGGAAGTTGAGGAGTCCTGCACCCAGCGCCGATTTCAGCATTATAAACACAGCACCGAACGAGCCTAGTCGTGGGCAATCGGTGTCCAGCGCCGGTTTGCCCAGCAAGCTGATGCTCTCCCTGGCCAGTTCTTCCATGCTTAGACGCGTGCCTACTCCCGACAGGCCGGCCGGTTCTCGCTGGGATAGTACGTCCTAAATATACTGCGAAAGGCGGAGACACGGTGATGGGAGTATATAGAGGTGTTTCCACACCGCAAAAAGAAATGTTCATCCATCGTTAGCGGTTTTGAGAAAAAAAAAAGTGAAATAAGTTCGATAAGTCTACATGTAATCACCAATATTTGTTCTTGATACTTAGAGTATTATTGTGTATTTATACCCATTTCTTTATTCTTCAATTAAAATTGGGACTACTTTTTTTCTACAAGGTTACACATTCTTGTAACTGACAATACAATTTCACTTACTGTCTTGCTACGTCATACCAGATAAGACTACTTTATAATTTAATTGATACATATGTCAAAAGAAACGAGAATAGCCTATAATTTGCCAAACAAATTCGGCCTTATGGCAAAAAGTATATGCAAGTTTGATGATGGTTAGGGGAAGGTACGATTTAAATGCGGGTTCTTTTACACCTAATAACCGAACTAGACACGCGGAATCTGGAGCGCCACCCAACACCATGTCAAACGGTGCGCAAAATGAAAGTTACGCGTGGGTAAATAGTGTCACCTCGGTGCCTGGCTTCGGGGAAACGTGTGTTCATGGCACATTTTTTGGAGGTCCCGTGGGGCCGAACATCGTCGCCAAGTTAAAAAAAAGAAACGCGTTATTATTGGAATTTGCAGCTGACTGAGCAGAACGAAGGACTGAAACAACTAACTAAACTGAAAAACTTCATTCGACGCCCTCCCCCCGAACTTACCATGTACCGAAACAGAAGCTCACATTAATATTAAAAAAAAAAAACTCACAAAAATCACATTAAAACTGAATTTCCCGTGGGTTTCGACCCACTTTCTGCATTCTCATTCTAAATCAATAATCAAGCACATCTCAAAACGCGTTGTACCTAATCAGATTAAATAGCCTGGCTGGGCCCCTCGAATCAGCTGTAATAGCTTGTGTGGATTAAGCTGTAAGTAAAAGCACCCAGAAGTGTGAACAAGCCTCAACGCCAACGCCTACGTGTGAAAAGGTACAAAGCTGGACTTACACTTTCAAGGAGCGCTGTGAAGCAGACACGCTTAATACTCACTGACACAAAAAATTCCTGCCAACGTCCCCCCCCCCCATCTGCCGCCGAGGTCATGTCCTTGGTATATTATCTGCATTTTCTATTGGGATATTTTATTGAATAGATGTCATTCTAATTGAGTCGAATCATAAACACAAAGTGTATTAATTTACACCGTAGTCTTGAAAATCTTGGGGGAGCCACCCCAACGGGAAGGGCTAATATTTTTAACCTCATCATTTAAAAAAAGTCTGGCTATGGCCCTGCCTGGCAGGGAAATGGTTCGCTGCGCGTGTGACTGGAAAGCCAACAGTTCGAATCTCTTGCTTAGCGAAATAGGTGCATCTCCACTGGGTGCTCAAGCAAGGTCATTAATACAATTAAATAATTCCAGGGATTCTATATTCGGGCAAATGAAAAATGAAGCATCATTTAATTCAATTTCATTACAGGCAGAGGTGTAAAGTACTTGAGTAATTTTACTTGATTACTGTACTTAAGTATTATTTTTGGGAATTTTTACTTTACTTGAGTACAATTAAAAATGAATACTTTTACTTAATTACATTTTTAAAGAAAAAAAGTACTTTTTACTCCTTACAATTTTATTTACAGTCAAAAAGTAAATCATTTTAAAATACTCATTTTTGGAGATCACTTCGTTCTATTTTCCCTTGCTAACTAACCAATTGAATTGTGCTGAATCCCAGTTTAATTAAAATGTTATTCATTGTGCCAATGAGATTCGTTTTCACATTCTATGAAATTAGTCAGACATGTTCATTGGTCCTTTGGAAGTGATGTCATGTCGCATCAATCACCACAATGCACAGCACCTTGACCTGGAAATTAGAGAAATTATAACATTCAATCAGTGGAAGAAAATGGAGGAAGAACATGATTCAGTAGTGAATGCCTGGACTACATCAGAGTGCACTTGGAGCCTTTGGACCACAATAAGGAATTATCTGTGTGTTTGTGTGAAGCTATGTAGGATTTGGTCTGGCTAGTGCTTGGATGGGAGCCTAGTTTGGTTGTTGGTCTGTGTAGCTCCTGCTATTTTTATTGTAAGGCCTCATTAAGGGTTGTAGGTATCTTTTGTAAAAAGTAGGGATGATGTCGTAACTAAAAATTTTTTCTCAAGCTATGGGTGAGAGTGTCTAGGAGTCCACATGCAGTGTGCAGACTACCTGACTGTACAGGTTCTGTGTATAGGGAACTGGGATTTGAACCCTGGTTCTTGGGTTGTGAGGCTGCAGTGCTAACCACTGTGCTATCTGGCCACCCCACACCAACTACCTTCTGTAGGTAACTGATGTATTTGCTTTCTTTAGGCTCCAGCTCATATTCTCAATGATCAATTGTTTAAGCTGTCAGCAACCATGGTACCTGCAGTTTGGACTGGGTAGTCTGTGTGAAGCTAAGTAGGGTTTGGTTTAGCTAGTGCTTGGATGGGAGCCTAGTTTAGTTGTTGGTCTGTGTAGATCCTGCTGTTCTTATTGTAAGGCCTCATTAAGGGTTGTAGGTATCTTTTGTAAAAAGTAGGGATGATGTCGTAACTAAAAAAATTTTCTCAAGCTATGGGTGAGAGTGTCTAGGAGTCCACATGAGGTGTGCAGACTACCTGACTGTACAGGTTCCATGCATAGGGAGCTGGGATTTGAACCCTGGTCCTTGGGTTGTGAGGCAGTGGTGCTAACCACTGTGCTATCTGGCCACCCCCCTCTGACTGCCCTCTGTAGGTAACTGATCTCTAGTTTTCATTCTTGCTTTTACTTTTACTTTTACTTTTTTAATACTCAAGTACAATTTTAATACGGTACTTTTTTACTTTTACTCAAGTGTGATTCTGGCTGAATACTTTTACTTTTAATTGAGTAAAATTTTCACTCATTACTTGTACTTTCACTTGAGTAACATTTTTGAGTACTTTTTACACCTCTGCACTGTAATCGCCACAATGTAATGTAAACCTAATCCACACAGACACACTGAGCCCCCACACCACCTGTACAATTCACCAAAAATGTCATTTCAGCTAGACATTTTATATTTCTGGATGAGATCCAACCGAGAGCTGCTCATACGAGCAAAGGAAGCAGGACACAGGACCGTTTGAGCCGCCCACAGAGTCCATCTAGTCAGTCCTGTTTTAGTTACGGCAGCAGAGCGCAGAACCTGAACTCGCTCACTGCTCGCAATTACAAAGCAGCTCCGGAGCTATCAAAACAGCCTCTTCACCGTAATAATGCTGCATTCTGCCAGGCGACCTCTCAAATTACAATCATTAACACAGAACATAAACAAGGGATGTGTAATTAAATGAAGCATAATGTTGCAGGGCTAGCGGTATGTTTATGTAGGTAGTGGCATGTCTGTGGATGGTGGGCAGCCTCACCTACATAGCCCGTGTAGATAGCCCGTGTAGACAGCCCGTGTAGATAGCCCGTGTGTCTGCCCTTATCAAGCCCCTTTTCCCATAACACGATTATACGTGAAAATACATAGGTAGGTTTTCAGTGTGAGCTTGGAGCAAATACTGGAAGGAAGTCTGGGGCTTTGGGACGATCCAGAGGGGACAATCAGAGCAAAGCAGAGAGGAGCACAGCTACATCCTGACAACACCAGAGACCCCGATTCTGAAGGTCTAACAGCCAGGCCAGTGATTACAGACTAAACAATGACTGTGCCCAAATTCAGGAGCTGCACCCTTCTAAGGACTGCGTCGAAAGACCGAATGCGAGGCGCCTTCAAACGTGGCCTAGGAATGCATCCTCCTTGTGAAGGAGCCACCCCAGGATTTATCACACAAAGTGGGGGTGTCCCAACTAGGCGACAGGAGCAGCACTTCATGACTCAAGGGTGGGAACAGCGGGTGACGGCCAAACCATCCCATTCAACAGAGCTTTCCGTTCCACTTTCGAAGAACAAAGCCTACAAAGGCTATGCCTTCTTAGACCACATCCCTCAATGGATGCAGCCGCTGAAATCAGACACAGCCAGCTACGGGTGCTCCCTGGGATTTGAACTCATGACTTCTGCAGTTAACACAATGCACTACTTGCTGAGCAACAGGAACACCGAGTATGATACTAGACTATAGGCACCCTCCCCCCAACTCCAAATAGGACACATTGAAGTACACCCCATGATTTTGTTTCAACCAACCTGTTGAGTACTCTGCAACTGTGACTCTTTCCATTGAACTGGTTGGTTCAGACAAAATCTTGGTCTGGATTTCTACTTTCTGAACCTGGACTTTCCACCGCAGCTCATGGCCAGCAGGACACCGATGAAGTGATACGTTCTCTCTTGGTACTGGTGGAATATCCAGCATATGGACGACACCAAACCCAGTAACCTTCAGAATCTGTCTCTGACCTAAACTTTTAATGCGTCTTCATGCACGTCGACTGCGCATGCGCAAGGAAACTAACTAGGTAAGTGCTGTAGGTGGCAGCCATGACCTTCAGAGAGCAGAGGTCAATGAAGAAGGTTATACAAGAAGACATAAAAAAAGAAGAATTTTAGGAGCTGCAAAGGTATCCAAATATATAATCTTTACTGTCCGAATAATTTATACTGCCCCGACACTATAACGTGGTATATAGCATTTTCAAAAGCAATAATATCCTGGCTAATTTTCTCATAAGGATTTTGGATTTTAAAAAATTGCAGGGTGCCATATTACCTTAATACCACCCAAGCATATACTGACATCTTCAAAACTGTCCATAAAAAAAGTTGACCCATTTCCCTACACTGCTTGTATTTGTGTTAGTTGCAATGCATCTGCCTTCTCCTGGTCTGGTGTCACATCACTGCTGTATGCAGCTCCCACTGCCACCGTGTGCGTCCACCAACAAACATGCTACTGTATGAACACAAGCTTTCATGTGACGACCGTCCGCAGCCCAGAAGCACAAGAGAAAAAGTGAAGAATGAACTAACCTTCGGGTGTGAAGAACAAGGGCACGTTGCTAAGCTGAATCCACCTAATGACCTCCCTGATAACTTTAAATGTGAAGTGAAGGGCATTCAGCCTTTCTTTGAAAAAGAGAAGTGCTTCAGCAAATTTAAATCAGGAGGTCTTAAGAGAATTCATTAGTAAATATCTGGAGATGCAGTTGTTAAGGCCTTCAGGTCAAGCTGAAGAGCATTTCTGCACCCTTGCAGAGCAGACCCCAAACCCCAATGTATTCACTCATCCACAGTCCTTTAATTACTGGCCTATCAACACCTTGTAAAACCCTAATTGGAAACAGCTGTCTGCTTGTTTCGACCTCCACCCCTCCCATTGCCTTTTAAAAAATCTGCAGCATGACAAATCTGACATTTACTAATGGATCTATGGGTCTGCAATAAACTGTCTGAGAATGATCTGGTTCAAATTACCCTCTACTGTCTCTGCCAAATGGAAAGCAGGGCCTTCATGAGGCCTGAAAGCACGGCGGAGAGGCCAGCTGCAATTCACCTTCATTTATCCATTAAAATCAAATATCAAGACTTATGCATAGTTCTCTAAGCACTGAATAGTTACATCTGTATTTGCGCGCACACACATACATATTCACTCTCCCAGAATTCTCTGTAACATTTGTATGAATTAACCCCTGCGCCAAACCAACCTCCTTTTCCATAAGACAAAATGTTTAATGTTTGTGGCTGTTTCAGGCAACGACACTGAAATGTGATAATATTGCTAGTAAAACCACCCACATGATGCAACCAAATTATTAGAAAATTCAGTAGAAAAATATGTGTTCACTGTAGTTATATGTTTTATCCAGTATGAGTCATATTTCAGTATAACCCAATTTGCTCCTGAGAACTGCTTTTGTGGTATTTTACAACCAGATCATGTCTTATGTAAAATATACTGCTCAATGTACAGTGATAATATTCATCAGATTTCCAAAATGTGGACATGAAAAAAATATCTTACAGCTGAAACATTAGCGTACAAGTCAGCAGTGACCCGTGAAATGGCCACACGCAACATCTTCACTCACACTTCAGAAATCACTAAAGAAAAAGCTTCTCATGCCACAAGGTGCCTCCTTTTCCTGGCCCCGTGTTGGTATCGGAGATTAAATGCCTTTCCGACAGCCTGTGCCCACGAGGTCGACCTGAAGTGTGGCCGCACCTAACGTCACACAGAAGCAGACTGGCCAGCCGTTTGACACAGTACTTGTCTCCAGTGCTACACTATTGTGGCAAAAAATCATTTAAAATTAAAAATAGGACTAGCAGCAGATGTTGCGCTCTCAAACACCCCCATGGGGAATCAGAGAAACCCAAAGTATTTTCACACTATCAACACTTCAATGATCCTGCAAACCAAAGGCCTTCCATCCGACTCTTACGTGTCAAAGCACAATCATTACCTCACATTTTAAAGCACAGCTTCCACTGGAACAAAGAGAATCTGTGCTGGACTTAAATCCTACACATTCTGTCACTCCTTACCATCATAAATTACACAGGCAGTGATTCTGATCACATTTTAGTTGGTTTTGATGGCTCTAATCTATTTCTGTGAGCACAAACATCATTCAACGCAGATGCCAGCTTTAGATTACCGTAGGTCACTGCTGGGCTCTGTGTAGCCCGAAAAGCACCATAATTTATGTCACTGTATTTATATGCAAATCAATCTGTATGTTGCTTGGTTACTGCAAACATTTTGCAAATACACCAGATGAGTCGTATATTGAGTCTTACAGTTGAAAAAACTGGGAAATGGTCTAGGCTCCCATCCAAGGCTTGAGAATTCTGAATAGCGAAACAGCGCAAAGTATAAATGTATTAAAATGTAACACAATAACATCACTGATTGCACTGCATCCCTTAGCAGAATATCAACATACTATATGATTATTCTATGCTTTATTTTTCATTGCAGCAAAGAAATTCTGTTCATTTGCATTGTGATTTATGGAACCACACCTCCATAAAAGCCTTTTTCCATATGTAATAACAAGTCATATTGCTGAGGTTTCCAGCTTTGGAAAGTGTCTGCTGCCCGTCCTGCCCACTCTGGAGAAACTCCCCAGGTGTTTGTACCTGGAGTGACGAATCCATTATTAATCTCAGTTAAACCGAGTTATTCCAACAGAGCCCGGGGAAAATGGTGATGTTCAGACCTGTTTACAAGACTATCATGCAGGTACATAACAACATAATGATCTCCCATAATAATACACTTAAGCTGACAAGGAAATATTTCATATTTTATTTAAATATTGTATTTTGGCTTAATGCAGGCAACCACCATCCAAGATATGAGGAAAAAGCATATTTGAGCACTGAGCACTTATGTATATCTGTATATATATATATTATATATATATATATATATATATACACACACACACACATAACTTACATTTGATGTAATTTTGCTAAAGTACTCCAATAAGGCCAAAATTGAAATTATTGCACCCTTGCATTGCAATATCATGCAAGCCAACCCATCATATGTGGTGCCAAAAACGGCATAAAATAAATGACCCTAAGACCTAAAATGAAAGGTCAGTTCAGTATGGTGGACACGCTCTTTTCCTCTGCATGCCCACAAACACACAGCTAAGAAGATAATTCTCCCCATCTGTGCTGGATCAGTCACCTGACGATGACAGTATTTACTTTCCAGCAGACCAGCAAACGTCAAGCTTCAAGAAGCTGCCCCCCCCCCACCACCCCATCAGGCTATTTAAAAAGGCACAGCGACTTTGTGTCGGCACGCATAAATCAGGAAGCTTTTCGGGCACTGGCAAAATGCAATTTACATTAACTGCTCATTGTATCTTAACTGATTGCAAGTCATGATGGCTTGTGGTATTCAGTCCAAAAGCTTTCCATCTAATTAAAACCCTGGAGGGCCTCTAAAATGACCATTAGAATCCACTCTTCATTCCTGAGCAAAATATCCCGCAACCCACTTTAAAAGGATTTTTAAAAGAAACCGTATAAAATGTAGATTGCCAATTTTAACAGCCCAGTCAATGAGATTCTATCAGAGGTTTTTTAAAAGGGAATTCTAACTAATAAATCCAGACATAAAACTAATATATTTCAGAAAGTCTATGCAGTGTTATTTTCCCAAATATTATCTGTGCGGTATCCAACGACGAGGCTCTGGATATGTAACTCAAAGATGAAAATAACCTTTTGTGCTCTAACACACGAGACTTAAAAAAAAAAAAAAAAAACTCCCACCAGCACTCAAGTTAACAGAGAGGCGATGAAGCACAAGATCTCCAGCAAGTGTCAATAAGCATGAACAATGACTTTGAACATCTTCTCACAAGATCTTGAAGACCTTCGCACATTTACATCTCAAATGCTGATCACCCACAATGACTTTCATGTTGCACACCAAAGTTAAATGAACTAATTTAGTCATTGTTGTGGATTGTCTAATAAGTCCACGTGAAAGAAAGTCTCCCAGCGCTTGAGTTCACTGCTATCTTCTTAATCTCCTTTTTGTCCCCCTGGATTTATGTTGTTACATAACTACACCGTACCTACTACTGTGCAACTACCACTACCACGTTCAAGGAGTACTATCACAGGTCACCTTCACAGGACTGTACAACATACTGGTTGTGCATCCAGCGACTTAGAAGCTCCACCATTTACTAACCCTCATTTCTAATGTCACAGAGCCATGTACAGATGGCCACATACTCAAAATCCCATGAAGTATTAGCCCGAGGCCATTTGATGCACCCTAGGATACAGGAGGATTTTTCATACAATATAGATAACTACAGTAGATAGCATTGCACCTAAAATGGAAATATATACCACAGGAACATCCCTGCACTTCAGTTTTCCAGTGAAGAGTAATAATGCTTTAATATATACTCCCTTTCTATATCAAACATGGTATTTTTCAGATTCTGCTCAACTACTTTCACAATAGAATAAAATGGTATTTTGAAGGTCACGTTGTCACTCGAACTGAATGAATGACATTTAAAATACATTTAGCCATTCTTTCATTGTGCTTTGAAAAGACTTTCTATTGGAGAGCACAAGAAAAAATACATCTTAGTGTAGGAGACCTGGCGTCTTGGCCGGTCTATTTTGTGACAGAAAGTAGCAGATTATTCATTTTGTGTCTGGAACAATCGCATCCTAACAATGATTAACCTTCACCTCTGTGAGGCCCTTTAAAACAAGAGCAGAGAGTGAAAACGTCACCAGTCCAAAACTCAACACACTGTCCAGATGTTTGGCAGGAATTTTAAGGACCAAAATGGCCACTATGTTATCTTCCTAACTGTGCCGTTTAACCCAAAGCTCTCCAGTCCCAAACAATCTCTCTTGGCTGCAGTCTGGGTTCCTAAAAGCTGTTTAATACACATTCTCAAGACCCATTTACTGAGTGTTGAGGTCTTCTAAAGATATCTGCAAAATGCATATCAGTTCTGCTAAGACTTTAAAATAGATATGACTTCTTTGTGTAATTACATATTATGTTTCCAAAGTCGACTTTAATGTAAAACAAGTATTATCAGTGACTTGTCATCTTACAGAAATTCAATATTGTATTCTGAATGCTTAAATTACTGTGGACAATACAAAACAAATGTGTTTTGTATTTCTCTTTAAAGTGACATTCTTTTTTAATCAGAATCACTTTTAGCTCAATAACTACATTTCAAAGCTGCTTCTTACACAGCAGCCACTAGACAGCAGGCAGACATGCAAATATTGGAAGACTGGGGCGAAAATGAATTATTGACATGAGTGTAACTGAAACAAACACTGCCTGTCTGTTTGTTCACATTGCAAGTAAACGTTGACTTAATTTCTGCCCAGGAGAACATAGCTGTTAAACATTGTTGACAGATTTTTTTCCCCCTCCTTAATGGAACAAGAAACAAAAGCCTACCAAATGAGACTGGATCCATGTATATAATCTGCAACATGCTACATAACCATTAGGTTTAATGTCTGACTTGGAGCGGCAACATTGGCAGCCATTTTGGCACTGGAGAATCTCCTAGCTGTGCCTGACAGATGCCTTTAGAACTACAGATAGGTACAGATCCACAGTAAAAGTGGTAAAATACAGCTTGGCTCTGGAAGAAACTTGATCTCTTGGCAAGCGTCCTTCCTTTGTCATGAACCACATCATGTTAAGGTATACAGTAGCATAGTATCTCTTTCCATTTGTGGTCAAACATCTGGATGTGAGCTGCCATATCAAAGACCTGTGGGACCATAGAGACTTGGTGACATGACAATCAATTATTTGACGGTGAATTAACGAGATTTTAGATCTGGCTCTCATTCTTGCCACTTCTGTTGCTTTAAGAAGGCGTGTTTTGCCAAAACATGTCTTGCTTGATGGAATGAAGACAGTGACAAACTACTGTTACCCTTCAGAATTTTCTTTAAAGAAACATATAAGCTGCTCCCTCCCTCTGCTGCCAGTTTTTCAGTACCAGGTTATTTTGTTCCTCCATTATCTCTTTGCACGACTGAATAGAAGTAAATATATTCACTCTGAAAGCCTAATTTAAGATGGGAACATAGCATTTTCATCGTCGCTGTGTCAAACAGTGATAAGAAATATTTATCTAAGCACACATTTAAGACATTTGTGTTCACAGGAAGACACCGGGGAAAGAGTGTCGCTGTCATTTTCCCCTGTGCCTTTGAAAGCTTCTCCATGTTAGATTCCCATGTCAGTTTTCAGCACTGACAAGGCAGACTAATCAATGACATTCTGCAGAAATGTCTCTTGCATTTTTAAAAATGTTAGAAAAATACAAAATGATGTTCAGTCTTGGGCTCAGCTCTCGGTTAGGGTTCAATTTTGAGCTAAACTCTGGTTTCAAGCCAGGGTTCCAATACTGGGCTATAAGAGCATAAGGTTTAAAGCCAATGGAAATGAAGTAGTTGGGGTTGACACTAAATGAAGCCAAGATGGATAAAAAACTATCAGTACAGCCATGTCACAGCCAGAGACAAGGACAGTCATGGTAGGAGTCCAGACATGATCGTATTAACCATGAAACGAGACCATGTACCTGACCAAAAGCAACACACACTTTCCCTATATATCATTTGGCACTTTTGAATAGAATTGTCTTGTTTCGTATCTCCAGATAATGTCGATCATTGTGTCTTACTTGCTTTAAAGGTGGCAGTTAAAATTGGCTATTCCATTGCCATTATAACATCAATGTTCCGTTTAACCTAAATGTAACCGGAAAGATAATTTGCATTCATGCCTGCATATTAATTAACTGATAATGAGGTGATAAGGGATATTTTCCCTCCACAGGTATAGACCTACTAATCAATTGTGAGTGAAATAGGGTACAAAATTAAGTCTTTCTTTATCAAGAATTTGAAATCAAAAAGCTATTTAGCGCTACAATTTCCAACAAAGTGGTTTTCATTTATCTTGTCTCACACATTATTCCATTTGGACGTTTTAAAACACTTTTCATTTGTGTAATGGTAATATTTTCCTGTAATTTCCCACTGCCTGTGTGATAGGTAATTGTGATATGGCTTTGTGGGATAGCTGGTTCCCTCTAGCTATATTCATTTGGTGGTAATAAACTTAAAATATATACTTCAGATGAGATGTTTTCAACAAATGGAATACAAAAAAAAAAAATCCATTCTCGATAGCGGCGCACTTCTGCCCCCTGGTGGAACATAAGAAAATGTCAGGCGACGCTTTTCAATGTGTTAATAACGTTCAATTTCTTGTACCATGTATAACAGCTGTCAGCTAAAACTGTAATTCGGATTAACCGGATAAAACAACTAATCTCCATTTGTTAGAGAAGAGTTTTACACCGATTCGTATCACATTTTATGAAGTTGCTATTCTGTACCTCATTGCAGGGCCACATCGGGGCGCATTCGTGTTTCTTTAGACGCCTATCACAAGTGGTGGTTGCATTAATTTTTTGATTGTCACTATTTATATGATTTCAGAATGTATTACTACTATGCGTTTGGAGAATCCATATAAGATCAATATATTATTTTAAAAGTAAAACGACTGCAAAATTTATCGTGAAATACAATAATCCACGAAAACAACTAAAACATCTGACAGGAATATGTTGTACATGATACTGGATTGCTCGTTTAAAGCTCAGATGTAAGTACTATCGCTTATTTGGAAAACCAAAATCGTAAATCTATAACCTTGTACGTGTAATAAGCGATAGGTGTGTATATACTGCATTGTCTGTTGCTCGTATGAATACCAGAGATTGTTTCCTAATACAGTGTTTGGCAAAGTGCGTAATTATAATGTCCAACCCGCATGAATATATGCAAAGGGCGACCTGAATTTGCTGGGTGGAATGATTTGCGGTTGTGGTGCGGAGTATCTTACAGAACTCACCCTGTCACTTACTGTGATCACCGTGAGAGGTACATATGCTGCACAGAAAGCAACCCTGCTTGTGTATGTAGGTTAACAAAGTAGCGCTAGAAGGTATTTAGAAAATAGATTTATATCAAAACTGAGCAGTGATGTTACACGGAATATCGTTGAATATTCCACTGCCGCTCCCACGACTCCCTCCGTTTGTCTTGGGTAATGTGGCAGGAGCGCCATCTGGCGGACAGTAGCATCAACTGGCTGAAGTGATTCGTCTTGTGCGGGTGCACAATAGAAAGCGTTAAAAAGAATAATAAAAACCTTCCCACCCAGGGTGTGACTCAGCCTTATGACCTGGCCACAGACGCCCCCCCCCGCGACCATGCTCTGTATAAGCGGCAGATAGATGGAAATAGTAATAGATGGAAACAGAAAAATATGCAATGTGATGTTTGGCAGGATAAGCTATTGGAAGACAGGTGGTTGGATAAAATTCTACATACATATATTCATACATAAAAACACACACACACACATATAATTTCTAAGGCACGTCAGCTGAAACAGCATGTATGAAGTAGGCATACAATTATTTTTCATGCGTAAAGGCAGGTCTGTCTGCTGGGTGTGTGGTATTTAAGTGTATGTTCAAAAAAAAAAAAAACTAAATGTTTGGTTTTTTTTATTGTCGGGGGAGGGGGGGTGGAAGCTGAACAGAAGCGTTTTGAGTCAAACAGCTTGTGCATTAAGTTAATAAGGCAAAATACTTAAGATGGATAAAAGCAAAATCCAACAGAAATCAACTGAAAGGCACTTCGCAATTATATTGACCACTAATATTCATCTTATTTACAGATATGTACAGTTCTGAAGGAGTTTGCCAGGGACAGAAAGCAGAGTGATTCTGTTTCCAAACACAGGCAGCGGTCGATCCTTACATGTTGGACACGGGGTAAGGCTGAGAGACAGGCGAGGGCGTACTGCTATAAAGGGACAATGCACATTTAAGGGAAGTCATCGAAAATGGCGATAGTTAGTAAAAATAGCATGTGGTAATAAAACTATCTGATATAAATCAGTCAAAGTCTAGAATGTAATCACCTAAAATCTGTCCTGTGTAATGTCTTTCTCTCTCTCTAAAAGATATGATTCCGCACTAAAACACCCTGCTTAGTACTTTATAAGAGGGTAGCCCATCCCAGACTGGGGAAAAAACTGTGCTTTGATTCAGGAAGTGATTCCCTGCTTTAAGTCTGAGCTGGGTGCCCCCCCCCACCCCCACGACACACACACACAGCCCGGACTACTTTATTCACCTTACTCACAGAGCGACGTCTGAAAGACATCAATCCTACATCTACGTCAAACACTGCAAATTCTGACCACCCTTAAACTTTGACTCCATCTATGATGCTGGAGTTGCTGGCATGATTGTGGCGTCTCGCCCTTATCCTCTGATCCCGGATCAGATTCAGGTTTCCACTCATGATGGGTGGGATGGCTGCTGAGCGGGAGGCCCGCTGATCTGAGGGCAGCCTCAGTGGGAGCCGCGGTCGTTGGCCACATCCTGCAGCCTGCGTAAGAGGGCCGTCTGGTTCTCCTGGCACAGACGCTTGGCGGGTGACAGTCCCCCTCCGTCTTCCAGCGCCATGCTGCGCTTCTTGCTGGGTGTCTCCCCAGTCTTGATCATGCTGTTGATCTCACGCAGTCGCTGTAGTTGGGGGGGGGGGGGGGGGCAGTTACCATAGCAACTAGATTCCTATATACTGAACAGCTCAGTCAGGTGTTTGCAGGGAAACAAGATCTTCAACCCGTGAACGTGACAAGGGTTTGTGACAGAAGCCACAGGAATCATGATATTAGACGAAAGGCATCCTTACCATGGACCTCCAGACCTCTGTAAACATACTGGCTTAAGTGGTTATTTAGAATTAGAATTGATGATGCTCTCCACACGCCGGGAAGGTGACATGAAGCTAAGTGGCACTTTTGTCTCTAGTGTATAAGTGTCACTCTGTATATCTGTGGATATTTGCCAGCTGATATAAGTATCAGCATTTAAGAATATAAGCATGCATGTGTTTATTAGAATGACTGTGACCGGCACAGGACATTAGTAGACATATTAAACACATTTTTAAACATATTAGACACATATGACATGTGGGTGTCATAAAACGAAACATTCCCAGCATATGGTTTTGTTTAGCACGTCTGTCTGTCTGTGTCTGATTGTATGTGTATGTGTGTGTGTGTCTGTGTGTGTGTGTGTCTCTGTGTGCCGGACGGACTGCAGCCCACCACTCCACAGCACCTGTGGGGCTGCTCACCTTGGACGGGCTAGTGCTGATGTAGTAGAAGATCTTGTCTCGGGGGGACAGAGGGCTGTCATTCTTGTGGGGGGAGATGTAGATGGAGTAATTGTGGGACAGGAGCACCCGGCGCGGGGACCCCGTCCTCAGGGAGGGGTATGGGGACAGAGGAGGAGCCTCCGCCTGTCAGGGAAGTGCAGAGCAGCCTGATTAGGATGGAGCGCGTCAGCACCACCCCACGCCACCAGGGGGCACTATGGAGCGCACAAGACCTGGGGGGTGTAGCTGTAATTAATGTGGTCCTTGCAGGGAACAGTGTGTGAACTACATGGATTATCTGCTTAACTGGGAGTGAGGGAGGGGGGGCAGGGGCTCACATTTATCATCATCATCATCATCATTATTATTATTATTATTATATCCATTTCACCCATTTTCTTAGTTACAATGTTGCTGGAGCACTTCTGGTCAACTACCTGAAAACAACTACAGTTCCAAGCCCATTATCATACCTAAAGCCTGTGGGAAAAGGCCCCGGGTGTGACTCACCCCCTGCCTGTGACTCACCCCCTGCCTGTGACTCACCCCCTGCCTGTGACTCACCCCCTGTGTGGCCCACGAGCCACTGGAGTAGCGCAATGCAAAACTGCGCATCTGTTTGACATAGACTCTGTTGTAGAAACTGATGAGATCGCCATGCTCCTCTTCCTCCTGAGTCCCTGTGGGGGCGCCAGTGAGTCGCGCAGGTGTCGCAGGGGCACTCTCAGGGCGGGGGGTGGGCAGCGTGCTGCTGGAGCGCACAGGCACAGGACTGCCATCTGCAGGCAGTAACACAGGCCTCAGACAGGCAGCAGCCAGGACAGGCAGACAGGTACAAAGACAGTAATAAGGACACCAGACAGACACACACAGGCAGACAGGTACAAACTGTGCGTGTCTGTGTATGTTTGTGTATCTGTGTGCATCTGTGTGTCTGTGTGTATCTGTGTGTCTGTCTGTGTCTCTGTATGTTTGTGTGTCTGTGTGTATCTGTGTGCATCTGTGTGTGTGTGTATGTGCCTGTGTGTGTCTGTGTGTATCTGTGCGCCTGTGTGGTTACAGAAGCTCTCTCACTGCGCTCTCGTGCACTGCTCTCTCCTGGAGATGTCTGCCGCCCGTCATGCTCACTGCTCCCAGAGTGACTCCGGCTCCTTCCTGAGATCAGGACACTTCTGTACACCTGGGGGTTTGTGAAACGGCGTCACTCAGACCCAGCACTGTCCCACCACACCTCACCATCCCGCCAGTCCCGGAACAGGACATGTGACAGGGTAGATCGCTCTGACACACGCGGCCTGCTAGGGGGCTCCTGTAAGCACAACATGCCGACGCGCAGATGCCCACGTGGTGCCGGCCACGCCCCCCCCCCCGTCAGCGCCGCTCTTACTCACACTGCTGCTGGCCTGCGGCTGCGTCCTGTAGCACCTCATTATGTTCTGAAAGGACTTGTCCTCCTTGGTCACCTGTCCGATGGGAACAGTAGCAGTCAGTGCAGCCATAGCAGCAGCTGCATGTGCAGGGACACCCTGCTACCCTGTGGGACGACGCCACTCAGCTCATAGTATGTCGTCTATAGGCCAGAAATGATCATGTGACCAGCAGATTACTTACTGAAATTTTAGAAGAGCAACTATACCAGCCTACAGATGCAATAATTAAAAGACTCATCAGTAAAAACTTCAGCTTTTAAAATATGTAAAAGCATGAAGTTGTAATCTGTACCTTACTAGTAATATTATACAAAACGACAGTGATCCCCCGCTATATCGCGGTTCAGCTATCACGCCCCCGCTATATCGCGGTTCAGCTATCACGTCCCGCTATATCGCGGTTCAGCTATCACGTCCCGCTATATCGCGGTCCAGCTATCACGCCCCCGCTATATCGCGGTTCAGCTATCACGCCCCCGCTATCTCGCGGTTCAGCTATCACGTCCCGCTATATCGCAGTCCCGCTATCACGCCCCCGCTATATC
>JAODJU010000007.1:12146946-12167567 GCA_026776725.1 Gnathonemus echidnorhynchus | reverse complement strand
TAGGACAGGTAATCTGACAGGACGGTTATGGTTGGGACAGGTAATCTGACAGGACGGTTATGGTTGGGACAGGTAATCTGACAGGACAGTTAGGTGTAGGACAGGTAATCTGACAGGACGGTTATGGTTGGGACAGGTAATCTGACAGGACGGTTAGGGTTAGGACCGGTAATCTGACAGGACAGTTAGGGTTAGGACCGGTAATCTGACAGGACGGTTAGGGTTAGGACCGGTAATCTGACAGGACGGTTAGGGTTAAGACAGCAAGTGTAACAGGAGGGTCAGCAGATCTCTATGCCTAATGGAATGTTTCTTGTGCATATCTTATCCCTTTTAATACTTGACTTAATACAGGACATTCCATAGCATTTGCAAACACCCTGCCTCTCCAGGACGTTCTAGGACTCTCCCGCAAATTGACAGCAGCTCCCTGACACCCAAGAATGGTGCTCAGTGTCATGGGATTCTGCCATTCCACTATCCAATGGCAGTAAAATGAGTTGCCAAGAAGTTCTACCACCACAACTTTGCCCCACCTTGGTGAACAAATTTTGACTGCCACGCTCCAGCCTCGGTCGGCAAATTTTACCACCAGCTTCCCAATATTACCCCCCACCCAATGAAATGACTATATCATTTTTAATACAGTCATACTGTCCAGACATTATACCAAAGTCCTGGCAGTCCCTAAGTTAGAAAAGAGATCCATTCCCTAGATCAGTCTCTAAGTCAAATTTGTAGATAAGTTGGAAACATAATAATAGAGTACATAATAATAAGTATAATAATAATTATTGGAACCTAGTGCCAACTGTACTGTACCTCGAGCAGACGAACTGCTGAAACCACACAATGTTTTCATGAGCGTCATAATGTAGTGCGTGTGTTCTTATAATACAAAACTGTATTTATCCCAAAGTTTTAATACAATAGACCTTATGGCAGTCCCTTCATAAGCACGGGTTTCCATAATTCTGATGTTCCTATCCCAGGGACTGCCTGTATACGGTGTTCTCATAGAATTTAAAAAATCAACGCTATTCTGGTATTTCCACGTAAATATTGTCACGTAAATGTTGCACATGAAGTTGACTGAATTCTACACATACAGCTCTGAAAAATTAAGAGAGTACAGTTTTTTTCAGTTTCTCAATTTATGGTTATGCGCCTGAAAGTATACATTTTTTTGCAAACTCCAACCTGGTTCTTCTCTGTTTCTCATTAATGAAGGGCTTCTTCCTTGATTTATGGGTCTTCATTCCTGCTTCTAGGAGCCTGTTATGAATTGCCCTAGCAGTGAACTTCACACCTTTTAATGTTTCCCATTCCTGTTGAAGGTCACTTGCGGTCATCCTCTGATTTATGAGGCACTGCTGGATAAATTGACGATCATCTCTGGCATTAGAAAGTCACATCTGCCCACTACCTGGTTGGTTTAATTCATTGCCAGGGTCTCCGGCTGCCTTAGAAATTTTGAGTCAGGAAGCATCCTGCCTCACAGTGCAGCCGTCAGCCAGCAGAAGCAGGATTAAACCAGGATTTAAAAATGCAGATAGAGTGGTCTCTTAATTTTTTCCAGCGTTGTATATCCAGTATTTTAAGTAAGCCATTAGCCAGAAGCACTGTATAAGGAACGTGTAACAAAATGGCTAACAATGAAACAGAGCTGCATAAATGAAGCAAACTTGTCGCAGACACAAACGGTTGCTAGGTTATCCCCATGCATATTGTGCTGAAGTATAATACAAGTGATGAGGAGACTCAGCTTGAAAAGACTTGACAGGTATTCAAAAGGGAGGAGAGTGACAAAGTGGAGAAGATCACCTGAGCCCTGAGCTGCGGAGAATCTTGGTCAGAGACACATAGTTGCCCTCAGCTGTGCCCTTACCCACCGTCGGGACTGATGTCCTACAGGCAACGTATAAGCCACAGGCGAGCCAGTGCAATTCACTGCCCTATCAGAAACAGAAGAGGAAGAGACATACATTTAAAAATTGAGAATCTACTTAAATTATTATTACTTCAAAACCTGACCCCAGTATTATAGTACTGTTATTAAAAACCTTGAGATTAACAAAATAGCAGCTCTAGTCCTGCAAACATATCTGCAGTCATATCCCATATCACCTCAATAAATAGGTTACAATATAACTCTGTGGGTTAAAATGTTATGCTATGCTTATGATCGGAAGGTCACAGGTTCCAATCCCAGGGTCAGCAAAGTGATGTCACCATTGGGCCCTTGAATAAGGGCCTTATTCCCCAGTTGTGTCAAGGACTTCCTAAAGCTGCTTTCTCAAAAATGTGAATAGCTTTAGAAAAATAGACTTAATGTAAACATAGCTGTTTATCCAGAATGGTGCCACAATGCCCCTACAGAAGGAAGTGGACATGCTGAAGATGAGGCTGGCTATATTCTATTTCAATTCAAGGCACTTGATAAGTGTGTGTAGTTGTCCATTACTCATTTAATAACTCTTATCATGTGTATATCTCTGAGCTGTGTGACATTAATGTAAATGCAATGGCTTTATCCCATCCATCCATCCATCCATTTTCCAACCCACTTTATCCTATTGGGTTGCAGGGGGTCCAGAGCCTATCCCAGAAGCAATGGGCATGAGGCAGGGAACAACCCTGGACAGGGGGCCAGCCCATTGGAAAGCACACTCCCACACCATTCATTTACACATGCACACCTATGGGCAATTTAGTAATTCCAATTAGCCTCAGCATGTCTTTGGACTATGGGGGGGAAACTGGAGTACCCGGAGAAAACCCCACGACGACACGGGGAGAACATGCAAACTCCACACACATGTAACCCAGGCGGAGATTTGAACCCGGGTCCCAGACTTGTGAGGCCACAGTGCTAACCACTGCACCACCATGTCGCCCCGGGCTTTATCCCATTATCTTAATTAATGATATATAACTTTTTTTTATTCTGATTTCATTTTCAGCACTATCAATACATTTACATGTATAGTTCTATTTGTATTTTGTACAGCCTTACATTACTATGAGTTTCGTCTTTTATGTGACATATTATTAGAGCAAATTTTCAGGAAGGGCTCCAAAGGCCTGCTTTAATGGAATTTCGATGGCATGTCTCTTAATTAACCTTGCGAAATAATCAATTGTTAGGATTACATGAAACATTCTTGAGTCTCTGCCCAAAATTGAGAAAAAAATATGCTGAAATCTACCACCTGCCACAAAATTTTATACACACACACAAATAAAAGTATTTGGGAGTTTGGCTCCCACCTCCGCAGTGTGTGTGTGTGTGTGTGGAGTTTGCATGTTCTCCCAGTGCATTGTAAGTTTCCTCCTACAGTACAAAGGCATGTTGTTAGGGTACCTGGTGTCTCTAATGTTCTCCTAGTCTCCTAGTATTTGACTCTGTGTATGTACCCTGCAGTGGCCTGGGATCCTGTCCAGGGTTTACCCCAACCTTGTTCCAAAACTATTTGGCATAGGCTCCAGGTAACCCCATCATGACCTTAAGCAGGTTAAATTGATGGAAGATTGGATATTTAAAAGTATTTTACAAGCACCACCTGGTGCAACCAAGTCTGATAAGATCGGAGATGCTCATAGGAGCTGAGATCCCTAATCCCGCTTCGCTTAGTCTCATTGTGAGTGAATGGAGGCATGACGAGCGCCCCTAACCCCGCCCCCGCCTCTAACCCCGCCCCCGCCCACTCCCCTTTTCTTTCAAAAACGTCGAAAACACTCAACGTTGGCTAATTTCCACACCTTGCCATTATAGCTACTTCTATACATTTCACAATTCAGATATTTTTCGTAATAAAATGGCGTAAATATAAATACGGCCACAATGCAGACTTCCGCGCAGTCACCTAGCGCCACCGTCTAATGTCAAAATCTAAAAAAAAAAAAAACACACATATCCAAATTCCCCACGGTTCTTACCTCTAAGGTGTAATTTTTATTAATATTTTCGTAATTTTTCCATGCTTCGCTGCGCGCCTCCTCGTCCATATTAAGGGCTCGGCAGAGGTCTTCAAAGCCGTGTTTCGTTTTCTGCAAACTCTCTTCCTCCTCGCTCATTTTTAAGCAATTTATGTCAACGGTGTTAATGCTGGACAAGAAAAAAATATATGCTTCTTCGGTATTAATCCGCAAAACAGTCGCTGCAGTAACAGCAAAGACACTCGGTTACGCTGTGAGGTATACTGGTAGCCATATCATTGTTTTCGTACTGTACGATATGCAGTAATGTACAGTGCAGCCATTTAAATGCCCTTTGACTGACAGCTGCTGCCCTGCGTAGTTGGCTTACGACAAATACGTACCCCCTTAGAAAGACTATTGTGAGCGTATAACATTCGGTAAAACGAGCTTGCGTAAGGCAAAGGACCCGCCCCCAACTCTGTATCGTGGATGCGGATTGGTTTTGGGAGAAGTCCTTCAAGAAGCCAAATAAAAACTTCCTGCTGCCTACCACGCCTTTTGGACTACTTCCTGTAACAGTGTGCATCATATGAATATGTAGGGTTGCAGTAACAATATTTTAAAAGAGATGTTGAATTTAACAATATATACTTTGCAAACAAACCTGATCTATTCTCGGAACTTATCTAGACATTCATATAAACATTTCCCCTAAACTAGAAGGGCGACATCAAATATAAATGTTATGTAAATTCGAGCAACATAATGAGCATTATTGGGTGACGATATTGTCGGTTAGCTCAGTGCCCATTTACTAGCTGCTTTTTCATTACGTTTGACCCTATCCTAGACGTAACAGTTTTGGATGCACTGAGCAGAATGATCTTTGAAACTATTACCGTATAAAGCAGTGTTACGATAAATCCTAATAGACATTTCCGTACAGCCTAATTGTTATATATACCATTAACTCTAAAGACAAACACCACAGATAATCAGTTAACATTTTAAATAAAATAATCTTATGCTTCCTGCATATAATTTCCTACGAAATAATTGATGATTTACAAAAAAATTGTCAATTGAACGTCATTTAGTTACAAAAACCACACCATACAACTGGTGCAAATAAAACTTATTGAAAAAATATTTAGTGAAGAACAGATACAAGGAAACGCACATTGCAATTTGATGTTCATACATGTATTTGATTTCTTTTTTTGCTTGTTGGTAATTCCTTCCTGGCAGGTAGTCAGATAATGGTTGGTATTTTGCACAGTGACAGGTCATTCCTTAGATAAACATAGCAAATACAAAAAATATGCTTTATTCGCCATTTGCACAAGTACAGGTACATCTGGATGCTTTTGTTCACTGACCCTATCTTGCTCTCCATAGCTTGGGAGTCACAGCACAGGGTCAGCTAACGTGCGGCGCCCCTGGAGCTGGGGGTTAAGGGCCTTGCTGAAGGGCCCACAGACGTGACTGTTCTGCCAAGACCGGGGCTTGAACTGGCAATCTTCTGAAATCCTTAGACCTGACACGCTATACATGCACAAATGTGCAACTGTGGTCCAGATGAAAACACTTGCCAAGGTTCCGATTAATGATGTGCAAAGTGACATTTCAAAGGTGTGATGTACAGACAAAAATAGTTTGTGTTTTGTCTAAAAACTGTCAATAAATAATACCACGTTTTTTTTTATTAACTTATTTTATTGGTGCTTGGTATGCTTTTGGGCTATTATAAGAAAGAACATTAAAAGCTATGAATATGAATGTGAGTTTCATGTTGCATCAGGCCTCTCTGACCTGCAACAGTGTTGTCACGTTCTTGCTGTATAATCATGTCCAAATACATTTTTACACCAAGTAGACTGCAAGGTAGTGTTCTGAGAAGGTGCCATGCAACAGATAGTTTACAAACAGTTCCCAGGTCAAGAATATCCGACTTACGGACAACTCATACTTACAAAGTGACTGCTATAACGCCTATCATATTAAAAATTTGGGTTAAATAAAATGGTTTGTAATAACGAACGCACATACAATTTTGTGACATTTGTGAGAACATTGTGCAGCTTCAGCGGTTCCTTGGCTCTGGGTACAGCACAGTACTATATGTAATAACTTATTATTACTGTATAATTATTATGCACTCTATTATTATTTTTCCAACATACCTACAAGTTTGACTTAAAGACAGACTTAGGGAATGGATCTCGTTCATAACCTGGGGACTGCCTGTATATCGCACATCGACAACTACTGAATTAGAGCTGTTTCTGCATCCCTGAATGTTAAGATGACACATGTAAAATACAAACTCTGGAACATTTACATGTATAAGCTGATTCCCAGACTTGGTTCTGCATTACATAATTTTAAGTACAATGTAAGACAACCTCTAGAACTATCCGTGACTGCACTCATATTAGAACACACCAAGAGAAGAAATATGCAAAACATTAAGCACACTTCTGCAGGTATTTCCCAAAAGAAATAGGGTGGATGATTAACACAACAATGAAGTGGTACAGATTACAGTTGCAGTCAAGTTGAGGAGGTAACTTCAGCAATCTGTTACATCAACCCCAGCACATGACTGAAGCAGTGAACCAAGTCCATTTAAGGTCATCTTGGGTCACAGCAGTGTCTGCCAGTGATAAATAACAGACAGAAAGACAGAGGGTATCAGATGTGGGCTGCTTTGCCAAGTACCCTGCCTATGCTCTTTATCAGAAAATAAATAAGGACAAAAACACAGCGATGCTGCACAATTTCTATTTTCCTATCATCAATCATCATTTAAAATGATTGCTTTAGCCGATTATGGTAGAAATCCTTGTGTGGTGACAAGTGGGTCAATTACAGTGAATACATCAGTGTTGGTAGCTAAATATATTTATTATGTTTCAGTAATTATACAAAAACCAGTTCAACATTGATGTTACAGATGGAGGGTGCTGGCGTGTCTATAGCCAGAAAAAACACATATTTGTGTGCGTGTATGCATATATACACATACACAAATAAAATAGATATTAGATACTAGAGAACAGTCCTTTTACACAGCTGGAGCTGAACTACTAGGGTAGAACCTGCACAGCAGAACTCTAGATACACATAAAGGCATGTTGTGAGCATAGTCAAATACTGCCACAAATAAAGTTTTCCACAGTGCAGCTCAAATACAACCATTCCATAAGCGATTAACTGAACGGGATAGGAAAATTTCTCAAAAAGAGAAAGAAAAAAAAATACAACAAAAACATACAGAATGAACTGCAAAATAGCCAAGTACGGCCCAAGGAAAACAAAGATCATCGAACGCCGAGTTGGTCTGGACTACAAAGATCCATAACCCATGTCACATGTTGTGTGACGTTTCAAAATGCAAAAGTATTACAGTGTGCTGCCGTGTCCTGTTTACTTTGCGCGCCTGAGAAGAAGTAAATCGAACTGTGAAATGGAACTGGACCCCTACCATGGCACCACTATACAGTCAAAAAGTATATTACACAAAAGTCCTAGTGGTCATTTTAGCAAGTTGTCATTTCACTACAATTAAGAACTGCATCATTCAAGTCCCCAAAATATACATATATATACACTTTGATGACCTCAGCCCAGCTGTACTGAAGTTCCACGAAAGTGGAAGCCTATCACACTGACTTCTGATGCTATCTGAGATGGGTCTGGGTTTTCTCTGAAGAACTAGGAAGCCCTCAAATGGTACACAGTCCCTGTGTATCATTAGCTGGAGGACAGGACCCAATCCACTCAAAGGAAAAGAGATTGTGGCTTGGAGTAGGACTGTGCAGGATGCAGCCGAAGACACAACACAGAAACGGACAGATAAAACAAGAACACCAAGAAGGAAACAGAAACGCACAGTGTGCCCATGGAAGGTTCTGCCAAGCAGGAGATTTCCTAACGGTCTCTAGAAAAAGTGCAGAACGCTGGAGGCTGTCCTATAAAATGGCAAATGGCGAGGAACGCCACGCGCTTACACGCTAAGTGAGGTAAAAGCCGGAAAACCAGCCCACTGGAATTCCCTTCCATTCCACGGGTCTCCAGAACACTTTGTTGTACCTGAATTTTTAAATGCATTTAGCGGTGTTGTTTAAAAAAAAAAAAAAAAAAAATGTAATAAGAGCCTTTCTTCCATTGTTCCATTGACAGAAGTGGAATTTGGCACATATTGGGTAAGAGTTTCATCCCCAGCTTCTTGACCTTCAGTAAGACCTTGGTATCATATCCAAGTCACGGCAGACTTGGAAATAAAAAGTGTGATCTGCAGTCAACTGGGATTTTTGTACAGCAGCAGTCGAGTTGGTGAAGTGTAGCTCAGTATAACAGACTACTCCTATACTTCTGTACGCAAATAGCGCAGCAGGAGAACCACACACTAAGACATACACACAAATTAGTGTGTGGTGCAACCGGGCGCTTGAAGAGGAGTCCTCTCCCGTCAGAGCTAAATGGGCTTTTCTTCATTTGGAGTTTCGGAGTCGCATAGAGAGAGACAGACGGTTGAAAAACGGCGACCGTGGAAATAAGAGCCGCATCGTCCCCCGGGGCTCTAAAGACGAGATGGCCAACGTCCAGGATGCACAGCTACAATGACATTCATTAGCTGCCCGAGTTATTGCTGACATTTCCAAAAGCTCGATCTGTAAATTATAAGTGTTTAGGATCTGGAAAAATTATTTACAACTTAAACCAAAATATGTATAAAGCCCCCCCCCAACTCCAAATATATTAAATGTACAGTTCACACTGAGCATTATTTTTTTTAATAAAATTAAATCCCAACATAATTATAACAATAATGCCTTTGCCTCTTTTTTGTTGCAATTGTACATCATTGTGTAGTACAAGTTCACAAATTTCAGAAATCTAATAAAGTTTGACATGCAAAATGTCTCTCAAAACAATATTGTACCTTTGAACAAACACTGAAAATTCATTTCAGCTTCTCTAGATACAGTTTCTTTTTAATTTTTTTCCTTTATTACACAATACTTTAGTTTTGATATTTACAAAAAAGAAAAAAAAATACAATGTAAGTGCACGGTAATTTATATATCCATACATATACATTGCAAGGGTACATGGGGGTCAGTCTTCATCGCTGGAGTCAGAGTCTTCAGAGGAGGAAGATGAGCTGTCCGACTCAGAAGAGGAAGACTCTACTTTATTGGACCCTTCTGCTCCACTGTTATCTTCTCTATGTCCTGTTGACCCCTCCTCTTCATCCTCGTCCTCTTCATCCTCGTCCTCCTCCTCCTCTCCGGACTCCTCTGCCTCGGCCGGCCGCGCTCCCTGAGCCGGCGAGCTGAGAGGGGCGCGTTCCGTGTCGCCCCCCCGCCGTTGCTTCTCGGCTGCGCCGGGCTGGGGGGACGCGGACACAGGGAGGTTAAGGCCTGGGTTAAGCAGCATCCCTGGGTACAGCATGCCGGAGAGGAGCAAGGAGTTCAGTGCCAGTGGGGGGGCGGAGCCTGCTGCGGCAGCAGCACTCAGGGGGGCAGTGCTGCCAGAGGCAGACGGGGTGGTGCTCTGAGCCTCTGTCCTTTCACCTTTAGCGTCCATGGGCTGGGGCGGGGCCTTGGGGGCGGAGTCACTGACAGCGCTTCCCTTCTTCCCATCCTCGGCTTCGCCCGCCTCGCCTGCTATGCCATCCTGGCCTTTGCCCAGCAGGCCGCCCGCTCCCAGGAGGTTAGGCAGCCCCGCCATACCAGAGAGCATCATGGGAAACATGGCGGCCAGGTTGGCGGCGTCTCCAGCGCTACTGGCCAGGCCCCCTGGCAGGCCCATGAGGCTAGCAGCACTGAGCTGCAGCGACTGCAGGCTCTGGAGGTTCTGCTGCAGGGCCTGCAAACTGGACAGGTCCACCCCCGATAGCAGCCCATTGGCCAGCAGGGGTTTGAGGCCGAGGGCTGAGGCTCCAGCTCCGCCTGCAGCCGCCGCCGCCGTCCTCCCCAGCATGCTCTTTGGCCGCCGGCCGCGCCGGCTCACCTCCTCGGGGACGATGGGTCCAGTCAGGATGCGGTCGAACATGCTCTCTGGGAGGTAACCCTGCCGGGGGAAGGAGGCGGAGACCAGCACGTGGTCACAGTCAAAGTCACGGTCATGGACGGAAACTCAGCTGCTCCATCCCATAATGTCATGCCGCCAGGATAAATGAGAGCACGTCAGTGGGGCAGGGCTGAGGGACTCACCGACTGTTTCACCACATCGGCCCACTCGGGGGGGACACCATACTCAGGGTTCTCCTGCAGGAAGCGGCACAGGTCCTTCAGGGGCGGAGCAAAAGCTCCACCCACCTATGGGGAGAGAAGGACAAGAAGCTCAGTGGGGAATGGAAGGAAGAAGCCCAGGATCTTTCAGGTAGGGAAGGGGTGGAGTAGGAGGCGGAGACTGAGCTCGCCTTGCGGGCGTTTCTCCTGTTGATGATCTGCACTCGCTCCTCGCCTGTCAGGCTGTTGACGTCGATCTTGTTGGGGTTGCGGCAACGGTGCCTCTTCTGCTTCGGCCGCCCATCCGGAAACTGCATCCTGCTGACCCCCTGTGCCATCAACAGAGACACCCAGCAAGTGCCGATTGCATGATTACTGCCAGGTCACCTCAAACGATCCCAGAGATATCCCATCCTCCCACAAGGTGAAGAGACAATCTTAAATCTCATTCTTTTATAAGGTATTTTGCCCAAAATATTACATTGAATTAGCTAGTTATTAAAAATAAAATCGCAGCTGTGGTTTGCAAACATGAAGAGGATAGAGGGTGGTGGGACAGCTCACAGGGATGAAGGCCCCCACGTCCGCCACAAAGCCTGGGTGCTCCTTCAACCACTGGTCCAGGTCCCTTCTTCTGGGGGCGTCGTCACCAGCCAGCCGCGTGCCGTCCTTCAAGTTGATGACGGGGACTCTGCTTTCCAGGTCCATTGGGGTCTGCCCATACCCCAGAGCGGGTGCCACGACTGGGCTGGAGTGGGTGCCACCAGACCAACCAGAGGTCACCTGGGGGTGGGGCAAACCAGAACATGGTATAAAGTTACCTGGGCTGCCACCTAGCTTGCCACACAGATGCATATCACACATGGGAAAACACACAACACACCATTATCAATATGACGTTATCAACGTGACATTTAGGCTCATACGGGTAAAAAATGCCCCAGAGCATGACAAGCCTAGTGTTGCAATTTGCATATATTTTTATATTACCCCTTAGGTTAAATATAAACAAATCCCCAAAATTCATATATTAATTTAGAAATACAGAGCACTTTATCAGTGTTATAGATGTGACATCAAACAGACTTTTACATGGAATTTCCCACAAGCTTATCCTGAAGCTAAAACACCTCCAAGTACTGGCAGAGTAGGTGAGAGGGGGGGGTAAGGAGCAGGCACTGATTACAGCGCGTTGCCGCACGCATCACATGACAGACCACCTCAGGGATGAGAACCTGAGTGCAGCCATGTGGTGGGTGAGACCGCAGCACCACACCAGTCTGAATGGACCAGTGTGAGTTTTTTCCAGTGGCTGGACTGCCAATCCTGCCACTAACCCCCAAGTTTTCCCTCGTAAATTGGAGGACCTCCTTATAGGACTGGGTGTAGATTAACGTCATACCCAGGACGAAGCAATTGCAGGTTAAGGGCCTTGCTCAAGGGCCCAATCGAGTAGAACTACTCTGTGCATTCCCGGGATTTGAACCAGCAACCTTCCAGAGTGGAAGCCAACTTAATGCAAGAAAGCACCTTGTCACAATGTTAAGTTGGACCTTTCAAAAATCTAAGTATCCAAAGTATATCTAAAATCATAGTTAAATACAATCATTGGCCAAAGTCTTAGACATGCAGATGTTTATAGTCTTACATGTTTAAATACTATAATTAACATTTGAATATTATACAAGGTCACATCGGAGATCTTACATGGTCCGGAACTGCGGAGGCCCTGCTCTTGTTCAGAAGCAGGAGGTCCACCCCTTCCACGTTCTTCCGCCTGCCCCGTCTCTTTTTCACGAGAGGCTGCCCGTCCACGGTCCCATTCACCCTCATCTGCCCCATGATGCCTGTGGGGAATCAGAAGGGTCAGAGGTGCTGAGTTCAGGGCCAGGGAACCTTAATGTGACCCAGGCATGGGCTGATCAGGCAGCAGCCCCGTAAGAGGGGTACCGTGGGACAGGGCCGGATGAGGCTTGGTGAAGTCGGCCAGGCTGGCATCCGAGGCGCTCTGCAGCTCCTGAAGGCGGGCCAGGTACTGCTGCTGACCCAGGGGGCCGTCCTCAGCATCCAGGGGCCGCTTCTGAGGTCCGGCCTGTTTCTGGATGGTCAGCTTCAGGGAGCCGTCCTACGAAAGCAGGAGCCCGGATCAGGTGTGGGAAAGTAGACCGATTGTTCCCCTCCGGAATTTTCACCAGGACAGCAGAGTCAGAACCATCACGCTCCATACCAACGGACAACCTGAGACCATATGGGCTTCCACTGCAATCGTGGCAGATCACATGTGGAGCAGCAGTCTGGTTGTAGTCCTTTAAAGTTCAGGTTTGCTGCCAAACTGACTGTATTTAGAAGCAATTCTGTCTGTGTCTGGACAATGACAGGATGTGTGTTGGTCTGTAGCTTCAACAGCAACATTCTTTTAGCCAACAGTGACACGAACAGAAGCTGAAACTCTCAGTAGGTGGGACCATCTATGCCAAAATTGCCAACCCGATGATTGAGATCAACAGGCTGATCACCAAGACATTCCCAGTGGATCTTGACATCGCTAAACGACCCACCAATAGGACACACTAAAAAAATAAAAAATAAAAATAATGGAATTTTTCTTGCAAAAGTAGACTGCACTACAAAAATGTTGGACACCACTAATCACTACCTGGTTTATTCCAGCTACTGTATTGGCCCTTATTGGATTAAATAAGCAGTGATTGACGGATTGGGATTTTTCTGTCCACTGCTGATTTCAAAGTCAACATTTCCTCCCTCACCATCACTGCAAAAAGAGGTTGTCCTCACCACTGAATGCAGACATGCAGGAGTATGGTGACATTGCCTATTGACAGACTTGAAGCTTCTAAAAGCTTTCAAATGCATTAGAAACATTGAGAATAAAACTGGCGACTTGTGTATTTCCCATGTTGTTGTAATAAGGGACGGAGTAATTGAATCTTAAACAGTGATGAGCCCATGCAGGCAGACAAGCCCAGCATATAAACAGACAGGTGAACTGGCCGCATCTTGCAAACCCCCCCCATACGCTGCCTGCTGTGTGAATTAATAGAGTTAGGGGGGGCTATCATATTGCTGCCAGTTTTTATTATTCTACTCTGCGGTGCCTTGCAGAAATCCTGAGCGGATCAGTGTGTCGCATCTCCGCCGCCCGACTTTCTGTGTGGGTGGGTGGGCGGCGTGTGCGTGTGCGTGTGCATGTGCGTGTGCCGCTATAGGCGAGGCGGCAATCTTCCCAGGGCACAGAAAGGCTCAGCTAGGTAGCAGACAGACAAGTGCCTAAAAACAGATCATACCTCTGCAGATTAAACGACTTCACTAAAACCACAAAAACCCTGATGCAGACCGAAATAAAGAGGAAAATGAAAGGCACAAGCAGCCTTTAAAGGTACACAAAATGTAGGCAAATGGGGGCTGTAACAGGACACATATTTGTCGTGTGCTGTTCAGTCACATCATTTTCGCTTCAGAACGCAAAATGAAACGAATGAATGCATTTCTTGACAAAGGCGGAATGTAAAGTCACAAGTAAATGTTCAACACAGAAAACATGCTTATTGTAGCTGGTTACAGTCAGTCATAATTGGCAGTTTGGGAACATTCTGCTTTCCCAATAAATCACACCAACACTGGAGAGAGAGTAGCTGATAACATCAAGACTGACTGTCAGCTCTGTTATACCAAACTCCAGTGCTTGAAACACATCCAACAATCATTTGAGATGACATCATCCGAGCGCAAGTACAACTGCAGCAAAAGCAGGCAACTGCCTCTGTGGCATCTAAGGGTGCTTTTCCACTGCACCAGGCACTGTAGGATTGCTACTAAAAATTCCCCTTTTCATTGATTTCCGGTCCAATACCAGTAGAAGTACAAATACCAAAAGTACCAAACTAGTTACAAACTCAAAAAATTAACAAGGAGCAAAGTAACAAAGTGACAAATGAAGAAACAAAAGCTTTAATTGCGATAAGGTTGGAAGACGAGATTCACCAAGATCTGGATGCCAAAAAAAACCGTGATATGATGTTTTGCCACACTGGCCACCCCTAACTCTAGCTGTATATTTCATCCATACTTATCACTTGTCTTCCTATTTCCATGTTCACAAATAATCACAATCTTGCACGGAATTCTAATATAAAACACTGGTTGATAAAACTAATTATAAGAAGCAGCAACATAACACCTAGCATGTCTTCCATTTTTCAACTGAAACGTTCTGGTTTGTGACAGTGTCATTCAGCGCTGGTTCCTGTTTTAACACCAGTGGAAAACCATCACAAGATCTTTTTTGAAATACCAAAAAGTACGGAACCTAGTGCAGTGGAAAAGCATTCCAAAGCACATTTTCAAAAAAAGATACATATTTAAAAAAGGTTATGAGGTCTACAGATATGTGACCACAGTCAGTAATAGAGATTGCGAGGTTCCCTTCATTATGACATGTTATTATGTAGTCTTATTTTTGAAAAAAATATTTTCCAAATTCATCTTTACAATGAGCAAATAAGCGTCTCTAAGGGTTTGTTATTTAGACACGATGACAGGCACATTGCCTTTGGATTGCAACAGTTCCTACATTGTGTTTGCACTTAATAATAATTTAAAAACAAATTCTGTTTTCCCTCCTGTACCGAAATTGCACCGAACTGTTAAACTGAAACTGAGGTTCGTACTGAACCATTAATTTTGTCTACTGTTACACCCCCAAGTCAATTATAAAATAAATTGTAAGTAGATGCTGTCGGAACAACAACAATGTATTCCCTGGACAGTCCCGTCACCCCCACCCCCATCTAATCCCTACTCCCCCCCCACACCCCAAAATCTACAGTCTCTAGCATCCCTACACACTCTCCTCACCTCTTCAAAATATCTTTATCAAAAGCTCAGCTGTGTGACTTTCCTCAATGGAATCAGGTTCACTAGATCTAGGCGGTCCACCATGTCCACTAATAAGTGACACCGCTCCCAAAACCATATGCATTTCCCAGCATGCTTTTCTGGAACATGCTTCTTTTTACCTTTGACCTTTGAGGAGAGGCGGAGGGTTCCTCGGGGGGGGCGGCGGTCCGGTCCAGCAGCTTGGTGGTGTAGAAGGAGGACACCACATTGCCCTCGTAGGTGCGCCTTGCTGTTGGCCACACCCCCTTCAGCACGGCCTGGCAAATACTATCCAGCCGATTGATCATGACTCGGTCCTACGAGTGCAAGCAAATAATAACAACAGTAAACTACTTTTCACTCACACATCTAGTGTGTAAACAATCCAGGAAAAAATGTACTCCTCCCTTGGGGTAACTCAAACCCAACAGCAGCTCACATATATGCAGATTAGGGCTGCTATAATACCTTTGGCCAGTAGGAGGCAGCCAGCATGTAACCCTCCTGGAAGGGGTTGGAGGAGCCAGGCAGGCCGTTCTCAGTGAGGTAGCTGTCCTGTGTCTCGTCCTGCGTGGTGCTGATGGAGGCGGCGCTGTCTTCATCAAAGCCCTTCACATTGGGGGGCGGTGGCACTGAAATGCACCAATCAGCAGTCAGTCTGCGGCAGGCCACACCTTCCTGCTTACCAGCAGGGGGCGCCCTTCCCTGCATTCAATTTATTTGTGCAACATAAATGTAGATACAAGATGTTTCTATTTTTTCCCCGCGCATCATATGTATCCTAGTAACAAGGGTAAGCAATATAAATATTAAATATTGTACTTTTTACACTTCATAACTAATAATCTTCATAAGCTGTGCAACTCGATCACCCGACTCACCTCTCTTGGCATCCTCCTCTCCCTCGCTCTCACTGTCCTCAGAGGAGGACGAGGAAGAGGACGAGGAAGACGAGGAACCTGAGGAACACGAGGAGGAAGAGGAAGAAGAGCTGGAGCCGGAGCGGGAGCAGGAGGAGGATGACGAGGATGAGGAGGAGGAAGAGCGCGAGGAGGAACAGGACGAGGAGCCGTCGGAGTCCGAGGCGTCCCGCCGGCTCCGCTTGCTGGCCTTCTTCTGCTTCTTGGCCGCAGAGTTGGGCGTGAGGGGTTTGGTCCGGGCCGCCACCATGCGGCTCTCACTCTCCCCCTTGGCGGGCCCCGTCTTGTCTTCCAGGCCGGATGGTGTTGGGGGCCCTGTTGGGGGGCTCCAGTGCCCAGGCTGCACTTTGCCCTCCCTGATTTCGTCCTCGGATGATGCCTCCTCCTTGGGTGTCACCTCATCCTGAAGCACCCTGGGTGGGACGTCATGCTGCTGGGGAGTGCCGGCTGGCGGGGACCCCCCTGCTGACGGGAGCTGGGCGTGAGGAGCAAGGAGCGGCGTGGCAGTGCGGCCCGGAGCCCCCGCCTGCTGGCTGTAGGCATGCTGGGCTGCCGTGAAGCCCAGCTCAGGGTCACGCAGGATGTGGTAGTCTGTGCGGCTGACGCCGTGCTTGGCCGCCCCGATCAGGAGGTCGCGGTCATGGGGCCCCGGCTCCCACCACACGGGCAGGTCGGGTCCCGGCTGGCACAGAGCCAGGCGCTCGTAGAGCTGCGGGTGACGCAGCACTTGTTCCCGGACCTTGCGGAGGAGCTCGATGCGATAGAGCGTGCGGGACGCCCTCTCCTCCGTGATGGGCTGGATGGAGATGGAGGGGTCCACGAAGCCTGGAAGCACCAAAAATATACTTTCGATTCATTTCCATTCACGGTTGTCTCGGTAACCATGGAATACTGGGACACCCGCTCTCATTGGTCACTCACCGATGTCTTTCGGCGGCAGGCGGCAAACCCGGCGGCACATGGCCGTAAACGCCCAGAGGTATTTCCGCAGGCTCTCGTCAGTCTTCTTGTGCAGCCGTGCCATGGCGCGGAACTTGGTCCAGTCGAAGCGGCCCGCCTCGGGGTCGAACACCACTCCGAAGGTGGACACCACGCGGTAAAAGTCGGCTTCTTCCCGACGGGTCCACCTGAAGCGAGGTAATGGGTGGGCTTTGCTGAGCGACAGGCTCCCCTCTGCCCGGGACTGGGCAGAAATGCGGGTAGCGGGTCTCCGCCTCACCTCTGCTGCCGCTCCATCTTGGCGGCCATCTTGGGGTTGAGGGTGTCGGTGAGCGTGGGCGCCAGCAGGGCACAGGGTGGGGCCGGCAGGGCCTGCTGCGTCTGGTGGATCTGCAGGATCTGCCGGCTCTTGGTGTAGCGCTGCGAGGCGGTGATGAGGCGCCGCAGGCGTGCCGTCAGTGCAGATGGCGGCGGCCAGTAAGCAGAGTCTCCCTCCGCCACAGCGCCACCTTCTGCCACACAGGAGACCCGTCAGTAACCCACTAAAAACTCATAATTAAGCAGGATTGTTCTGGATTAGGCTGCTGTGTATTTCGGGATTGTGATTCACCTCCAGTAGTGTCGGTAATGACCAAGTCGCCGGAGGAAGACGCATCATCCTGCGGGACAGGAGAGTGTTTACAGTCACATTTAGGACCCCCCGATTCCTCCCCACCTGGAGAATGGCACAGAAAGTGTTCCAGCAGATTCGTCCTATGATACCCTGACTGTTACCTCTATGTCATCCTTTAGCAGTGCTGGAGCAGGCTTGTATTCCGGGTCGTCCACATCACTGAGTAGGAGAAAAAGGACCATGAGGGAAGGCAGAGGTGGGACACACAGCAGCAGGATATAGAAAGGCGGGACTTCCTGTTTTAGCCCCGCCCCCAAGCTTCAAGGGCAGGACCATACCAAAGCCAAAATAAAAACAAACTACTAACAATCAATAATTGCCATGCCCTTTAAATAAACCGATTCACGTTCTTGCTGAGACGGGTTATTTATAAACAGTCTGTCCCACACTGCGTGCTCATAAGCACCATGGTAGTCTGCAATATTTTGGTCCAAGGCCTTCAGGAAGGCATAATCAGTAAGAATGACAGATTACAGCACGTACACTGCAGACAATTAGCAAGTAAATGAGGCAAACGGTGAGATTAAAGCCAGCATGGTACAGGCAGTGCTCACTGCGTTTCCATCACAGACAGCACTGCGCTCTGACTCAGCAGTGCCGCGGTGGACCACGTACCCGTCCATGAAATCGTTGGCCCTCTGCTCGGCGGCGATGGCTTTCTCGTCGGGCCGGCCGACCCGCTCCAGGAAGCAGAGGGCGGGATCCGCGCGGATCGTGTTGTACTTCTCGTACCCTGCGGTGGGGGGAAGGGCAGCCATTGCAGTTCACTCATTTCACCTCTCTGCTTTAAGCAGTTACGCCGTCTCTACTGGTAGCTACTTGAGTACATAAAGACCCCAAAAAAATCACAGAAGGTACTAAAGACGCCCCCTGGCAGCCGTCAGAAGAGACTCTAATGCTCGCGGTTCTTCCTGAATAATCTCCAGGTTTCGGGGCAATTAAGGAAAATGGTGAAGACCCAGAAGCTCCATCCCCAGAAGAGATTCTTCAGCGAGAATGTAGCGAGTAACGGCTCTGTAGCAGTAGCTGATGATGGGTGGGGGGGGGACGACTCACCATGCTTATAGACCCCCAGCAGGAGGCTCTTGTCCGCCCCAGCATCCCACCACAGTGCGGGCAGCTCAGAGTGGCCCAATTCAGGGACCCAGATCTCGATCTCGCTGAGGACGGCAGAACAAAGCAGAATGAAAATCAGACACACACAAACACACATTGCCAAAAATCCACAGAGATACGGAGAGTGTGTGAAGACAGTCGCCGTGTGATGACAAGAACATCTGTCACTCATCATTTCCAGCACATCACATGAGTGTCAGACAGGGTAAACACACTAACGGGCTGGAATAGATGTCTGGGATGTACATCACAGCACCCTGATGTTGCCCGTTTTTTTGTTACGGGAATCTAGAAAAAAATTCTCGTTCATTTTCTAAACTCCTGCTTGGACTTGGCACACCTTCAGGTAAGACCCTAGATTTGGCGAGGGCTGCCAAAGGACCACGACCATGTCAGGTGTTCGCTAAACCTCAAACTGACAGAATGTGGGCCACCAGAGATCTGACACCAGAGGTCCAGAACGGCGCCGGCTGATTTTCAGTTCCCACCTGGATTCCGAGCCGCCCAGAACCTTCTCGGCCTGGTTGCCGATCACCTCCTGTTTCAGGTAGTAAAGCATTCGAACCCGGAGCAGAACCCTGCACAGAGAGACGAAGGGGCGTCACATGCAGTCACGGTGAAGGACCAAGAATCTTGGGTTCAAGTAGACTGGGGGGGCGGGGGTTGCGGGGAGGGGGCTCACTGACACTAGCTGCAAGCACAGCGTTGATCACACCCCCCCTCCCAATTCCCTCCAGTCTGCAGGGTTCTGACAGCTCTTCCCTCCCACCCGTGCCTCCAGGGCAGTGGTACAGCCCATGAAAAGCTGCTTCTTCCTGTATTCGTCACGGCAGACAAATCACCCTGACAGAGTGAGGCCAGTGTGGGAATGGAGAGCAAGCCGCTTCACGCAGGGCTGCGTTTATGGCCTCACTCGCTCCCGCATGGCAGTTAGGGCCCCGCATGCGTCTACCGTTACATCAGTGAGCTACCTAAATCAATTCGATTCCATCTTATTCATATATAGTGTTTTTAATGAGAAGCACTGACACAAAGCACTTCACCGAGTCCGGGCCCTAGGGTCCCTGGAGAATAAGCCTGAGGCGACAGCGCCAAGGCAGAACCAGGGGAGAGAGCACACTCCATCGCAGAGAGATTTTAATATTACTTTTTATATTATTTCTGTTTAAGCACCGCTTTGTAACTTTCTCACCGTACACCAGACCAGCTCGAGTCCCGGGGCCCACAACACCCAGATCAAACACCCCGAACAAAAGGCTTCCGGAGGAAGGGGCTTCACTCCATGTCTTTACCCTGTGATGGAACAGCACCCCAATCCAGTATGCTCCCTGCCCAGTGCTCCCAGCAAAGGGCTCCATGCTCGGTGTGACCCGTCACTGGACGGATGGATTGACGGATAGGTTTCCTTGTGTCCCCATCGTTTCGATTAATGTCATTAAAGTATTAATGACTTACGGTTTTTAATACATCATTAGGCACCATTAAGATGGATGTGTTCCTCCTAGGTTTCAGTTTGAGACAGCTTGATGCAGCACTCTTGAGGACCTCGGTAGGCCCCCCCGATGGACAATAACTCACTACGATATCCCTATGAGGGAGGGGGGTTGGGGGGAGGGCCTGGGACGACACTCACTTGTTACAGTGATGTCGCAGATGCTTCTTGTAGCCGTCGTCTTGCAGAAGGTGTTCCGGGTTGTGCTTTCGGATCCACTCGGCCTTCTGGATGTCGAAGGAGCTGGCCTGGGCCTTCATCTTCTTCCCCTTCCTCCCTCGGGGCACCGGCGTCGACAGCCCTGTCGGGAAACCAGGAGATCATGAGTATTTAAGAGGCGATCAGGCCCTCCTCTGCCGATGGCCGTGCAGTATACCGAAGATGCATTCTTTGGAGACCTGGTGCTTGTTTTCTTTAAGGGG
>JAODJU010000007.1:12134719-12146920 GCA_026776725.1 Gnathonemus echidnorhynchus | reverse complement strand
GGGGGGGCAGGAAGAATCAGCTCACCCAGGTGGTTCTGCAGCTCCCGAGTGCGCCCGTCCTCTGAGGGGGCGATCAGGTCCCACATGAAGCTCTTGATCTTGTCGTCGCCGCGGTAATGGACCAGGCAATAGGCCAGCAGCGCCCGGCAGATGGCCTCCACGTCCCGCTCACTCAGCTGCCGCTTGAATCGCCCGTGCAGGATGTCCCTCCAGCGCCCCCACCTGGATGCAGGTGCCGTGGCAGCAGTGCGTCAGTACGGCACGGTAAGCTGAAGGCTTAGGCCCATGTGGGATTGCTGTTGTGCCTTTAAAGGGGCACAGTAGGTCGCTCTGCATAAAAAGCCAGTGGGCTTTAACCGGCAAACATGGCAGCACACGCGGCACAGAGGTCCGCTCACCCGTACACCAGCAGGTTCTTCTCCACACGGAAGCACTCGGTGCGGCCGTAGCCGTTGAGGCGGTCATACGGCCTGCGGAGCTTGGGCTTGTCTTCGCTGTCGCTATCGCCCTCTGACAGCTCGGCCAGCTCGTCCTTGGTGGCGCTGAACGGGCGAGTCTGCTTCCGAATCCGGGGGGTGTCGATCACCAGGCTGTTCTGTAGCCCACAAAGGACGACGAGGGGAGCGGGTGTTTTTTTTTTTATTAGGATCCGCAAAACGATGGATGAGACGGGACAGAGAAACACGGCGCCCACAACTCACTCTGCCGTTAACGGTGTCCAGGTCGATCTCCGCCTTCTTTGCCCACTTGTCCCAGAAGTTGGGGTCGTCCAGAGAGATGTCTGTCCTGTTTCCAGATGCCACGAAGCTGGCCTGAAAACAAACACCACGTGATGGATGAACAGAGGTGTATCCAGGCAACGGTGATACGTTTCTCCGATGCTGCACCAGGAGGCTGTTGTGTGACTGGTGGAGACACTATCTACACCCCGGGGGGGTGGGGGAGCCAAACCTTGGCAAAAGTGGAGCCCCGGCCCTCGGACTCGATAGTGATGGTCTTTGTCCTGCGCTGGAGAATCTGATCAATGTCCTCCTCGCAGAACTTGGAGCCCTCGTCCTCCTCGTCCATGAGGGCTCCATAGGCTCCCCTCCGCAGCAGGTCTTCGATCTCCTTCTTGGAGAGTTGCTGCTGGATCTGCTGGAGGAGGGCAGGACGTAGAGGTGGTCAAGCCGGGATCGAGACGAGCTGGCTGCAGGCCTGGGGTGAACACGCAGACCATGGCCAAAGCCACGTACGGTGCTCCCCTGCCGAGCTACATTCATAAATACACCACGTATCGTATTTATGAAAAATAATAAATACCAAAAGTATCATAGGAGCAACCAGAATTAACCAGCTGTGAAATACACACAGCTTATATATCAGCTGATCCAGAACCAAGGGCGTAGATTTGGGTATGAAAGTTACCAATACTGTGGGAGCACTGTGTGTGTTTACGGGGTGGGGTGTTCGGGGCTGATTATGTCCCTACCAATGATGAAACCAAACCTACGCCCTTGTCCTTAACGGACAGACACAAGCACCAATGACAGTGGATGACATAGAGGGAGATTACCCCGCCCGCGCTGTTCTCGCGGCCACTCATGCTCTGCAGTACGGCCTTGTCCAGGCCCAGCTTCAGGCTGGCGCGGTCGAACATCTCACGCTCGTAGGAGTTACGGGTGATCAGCCGGTAGACCTTCACCGCCTTGTTCTGCCCAATCCTGTGGCAACGAGCCTGGGCCTGTGGAGGGGGGGGGCATGGGTGCAGATACGTGACAATGTATGGGGACACCCACACGCGAGGGGGGACACACATGGGCAGGAATAAACGGGGACAGAATCCCTACTTTTTATGTGTGCTACGTCATACATTCAACATGCACTGCTTCTACTGATGGTCTCCATATGAAGCAGTTTCCCAATGGGCCCCCCCTCGCTTCTGGCAACACCTGCGGCTTCCCCTGCCCTAAAGCTGCACGCTGAGCCTGTGAAATTCCATGGGGTGGGGGGGGGGGCACTCATTATTGTCAATATTTAATATTAACCTAAAAAGGTTTGATTTATCTATACCAGTGTTTCCCAATCCAGTCCTCAGGGACCCACAGACGGCCCACGTTTTTGCTCTCTCCCTGCTGCCGAGCAAGAATATGGACTGTCTGGCAGGGAGCTGAAAGGGAACAAAAACACGGACCGACTGCGGGTCCCCGAGGACCGGACTGGGAAACACTGATGTATACGATTTAAAAATACTTCGCAAAACTGCATTTATATACTATTTTGCAGCCAATTCCGAAATATAAGATGAAAACAGCTTAAGCAGTTTTTGACTACTCCCAAGTTAAACCACTTAACTGAATTTACTTCGGGAATCTGGTTGATCATATTTTCCAGATTTTTTTTTGAGGTAGGTGCATGACTGTCACAAAGAGCTCAGACGGCTATTCAGCTCAGCAGCGGCGGTCCTCTGCTGGGTGTCGAACCCGCAGCATTTTGGGTGTATGGGTTCAGTCATGCAGAACTGCCACCGCCCCTCGTTTCTCAGAACTGGGCTGTCTACACAGGCTGAACCAGGAGGCACTTCAGCTGGAATTACACTAGCCGGGAAACTCCCCCGCTGGGCTTACTGTGGCGGCTGGGCGCCGGATCCTAGTGAAATCTGGCAGTTCTGCTGACCGAAGTGGGCTGACTGATTTTCCAATATTACGATAAAAAAAAAAATCACAAAAAAGAAACATCAATCTGTGCAAGTGAATCAATCATCTATTATTTTATGTTTAAATGATTAAAAGATCCCCTGAAAAGTTACCGATTCATGACTGCGTGACCACAGCTGTCACTGAATGTGGCGTCACTGTATAAACTTCAAACCATTCGTTTATAAACAGATTTCCCAGTTGCATTCCTGGCGCAGGGCTCACCGCTGGCATTGGATCGCTCGGCGCCATGCCGTTCAATCATGTTAGCATTTACGTTTCCATGGCGACGTGGATGAAATGAAAGGCACAGGCGGTTCTGGCTGTTAGCTAATGGAGATTATGGGCTGTTAGAGTCAGCGTACCTGCAGGTCATTCTGCGGGTTCCAGTCCGAGTCGAAGATGATGCAGGTGTCGGCGGCCGTCAGGTTGATGCCCAGGCCACCGGCGCGGGTGCACAGCAGGAAGACAAAGCGGTCCGAGTCGGGCTTGCTGAAGCGGTCGATGGCAGCCTGCCGCAGGTTTCCCCGCACACGCCCGTCGATTCTCTCGTACAGGTATCTGAGGCACCAAGCACAGAGGTCAGAAATTGGTCATGGCGGACAGTCACCAAGGACACCATGTTTTACCTTATTAATCCCCAAGGGGAAATTCTCTTTTCACCTACGTCATCGTGCCCTCCATGAGACACAGATACAGGTGAAAGAGCGCTCGGGGGGGCACTATACAGAGCCAGCTGGCACACAGCACCTCTGGAGCTGGGCGTTAAGTCCCTTGCTCAGGGGCCCATGGAGATGCAACTGTCCTGCTAAGGCCGGGACTCGAACCAACAACCTTCCGGTTGAGCCACGTACCGTGCCAGCACTGTTGGCCACCCTCTTTGGTAACTTCTGTATTACTACACACTAAACAGAGTATGCTAAAGGAAAAACACACAGGGACACAGGCTCACACTGCCCCATGAGATCAAACACGGAACAGTACAGGATGGCCAAAGTTCCCAAAACTGGGACAATGGGACACTCTGGAGAAGGGTGACCCCCAAAGCCTGGAACAGCATGCAGAGAAAACCCCATTATCTGCATTATTTTTATTACTTGTCGTGTTCTCAAAGGAGCCGTTCTTCCTAAGCCCGCAGCAGCACCCACGCATTTCTTTTTAGAGGTAGCTAATGATTTGAGCGATTACAGCTACTGCTCGTGGGGGAGTCCCAGCAGACCAGGCCCTTAAGCACATGACACTTAGGATCTAACAGGATCAAAGCGCCCACACTTCGTTTTGCTTGGAACTAGCCCCGGCTAGGGCTGTCAGTCACGGGGGGAAGCCCCCCCCCCCCCCCCCGGGTCGCGAAGGGAATCCAGCTCCTCGGGAGTCACGCGTTCCTCCCACTGCCTCCTCATCACCGAGTGGCCCAGTTCCAGCGGCCTCTGGCTGCCGTCGCGCCCCGGCCTCCTCCTCTGGGGACGGTAACCTCGCGCTGAACCCCGGCTGGGCTCCACTCCGCCGCTCGCCCTTCTCGTCCCGCTCGCTGGCGGCGGCTCAGGCCTCGTCCGCGTGCCAAAGACACACAGCAGGAGAATGGAGGGGGCGGGGCAGCAGGCGGGGGGAGTGGAGGTCCAGGCGGCAGACTGTGCTGGAGACATGAAGCCTCTGAGGGGTTCTGTCCGTCTCCCTGATTATACACTGCCATTGGTCTAAAGCAGCGTTTCCCAATCCGATCCTCGGGAACCCGCAGTCGGTCCATGCTTTTGCTCCCCCCGAGCTCCCTACTGGACAGTCCACATTCTTGCTCCCCCCCCCCCCCCAGCTCGTCATGATGTTGAGTAATTGCAGAATTGCCCCCTGGGATCAATAAAGTTCATGTTAATGTTAAATACAATTTGAAACACCCGTATTTTACGATGCCCAAATTGCAGGTAACCCAAACTTACTGAACGAAATCTAACTGGCACTGTAACCATTTTGGTCATTTCCACTTACAGATTCCAGAGGAGACTATTCTGATTAGTAAAAGTGGAGGGTAGGTGGGGGTGGCGGCATATGGGTGGGGGTTGATTGACATTGTTTTCCATTCGTTGTTGATATTCTTCAGCCCATGTTCCAGTTGCAAGTGTATGGTTTATTTTGGAAGGTCTAACTAATAATTTCCTTCCAATAAAATGATGTCAGCACCTCCTGTTAAAATAAAGTTAATCCCTAAAATAACTCTGTCGGCGGAAAGTCAGTATCACAGTTGTCAGGGCTGTACAAATGTCTGTCATCATCCATTTGGGTTTAGCTTGTTCTAACACCATGTTTTTGTCCTTGCATTTCCCCCATGTGAATATTTCACACACTCTAGAAACAATCGAATTTAGTTTGGAAAAACTCTCAATACATAATGTCTCCTTGCAATTCACCCTTTCACCAATTGCAGATGCAATATCTCCATTCACATGAAACAAAAAAAGGAAATCTAAACTGTTTTATATTATACTTTCATTATTGTGTATATTGTGCAACAGCGCTATTGTTACTTGAAGCCTTGCATCACTTTTTTTTAGAAACGCAACTATAAAACTGAACAGCAGATTACAGAATGGTGTGTGTTTGTGTGTGTGTGTGTGTGTGTAATCTGCGTCGACTCATGATTCTGGCAGGATCTGAAGATGTGCTGACTGCCTCATGGCCCCATGGGATACAGGGATACTGAGTTGATACTGAGGCTGGCTGGAGAACTGGTACCTTCTCTGGACCAGGTAGCCCTCCAGGATGGAGGATTTATGGAGATTGTGAGTATGCCCTAGAGGGAACGGGGCTGCAGGACGAGCTGTTACCTTCTCTGAATGAGGTAGTCCTCCAGAATGTCCAGGCAGCGCACCATCTGGGAGAAGATGAGCACCTTGTGGCCCCCAGCTTTCATCTTGGGCAGCAGCTTGTCGATGAGGACCAGTTTGCCGGCCGACTGGATCATGGCCTGCAGGTGGAAGTCCACGGCACCGGGGCTATAAACCTCCCGGAAGTCTTCCAGGATCTTCTCCTCAGCCCCTGAGGAGATCAGACCATGTTGGGTCAACAGTATCTACAGGGTCAACTGCAATCTACAGAAGCCTACAGAAAAGCTTCATGACCCTCAACCTTGCGTTACCACTTTCACAGAATAATACTGGTCCTCGGGTGATGCCCTTCCACTGCGTTGGCAAATTCATGAAATAGCTCACAAATCAAAGATTGAACTTGCTGGAAGCATGTAGTCAGATTACAGCAATAAAGCAGGGCTGCAGGCGAAATGCATAAATATGAGTTGCCATTGGGCGCGGGGTTGGGGGGCCCACAGACTACTGTAGCCTAGGGGCCTCTGTACACCTCTATCCGCCCCTGACTGTGGGGACCAAAAGTCACCCACAATGTAATAAAAACCTGTTATTTTGACATTGTGGGGACCATTGTTCAGGTCCCCACCAAGATCTGTGAATGCAATCAAAAAACTATAAATGCTAAAAGTCTCGTACTTCGCTTGGTTACTTATGGTTAAGGTTAGTGCTGGGTAGGGGTTAAGGTTGTCATGTTAGAATTAGAGTTTTCCCCCATAGAAATGAATGGAGTGTCCCCACAAAGATACAATTACAAACCTGTGTGTGTGATAGAGACCATCAACCAATAAAAAAAATTCAGCTGGAGCAAAGCTATGATGACTTAGTACATGACGGCACTTAGTGTAGTGACTTATTACATTTAAATAGCTCTGATGAGATCATAGACAAATACAGAAGCTTTACTTAATAGTGTTCAGCCCCGGTAATGAGGTTGTTATAATAATGGCCTCTTAGGCACCTACAGATTTTTATGGTGATGCACAGTGGTGTTCAGTACCTCCAATGGAGTTGGGTTTTATAGTCATGCTGTGTGATGTTCAGCACCCACACTGGCATATAGGTTTTTATGGCAATGTTCAGCGGTGTTCAGTACCTGTGATGAGGTAAGGGTGGTTACAGCACTTGCGCAGCTCCATCATGGTGTTAACCAGGTTGGGCACGTTGGCCTGGCCAGCACCCTTGGCCAGGAAGGAGAAGTTCTTCTCCAGGATGGCGCGGTAATATTTCTTCTGGATGTTGGTGAGTTCCACCTCGATGATGGTCTCCTCCTTGGGCGCCAGCTTCTTCTCCACATCCTCCTTCAGTCTCCGCAGCATCATTGGCTTCAGGATGGCCTGTAGCTTCTGGACCTGCAAAGAGAATCAGGTACCTGCTGTCTGACAGCGTCCTGCAGGATGCTTTTGCAACTACATAAATACAGGATTATAACTCCCTTCAAAGGATTTCCCATATATCACACTATTGGTTTAATCACATAATAGTTCAAATTAATAAGCGATAGTCTGTGCTATCACAGCCTTCCTAAACCTCAAGATTAATTAACTCAGATACTTCACAGCACCCAAGAAACTGCATTGAGGAGGACGGAAAGGAAATCAGTTCCTGCGCTTTGCAGACACTGACAGCTAGGGGGTGCTGGAAGCCCCTCACTGCTCCTACCTGCTCCTCCGTCTTCAGATCCCCAAACTCCTGCATGAAGGTGCTCTCTGAGGGGAAGCGTGAGGGTTCCAGGAAGTGCAGCAGGCTGAAGAGCTCCTCCACCGTGTTTTGGAGAGGCGTGCCTGTCAGGAGGACCTTGTGCTCCTGCAACGCAGCCAGCAAGACAATTAAGTTCTATCAATTGCAGGAAGACCGGGGCACGACGTAACTCCCACACAAAAACCTCAAGGCCGGCAGCTTCTGGGTCAGCTGATGTGCCCTCGTCTGTCACATGACTCAAGCCAAGAGAAGGCAGTGACGAATCACCAGAGAGAGACCAGCTGTGGCCCACACCCTGGCAATGAATGAGGCTGTTATGAAAGACTAAATGCACGATTGTAGCTTTGAGGTTTCAAATCTGGAGAACTTCTCGGTCAATGAGTGTTTCACCCACATCCCACCGGTTACTCTGAAGGTTTGAGCTTCAATCCCACATCCACAGATACTGAATTCAAAAGTGTGGCCCAGGAATTATGGATGAAGAGAAGCACAGCCTCTCAGACAGAGCCCCGAGATCTTCCCCTGCCTGCTGAGCTCCTCAGCACACCCACCAGATTCATGAGCTTGAAGCCCTCTAGCAGCTTGCAGTTCTTGTTTTTGAGGCGGTGGGCTTCGTCGATGATGACACAGCGCCACTCCACGGCGTTGAGCTCTGGGCAGCCGCCCAGGATCATCTCGAAGGTGGTGATAATCGCCTGGAACCTGTAGGCCCCTCGGATCACTCGACCCTACGGCAAGAAGACCGCCAATGGGATCAGGGCCCAAAGCGGGAACCAGAACAACCGAGCGGGCTGAAAAGTAATGCCTGACCGCGTTGGTCACAGAGCTTATTCCAGATGAAGACCTTCTACATTGTTATGGAATATTTAAATAAAATTGTGTGGCTGGCTGTGGTCTCAGACTTACTGAATCAATTTAGACATATGATACTAACATCTGAGGTGCTAAACACCAGAGCCAAACTCCGGTGAGGAACCAGGCTTTAGCTGACCTGGCTACTTGTGCTTAGATATGTTCAGATTCACAGCACTGTGGTGGTGGTGGTGTTCAGCGACATCAATTTTCTCCTCTCAAGAAGGCACATTTTCCATGACAGCCATTCCTAACTCCTCCCCACACTTTCCTGTTCCCCTTTCAAAATCCCCACCCCCTCCAAAATGGGAATCTCCCAGCATTCCGATCACCCATTCCCATATTTGGTCACAAACAGGATATCTGCCTTAGAAGCAGAGCACCAACCACCCATGACACCAGTAAATATTATTAAATCCTTGCCCATAAAACATTCGACCAGCCTGCATAATTACACTAGTTGAATTACAGCCTTCAAAGCCAGAGAACAATGCTGCCCGTGAAGGAGCCCAATCTGACATCACTTCAGGATGTTGGCGGTTATGAAGACGGCAGTCAGCTGACCTGCGAGTCCCTGAAGTACATCTCGTATTGCTGCAGCATCTGCCGGCTGACCATGCTGCCGTGATACACGATGATGTTCAGATGCGTCCACGTGCGGAACTCGCGCTCCCAGTTGGCGATGGTGGAGAGGGGGGCGATGATGAGGAAGGGCCCCCGGATGGCCGAGCGGTAGATCTCCTCCAGAAACGTGATGGACTGGATGGTCTTGCCCAGGCCCATCTCGTCAGCCAGGATGCAGTTCCGTCTACAAGCCGGGGGGGGATAATCAATTTTTCTTAGACAACCTCGATCCTTTACTTGTAGCCAGGACGTCTATTCTGACAGCAGAGGGACTCAGGCAGAGAAAATCAGGATTTTACAGCTGGATGGGTTTGTATTCCCACACACTGGGGATAGATTATTGTCAGGGAGAGCAGACACACACACACACACACACAAACTCTGGATACAGGTATACTAGCAGGAACTCTCCACTGTTAATGTAAAACCACTAAAATTAATCAATACTGATAAATCGTGTAATACACAGTGTTGTGTAAGAGTGTTAGCCAGTCAAAGGTATGTTTGAAACTATGATATTATGTCTGTCAAAGTGTGTCAGCTTAGCCAATTCAAAACCTACCCTATAGTCACCCCAGTATTTGTAGCAAACATCCAATAGATTTGTTGATTCAACCACTACCCCACCTTGTGTGGCTAATAAAGAACTCCTCAATAATTTTAATTAATTAAAATAATTAATTAAGTGAACCGAGTGTGAAATTTAGCAAATACATGGAACAGCTGAGGTGCCCCTGAGGAGAGGTTTGGGAGCCGAAGCGATGTTCATCTAGCCATCCAACAAGACATCAGCAGAAGAAATTCTTGTCAAGTTCCACTGTGTTAGCTTTAGTCTGCATATGTTCTAATGCTTTTTTTTCTCCTGGGCAAATGCACATTTACTATCCAGATAAATGGCCTTAAACATTTTCTTTGACTGCCTAAGACTGTACACTGTATATAACAGTGGGCTCTCTCAGTTTCCCTGGTTTGGTTTTCCTGTAGGGAATAAATTTCTATTTTACAGCAGACCAGCTAGACCTCGCAAACACACACACGCACACACACACACACATGCATGCACACACACACACGCACACGCACATGTAAGTCCCAACAGGTGAAAGTGCGACTGCATTCTTGTTAATTAATTCCATCCCACTGGACGTCAGGCATGACCGAGCTCGACAGTGAAGCCAGCGGAGCTCAGCCCGTAACAGGCAGGTCTGACACATGCCAGATGGCTTTCTCCATGGGAACGGCGGGTCAGATCGGCACCTTTCTGCCCTCCTGCGCCCGCCCGTCGCCCCTGGCCCGCCGTGCCATTTAAAGCCGGCGGCGCAGTCAGGCCCAGACCGCTACCACGCAGTGCCTGCGACCCACCTGTTGTACCAGTTGAACAGGAGCCAGTTGACGCCCTCCAGCTGGTAATCCCTGAGGCGGTTGCTGCTGCGGTATTCCCGGGATTGTTCCCTCTTTTTCCAGTGACTGGCCGGAGGCCGCTCCTGCCAAGGATGGAGACATGGAAAAGCTCTTTAGCAGCCCAGGCACTTCTACTGCATCCTGAACGCATTTAATTGTCTCTGCATCCCCAGTGTGGTGGATCCTCAGACTTAACAGCATAACGAGAGGGACAGGGTGTTAAAAATGAACGTCTGTTACCAGCAGATGAGATCGGCTGGGCCCAAAACACATAAAAATACATTTTTAATACCTATCTCTGTAAAACCGTAGCAACAATCGCTGAATGGTTCAGTGAGTTATTACTCTGTAGCCGTGATCAGAAGGTTTCCAGTTCAAATCGCTGGGCTGGTAGGCTGATTACTAGCAGTGCCAAAAGCACGACTAAACCAAACTGGCTGCGTCACCACCATCGGATTTGTCGAAATGCACCGAGATGCCAATCGTCTATGTCAAGATGCATGGATTATCTGAAGGAATAAAGGGTATACTCTATATATTATTCATCATTAGTGATGCAGTATATCACGATTTATTGATGCATTCCTTATAACTCAGAACCTCAAAATAAATAAATAAAATTTCCAACCTCCCACTTAAAAAGTACTAGACAATGGCTGAATGGAATGGATCCATAATGCAAATTTACGCGCTAATTCTGCTAGCGTTTCATGCTAATATAACATGGTATGCAAGCAGAAATTGGAACACATCTTAAATCATAAAGGACACCGCATGAACAGTAAATAAGCGTGTCTTCGTTTTCACGTCACTGTCGCTCTCCAAACCCGCCACCTTTCCACATGAAGTCTACATGTTCTCCCCGTGTTCTTGCATGTTCTCTCCCAGTTCAAAATCACATTGTCGGTGAAGTTGTATCTGTAACTAGCCTGTAGTGCACACGTCTGGACCGGAGTCCCTGCTCCTGCCCTGTAATTGCTGGGATGTTCTTGCCATGACCCAGCACTGCCCTGGATGGCTGCAATAATGAATAACTATGATGGGTTTTAGCATTTCTTGCTTATTCTGTTATTTAGCATACAGCGCAGGGTATTTAAACCGAATTATGCAAACCCATCATTTCCTTAAATTACATTTCATTTCCTTTCGTAATTTGCACCTCTGCTGGTTAATGGGGTTAAGCAGTCAATGGCGCCATACCCTACATGAGCGATGCAAATGTACAAAACGCTGGCAGGTATTTTTAGAGACTACTGTACAAGGCAAATAGCCGGCGTGCTACAACTCATGTTCTACCTTTAAATAGGTCAGAAGAGGGGGGATAAAGGGAAAAAAAAACTGCACAGTAGCAGATTTCCTGTAAACCCGAGGTCTGTTATGGGGAAGCTCTGCTACGCCATTTGCATTACGGTACACGCTACAGAACGTTCCGGAATCCCACAGGAGCCCATTCGGGCTGTGATATCACTGGCCGTCCAAGGCATTGAGGCTTCTGCATCCTCACATCCTGCATCCCAGGGGTAAGGACACCCCGGCGGATTCAGGGGGTGCAGTACATTACAGGGTTTTATATAAAAATTATGAAATGATATATAGAGTGACATTATAGGGTCCCAGAACGTCCAGCTATGCCCCGACTCCCTCCCTCTCAGCTTCGCTGGGGGGGGTCTTGTCCACTCACCACCCTGCGGGGGTCGGGCCGCGCCCCCTGCAGCTGCTCGAACTCCTCGATCTTGCTCTGGTCCACGTCCTCCTTCAGCTCCCAGGTGCTGTCCTCGTAAGGTAGGGAACACCACTTCACCAGGTAGTATACCACAGGCTGGAAGGCAGGGGGGGGCGGGGCAGTTAGTGCGGAGGAGTCACGGGGACGGGGCGAGGGGGCGAGGTCCGGAACCCGGACACAGGCCCGTATGGATCGGAAACGCGGCGTGGACAGAGCGGTCACATGACAGTGGTCTGCCAGTGGGAGCGGGCAGACTACCTCTCCAGTGTCCTTGTCTTCGCAGTATGATACCTCCAGCACCCTGTCGACCTCAACATAGTCAGGGTTAAAAGGCTCCTCGTCCATCTAAAAAACAGGGGGGGGGGGGGGGGGA
>JAODJU010000007.1:12120418-12134584 GCA_026776725.1 Gnathonemus echidnorhynchus | reverse complement strand
AAAACGGGGGGGGGGGGCGGGAGGGGGGGCTCTCTGCTGTACATGCTGGCACACACACACACACACACACACACACACACACACACACACACACACACACAATATCTCACTATAACATCTTTGTAATTAATAAACCCGAAGCCAGCACTAATTAATTCCAAACCCGGAGCAAAAAATGAGGCCAGGAGAAATTTCAGTTTCTTCTGCTGTTAACTTAACAATGACGAATAATCACTAATGACACTCGCACGCTTTCACGCACACGCACACACAAAACCGTGCGAGTGAGGATGGGCGCTCTTACGTCAGCAAAGAAGTGAGCCCTCTGGGCCTGCTTTATCTTAAAACGCTTGATCTTCTGCTGGATGCGCTTGTCCTTCACCAGCTGTTGCTCTGTGGCCCACTCGCAGTGCAGATAGGAGCTGGGGGGGCAAAGGCACGCATGACGCAGCTCCGGCCCCCGACACGTGGAAGATCTCAGCCTCACGCTACCTCAGTCACTCATTTAATTACTCTGCTACGAGACCCAGTTACAGCCAGCCTGTACACGAATCCAGTGCGGCGCATTCTTATGGATCCATTTATGATTTATCTGGAGAACAATGGCATTGTGTGTGCAGAATTATTTTATTAAAGCTCCCAGGGCGATATCCTTCTCCCCCATATTACCCCGGGTTTCAACACCAGCTCAGTGAAAGTGGCACACACACAAGATACATTTATGTCTTTAATGGAAGGAATTTTAACACGCGGGAGAGGCAAGCAGCGACTGGCCGCTCCCCACACCCAGTGAGGCCCCCGTACCGCGTGCTAACCCCAAGACAGCGACAGCTAGTCTGGTAATTGGCTGTTCACTCCATACGAGCAGCTATTGCTATATTCATGGCAAAAGCTTGGCTACACATCACGTAAATACATAGTAACCTAAAAAAAGTAAAAACGTAACACACATGGACGGCAATAAAGAGATTAACTGACAGTTATAAGATTTTAAATAAGGTGCTTTACATTAGTCTTCGTTAAAAAAATCTGGAATGACCTCTGATTTATCTTGGAGTATTGGCTGGAAGAAACATTGTCTAATAGGACTAAAAGAGGAGCAGACCATAAAAGTATGCCAAAGGGCAGTGACATATGTGGCATACAGGAGATTCCTCACCTGTGAGTAAAAACGTGTGTGAGCCAAGCATGACCTAAACAGCACGATCTGTTCCCAATGGCTACTGAACCCGACTACTGGAGACGGCGAGTGTTACCATGCGTACTTGGAGAAGACTTACTAGTTTTTGTACTTTACAAAGTACTCCTCAACCTCGACCACGACTCCGGGGGACACCTGGAGGAAATGGGGGGAGCGTTACCATGACAACGGGAGTGGCGAGTGGCTCGGGCCTTCGGTGTGAGCGATGGCCTCGGAGACAGCCGGCGCGATACCTCTCTCTTCCCCACGCGCGACGACATAATCTTGTCGACAACAGCGGCATCCTCCTCGCTCGGATTCTCCTGCGGGAACAGAGATGGGACTGAAGTGGGGAGAATGGAGCTTTGATACATCCTGGAGGAGTGAGGAGTGAGGAGTGACGTTGGGTGGGGGGCTGAGAAAGAGGCACACCAGGCCTGAAAAGCTTTTAACAAGATCTTATAGGGAAGGGAAAATCAATCAAATCAACACACCTGCATTTCATTACCAACAAAAGCAAAGTGCGTTTCTCATGTTTCTGGAAATTTTAAATATCTCAGCAAAATCTGACAGTTTAAATTAACACCCCCGCCCCCCCCAAGGGTACGCCTAATACCAGCCAAAAGTATAGTTTGACGCTTGAGACGCAATGACACCACTGTCTGCAAGCTGCATGAAAGTACTTGAGACATCCAAGGTATCAGATGACTGTTACTACAGATGTTTGACCCTTTACTAATTGCATTTTTTGCTGCAGCTTGGGTCTGTGAGACCTGGCGCGGCAGGTTTGCCCGACTGGCTGGCCTCCAGTGTGCAGTACTCACCACGAAGAGCTGCACGGCCGGCTCCTTTGGGGCAGCGCTGGATGTCTTCTTCGCTTTGACGATCATCTTCACCTCCTCGTCTGACAGCCTCGACTCTCCATCCTCAGCATACTTCTTCCTCTTCACCTGCCGGTTCGATCTTCTCTTCTGAGGGGACCAAGGGCAGCATGTTATTTACCTCAATAACTGGCTTAGCTGGGGGCTTGGGAGATTACAAAAAGAGAAATCCAGGTTAACATCTATTCTGCATAAAAACATTATCCTACTTGCATAAACTTTTCATGTATTTATTGACTGTCATGTGATCTGTGATAGTGCTGTGCAAGCCCATTGGTTGCTCAAATTTACACAACCACGTGAACCTTACACAGGATGAGCTGCAGGCCAGCAGATCTCCACAGGTATGGGGGGGGGGGCACAGAGCTCCTTCATGATTGTTTAGTGCAAGAGCAGGGCCAGCCTGTCAAACCAATCCACCTGCCCCCACTCACAACTCATAACTGACCAATCACCCAAAATGAGTCATCAACAGAAATACTAATTAAGCCAGGGACGTGACTCTACTGGAACAGCAGGAGTTCGAGCCTGGAGGGACCCCCCTCCTCCACCAAGCAACTACATTTCTGTTCCTCAAGTACCTGACAGATCCCTCCTTACTCTTTCTCCACTGCAGTGCCACAGTCAGATGGGCCTGGGGTCACTCTTTGGAAATGGCACAGGGACACGTTCACATTTACATTATTTAGAGGACGCTTTGGTCCGAAGTGGCGTACGAGAGAGTAAATCTTGGGGTCAGTAAGCAGGAGAAGTCAGCATCCAGTACCGCTGGAGCACTTAGGGATAATTAAAGGCCTCACTCAAAGGCCCAGAAGTGATGCAATTATCCCCGCTGGTACACTGGATTCAAACCCATAACCCCCCGGACACAGGCTCAGCTCCCTATAACAGACTGGCCAGCACAGGAGTTCAGATGTCTCACCGAGTCGTCCTCCTTATTTGACCGCCGTGGGGGGTGCTCATCCTCAGACAAGTCCTCAGAAGACTCATTCTTCCGTTTTTTCTTCTTCCCGAACTTGATGACTATTTTCCTGGAAAAGAGTTTTCAGGGAAAGCCATTAGGCTCATGGGGGGGGAGCGGGAAAAAAAAAAACGACAAAGGAAAAAGGTAGAAGGAAAAAAAACGGAGGACGTTCAGATGAAGGGAACCCAGACAGGGTCATTTCAGGGGATCTAGGCAAGTCCATAGCCAGAAATACATTTTTATTTTTTTATTTTTTTGGGGTGGGGGGTGTCCCCTTTAACAGATTTTTGCTGACCATGGGGTGAGGGAGTGTCTTGGTAGATTTTGCCAGATTGGAGGGATTCTCACTCAGCAGATTATTATTTTCTTGTGGAAGTATCTGTGCTTTAATGTACGAATCCTGTATCATTGCATTACTGTATGCGTTTTATGTTTGTGTCTCTATCATTTTTGGTGATAGACAACAGAGTTTTCTCAATCCTGAAACCTCACCGTCGCCCCCTTCTGCTGATCTGGGCACGGTTCAGGAAGATCGGGCCCTAGGCGCTGCCCACTTTGCCTATGCTTAGATCCAGACCTGGACCCACAACGTTCGTTTTCCAGGATGGAAGCCGTGCTTGCATTGGGAAATCAGTGAATCGGGGAGACAAATCTTTTTTAAAAATCCACAGAGGTGCCGTCAAAGATTCGGAAGGGACAGATGTGCCAGATGAACACTCCGAGGGTGCGTGGTGTACACAGAGTGGCTTCTTACACACCAGCCTACACACAGCTGTTCCTTTCCAGTGGCGTGGGGGGGCTGAAAATTACTCAAGTTCAAAGCTAAATAACGGCAGCCTTACAGATTCATCAAACAAGAACTAATCGCTTTAAGGGTCTAAGATCAGAGGCAAGAATCCCCCTGCTCCCCACGTTTCTGCCAGCATCAGAGGGGGTGATCAATAAGGTGGAGGATACCACGCCGGATCAGACTGACGCCACGTACAAAGACGGATCGACAAAAAAAACAAAACTGCATTTCGCGAAATACACGAAGACGCGATCTGCATTTATCGCGCGCTAATGAGATAAGCCCTCCCCAATCTACCCCAAAGCTCGAACTGTCGCGAATATCCAAATTCTCATACACCTAGAATTATTAAATAATGAAAATGATAAAAAAAGCAGGAAGAGAAAGGCGTTAAAAATGCTGAATACAGTTCCCCGAAAACCTGTAAAGCACGTGGGATCAGTGAATGCAAGCGGTCATTATTCTTAGTGAACTTAAATGAGCGCCCATCTTAATTATCGGCTCATTAGCGGGTGAGTCGTCTGTGAGGGACGGGGTCACTGAGGAGGACGATTAAAGCCATCCAAGCTCAATACTGACACCGGCATGGTGCTGGAGGTCTGGCATCACGCGATCACCTGATGCAGTGACGAGGAGGATGGTGGAAGGTGAAGAGGTAAGAGAGAGGAAAGGAGAACGTGGCCTGGAGCCAGGACTCCGGAAGGTCTCCTCCTGGCTTCTGTATGAAGCATGCTTAGACAAGGAAAGCGCTCTCTGTCTGTACCTCTCTCACACATGTCCTTCCCATTAAGTGGCGGCCACGCCCCCTGAGTGACATCACCCTGCCCACCCCTGACAGAGCTGAGGCACAGTGAGGATACCCTCACAGGGGGTGGACTCGCTTCGGTTTACAGTCCTCTGCTAAGGGAGCCAAGCAAACCGCAGCTTTGTCTCATTCGTATGGAGCGCATTTGGACATCACAGCGGGGTGCCCAATTTACATTTTCGAGGGGATTGGAGCCCTTTTCCGGGGGGCGGTCGAAGGCCATCGTTCCCCTCGTTTCCTCTCCCTGCAACCCAACCCGGGTCCCATTTAGCACTGGGACCAGTGCACACGCCGCTGCCCGGTGAGAATTTGGCCTGACGTGGAAAAGCCGAACGAACAAGGCCAGGGGAAACTGTGGGGCAAACAGGCACCACCGGGGTGGGTGGGCTCAGCGTGGAGCTGCAGACACTCCAGAATGTTCCGGATGGCTGAATCCCCTCCTGTCCGTGACGCCTGTGCAGGCAGGAAGGGCTTCTCCGCTTCCCTCACCAGACAGTTCCTAGAAAGCTCTGAGGACCGGGTGGGGGGGGGGGGGGGGGTGGGGGGGGTGTTCGTGCATGGGGGCCTGACGATCTGGAGGCCCGGAGACGGCTGGCACACGCCGGACGCATGTGTTTGGCATGTCTGTGCTCTAACCGCTCACAAAGCCCCAGAGGTCTCCCTCTGAAGCTCCCAGGCCCATAATGGCACACTTCAGGCAGACTGTTTACACACTGTGCGCACAACGGGAGGAATGCTGGGAACTCCCATGAAGCCGTGCACACGACGCTGCCGCAGACTGCTCATTTACCAGTGGCGGTGCTGTTCACGATAATATCATGGGACCTGCTGGATACGGACGAAAAGATGGCGGATGAGGACGGCAGCTCAGACAATGGTGCCTCTCAGAGAATCTGGCAGGAATTCCTCCGTATAAATAAATCTGAAACAGTGTCAGATAGATCACAGATGTTACAGCATATAATTTAACCCGTGCGAGCGATCTACGGGAACCCCCACCCTCTGTGGCGGGCACACACACACACACACACACACACACACACACAGCAGGTGACAGGCCACACCCAGGGCACCTATAGTTATCGAGGCAGCTCTGCCAGGACGCTTTTCGGCTGATCTCTCCTCCCTCATGGCTGCCCGAGATGCCCCAGGCGACGGCAGCCCATGGAGATGGACAGACACGTCTGCCGCAGTGCATCCTGGGAGCTGATGCCTCCTACGGCCACCCCACGATGGGACAGAATAGCGTAGCAGTCGCGAAGCCCACTCTCATCTGTTTACCGCGTGACCGACGAGCCGTTCCTCGCTGTGTCCTATCTGCTCACTGCACTCGTGCTGTCGGTCACGTTCACACGTGACTCGTCACTCCGCACACAGCCTCTTCAGAGGGTGCAGTGCACAGCGACTGCATGCAACGCCTGAGCCGTCATATTTATCGTTACATCCTCCTGACGGGAACCCTTACAGGGCTCACAGTCATGCGGTCCAAGCATCCATATAGATGGCTGGGTAAAATGATTTTCCAGCTTTAAAAATGGGTACAGGAATGCCACAAAGCCAACATCTTAAGCTAATATCCTCCCAGGATCAGAATCAGAATCTTTCCTGTCACATGACCAGGGCCGTTGGAATTTTTTGTTGGTATAGTTTGCTACTGAAAACACCATGACAATCGACAACTAACAATTAGGGCATAACGAGGATGGAGAATAAATACACAACACAAGATACACATCAGTGAGGCGCAAACTACCGTGATATCTCAGCTCCCACTGCTTCTAAAGCAAAAGTGCACAAACACACACGCAACCTGCTCTGAAACTGACGGCATCTTAACCCGTGAATCCCCTACTTTTTCCACAACTGGCTTCGTTGTTATGTTGTTCACTGTGCAGTAACAGGTTGGCAGATGAGGGCAAGGCTGTCAAGTCGTGACTTGAAATGAAAGCGTTCCAGTTCTGGAGATGAGCTACAGGCAAAATCATTTACGCCTTAAAAAAAAGGAGGAAATTCCCCCCCCCCACCGACTTGTCGCAGACAGACACTTTCAACGGCCGAGAGCGACGTTCCTCTGACAGCATGCCGTGCTGGAGACAGGCTGTCCCCAGCACACTAGCAGCTCAGAAAAGAGCTGGATTGTGGAGTTTCCCAAAATAAATAAATAAAATGTCTGACAGAGTATTCATAGCAGCAAAATGGATTTTACGAGAAAGGATTTAAAATTTTTTTTTTTTATTATTATTATCATAATGTAGTCCAGAAACCAGGTAGGACAGAAGATAATGACGTGTCCTTATTGCTGGCCATTAAAGTCCCAGAAGGACTCCAGTGTTGGACACCGTTGAGGAGAAGAAGAAGAAAAAAAAACCCTGATTTAAAACATTAACTCTCATAAATTCATGAAAACATGAAAAGTCACACTAAATTCATGTGTGAGCAAAGAAATTATATTGAATTCATGCATTAGAAAAAGGAAGGGCCAACACGGAATGTAAATTTGCATTTTGTTTTCGCAAAATACGTCATAAAGCTTGTGGATGTCTTGAGCTGGCCAATGAAATGACAGGAAGCCTGAGCCGATTACGCTGAGTCAATGCTGCTCCAGCCCAGGTTAGCTCTGGGTAACCGGGTCAAGTCAGGCTACCTATGGGACCCCTTTCAGGACCCCCCCCCCCACAGCACCCAGGAGCGACCCAGCAAGAGGGGCATTTGGAAGGAACCTTCAGCTCCACTGCTCCCGAAACGAATATGAAATTTGCACGCGAGTCTCGCTACATAAAACTAAGCTTCTGTCTACAATGCAAAGAGGAGACTCCATTCGCTGACATTCCTATGATCCAAGTCCTGTCTGAGCCTGGGAATGTGCTCTGACCTGGTCTGCTCTTACCGCAAAGGAAGAGGGACATTTCCAGCGTCCCGCCATTTGACTAGCCTCATATACCCTTGCCATTTAACTCTCTTGTCCGGGGGCCTTACATAATCCTGCAGATCACAGTGGGAGTCACCGCCCACGGGGGGGGTGCTTCCTCATGGCCTCAGAGCTGCTGGCTCCTCCCCACTGTCTGGATTCCATGCAAAGATCCGGCCTGATCTCCGACCCACCACTGCAGCACGTGGCTTGGCCTAGTTGGCTGGAGGCCCAGCATTCTGCATGGGCCGAGCGCCTGGCCGCGCTACCCCCCTACCAGCCAGCCCCACACCGCGAGGAAGATCCTGGGTTTGGCCCCTCAGATGTAATAAGCCCTCAACCGAAAACCTCAGCTTAATGTTGTGCTGTGTCTTTGCGGAAACACAACTGGCAGTTTACTACACAAAAGGGCTTCCACGGTGCCCGTCAGGGCCACACAGTGCTGCCCTGTTTCTTGGTAACGCCCGGAATTGGGGTTTGGAACTGCACTGACATGGAAGGGCAAGAATGCGTCATATGCTACCTCCGTCAACCAACACTGTCGATTATAAAAGGAAAGCTATCACGTATATCGCCTTTTTTTTTTGTTGTTGTACGAACGTGTTAGGCACATGTAGAGAATTCCCGTGATATGGTTACGTAGGCTGAAGTTCCAAATTTTACGGAAAACCAGAGCTCTGCCTGACTAATCCCTGGCCAAAGGATTACATTAACAGCACCGCAAGCGAGCGTGTCAGCCAGCACACAGAGGGCCCCGCGGTGCTGCACTGGGCGGGGGGATGCGTTAGGTGTACGGACTGCTGTCCCCTCTCCCCCCCGGGGGGCCATGCTTGAGGATACAAAGCAGCCACAGGTGCTCCAGGGATGGCGAGAGTCCTGATCAGGGTGTTTAAGGGAAATGCCTTTAAGCAAAGAGCCAGCCAATGAAAGTCTTCGAGATCCATGATCCTATAGATCACATGGGCGACCATTCCCTTCCTGATTGGCTCACACCTGAAATGACTCAGCCGGAGGACAATGAGGCCCAAAGAAAGCTCACAATGTCAGTGAGAGCGCGGCCAGAAAGCAGGCCAGGTGTGTTACTAGGAGACAGCCACTGGTGGCGGTTAATAAGTCACCACAGTGTATTCTGGCCTACTGTACAGACCAGCGCTCTGCTGTACAACAGGCCGGCCACCTTAACTAGGGATTAGGGAAGAACTTTTAATAATTTAAATGAAGGACAAAAATCTATAAGTTGATAAGTAACCTTATATCCAGTAATAAGAGACGGGTTCCATGTGTAAGCTCAGGGACAATGAGATCAAATGAAAACCAGCACTCCCCGTGGGCTCTGAGGGTCAGAACCGGCCCGGGCCAGTTTGGAACAAAGCACTGAGAAACCGTCAATATACACGCTAAAATAATAGACTGCAGTGAGTTTTTCCTCTGGTCCCAGTCAGCCAACATAGCAGTTCAGGCTGGTCAAAGTGAAATGACGGAATCAATGGTGTCGGGCTGGTTTCGGAGGGGGAGCCTAACCAACTCTGACTGTAGGGCCTGCTGTGTTTCCACCACTCGTGTAGGGTCAAAGCGTGCTGGATAATCCCAACCCATTATGCTCCAGGCTCCATCCACCCAACTTCCACATGGAGATGACGGGACTGGATTGATGGCTCTTCCGGAAACATCCGGCCTATATAGGGGAGGTCCTTACAATCTTGGCTGTCCTCACAGAACCCGCCGTGGCTCAACATAGACCGGTGAAGGAAGCACGGATGCCCCACTGCCCCTCTAAAGAGACCAAAAAGGGCCATCGGAATGCCACCTCAGAACATGTCTTTTAGGCTTATTCACGAAATGCTGAATCAGGGAAGAAGGTCATCTTTCTGTAGCGACTCTTGTTGATAGGGTCCTCTCTGGTTGTCACGGCAATGGTCACCAGGGTGATGAGGAATGTGAGGCAGGGGTTATCGCCAGACTGTGGGGGGTGGCGGGGGCAGCAGATATAATATTACTTAGCTTTAATCCACGGCCCCTTAAGAAGCATTCCACCCTGCACCTCCCTAAGGCACACACATACTCTGATAAGGGGATCAGAACCTACATAACACCACCGGCCATCCCCAAGAGAGCTGCATTTAACACACACCCCATGGGATTGTGGGTAAATTTCACAATCTATTAAAAGAGAGTTACAGAAGCAACATGACTCATCCCAGAGTGAAAAATAGTCAATCTGATGCGTTCTCTCCTCTTCGATTCCACTCCGGTTTTCCGGTTTTCTCCTTCACTCATGCGAAAACGTCACTGAAATCAAATGACTGATTTACGATGCACCTCGACCTGCTGGGATCCTTACATCATTATAGAAGTAAACCAATGGCCCTAGGTACTCCACTGTGTAAGAGCGAGAAGCAAAGGGCCAGAGCAGACCCGCCAAGCCTCAGGGCAGTCTAAGCAGCACTGGAGCCCCGACGTGAAGGCGCACTGCGCTGAGAGCTGGGCTGTGCCCGGCACAGACACCATTAACTCTGTTAATTCTGTGTCCCACTGCTCCCCCACCTTACACTTAGGGCACTTGTTCAGTTTAATGGTTTTCCTGCCAACGGTAGGAACTGAACACTGCTTGACCCAGGTGGAGGCCGAACACAGCCCCCTGTCTCAACATGCCTCAGAACATCCTTCCAGAAAAACACCTTGGCGGATTTTAATAAGTAGTAACTGAGGCTGCAGTCAGGTATCAGAACCTACCTCACACATACCAAAGCAACTGATCACTTATTAAAGAAAAATAAACGTGCAAATAATACAACAGTAAAATTACCACGTTTTTATTTAAATAAACTCTCTGTATTTTGTTTCTTTGCATTCTCAAGACAAAGCAAACTAATAAACATGAAAGGCAACTTAAGACTCATGCATTTTCAGGAAATTGAACCAAATGGGAAAAACTAGGCATAACACCTGAAAATCACAAAATAAACAGCACTACAGAAGTAACAGTCACACTTTTTCTTTTAAAGGCTACAAGACGCTACTGGAAAACACCCCAGAAAAAGGGAGACAGATCAGTTAGGATTTAAACTGATTATCTTAATTAATAATAATAAATCACCCAAACATGGTATTTCCCAGCTGCACTCATTCTGATGCACCCATTCTACAGCCAGTCTGGAGCCAACTTCCAGTTGGTGATGCCGATCCTGCGCGCTACCGCTGCAGTCACGCAGCCAGTTGGCACTCACGACATCTAGCTGCACTGCTGCAGCACCCAGCCTCGCTCCATCGCACCGAGCTCCAGTAATTAATGGGCCCTAAGGCTTGAGCTGTTGGAGAAAACAATAATCACATAGCAGACATGCCAACACGTGTTTACTATCCCCTAAACCAGGGACCTCACAGTTCCTACTGGATGCTCCTAGGGACATTCTGAGCAAATCGTCACAGATCCGAGTTACGTAAACCTCATGCCGACTGGTGTGATCCGGAAGACCGGGGCCACAGGGCTCGAGCAGAGAAGACAATTAAATAACCCCTCAAAAATCCGTTAATCGGCCACCCTGGAAGGAGGCAACTGATGGGCAGGCACTGAGAGCCATGAGGGTGCACCGTGGATTTACAGATACAGCGTGGCTATGACATTAATTCCAAAAGCCTGACTGGAGGCTGATAAACAGCTTGTTCTTGGCATAAACGGCCACTCGGAGTTTACTGGCACCCTGACGTGCAGCTACACAATGCAGTACTCAATATTCTCCTCAATTCACTGAGGAGCAACTGTCCCCCCAATAAACAAACGGCTCAAAGCTTGCCCGGTGTCCAGCGATGTAAGTTTGGGGGCAGACCGGTGGAGCCCGAGGAGCGGATGGCTCCGGAACCACACGCACTTCCTCTGGCCCCAGATGGGCCATTCACTCACCCGATCTTCGCCTTCTGTTTGGGCTTGGAAGAAGCAACTATCCGCACCGACTTGATGGACTTCTCCTTGGGCCGGGCCCTGCTGGCACGGTGCGCCTTGTGTCCTGAAGAGGAGGGGAAACTCTCGGGACTCATGACCCGTGGAATGTTCTTCTCACCCCGTTCCCGGGCCTTGGCGATGGCCTCCGAGATGATCCGGTTGGCCTTCTCTTGCTTGTCTTCCAGCTTCGACTCCATTAGCGCCGGCTTCTTCAGGGTTCTCTTCTCCAAAGAGGAAGAGCAGGATGATGACGATGACGACGATGAAGAAGAGGAAGATGACGAACTGCTCTTTACTGGAGTGCTGACGACTCGCGTGTGGTTGCTGGAACCATTAGTGTTCTTAGGGGGCTGAAGGACAAAATGAAGATGAATGGAAACAAATCTTATTATCAGCAGCAATCTCATATAATAAATTACACACAGACCCGGAGCATTCAGAACAACGGCCATCAACTTCCCTCTAGCTGTACTTACTATTTTAATTTCTGAGGACAACATCAACAAGTCATTACCTAATCTCATTCCTCTGCTAAACATGGGGCCCTCAAGGTCACTTTAAGTACCCAACACATTCCCTGCATCTGAAACAAGGGAGCAGGTTTTGATTCAATCTTGGTAGACACAAAGTCAGCCCCAAACCTCTTGCCCTACCTCAACACATATGGTACTCCTACAGTATTGGTAGTAATACATCCCTACTGTCCATACTCAAATCTACGCCCTTAATCTGAAACACTGGCGGACAAAACAGTGCGGCTTTCTTGACATCGAATCACCGCTGGTGACTCCACCCGGTAACCCCAATCCAGGGCTTGAGGCTACAGCACAACAAGGGTAGCATCTGCCACAGCACGTATAGATTAACAGCAGCGTTTAAAGCCCGAGACTGCATTCAGGATCCACTCCCTTGTTATAGAAATGTCAGGGGAGCTTAAAAGGGATCGCTGATGCTGCCAGATCATCTCCGTAATTTAGTGGTGTTCTGCAGTCTCATATTCTGCCCGTCCCATCTCCGTGATAGGTTTAGAGGTTTCTGCAGGAGGATCATGCCCCATTCATCATAGGCTCTGGAAGGGTACCACTGTCATGAAACAGCCGTGTGACCTGGTCTCAACACGTGATACGAGCCAAAACAAAACTGGCTCTCAGATGAGACTACAAGTCGACTTGCCACAAAAATGGATCTGCGAATGACTCGCAGTCATAACCCCCACCCGCCGAACTCAGTCACCCCCCTCCCCCTTCTGCCCTGAGGGACTCCAGCAGCCCCCATTTTCATTTCACCTCACCACTGATGAAGGTATAAAAGTCAGGTGGTAGACAGGCTCACCTGGAGTTTCAGGGCTTCTAGTTAGTCCTTAACTAAGAAAAGCGACCATTAAATCTGCAAGAGCGCCTCTCTTTATGAATAAAACTAAGCTCCTGCAAAAACCCACCACATACGTGGCGAGAGGCCCACGTTTATTCTACAGCGCGTGGGGACCGCAGGCGAAGTGTTCCGGTCCATTTACACCGAAACCGGAGCAGCACGTTAAGCCAGAATGTGGAGAAGCTGCCCATCCGTGCATCTTCCCACCAACATAGACTTGTAACCCGTGTGTGTGTGTGTGGTGGGGGAGGGGGCAGCTTGTATGGGAAAAACATGCAAGCCACGCACACAGCACAGAAGGGGGGGGGGGGGGATACAGAGAGGGAGGAGGACAGGAAGCATAGGGTAACCGCCGCACCGAGCTCCTTCTCCTTGGAGCGACAAAGGAGGACCTGAAATATGCAGTCCCCTTCCTCCACCCCCCCAAAAACCCAACACGCACACACAGACAGTAAGAAAGATGTGCACACGTCACACCACGTGTCCCTAGGTCTCCTCTAGTGTGACAGGATTCACTTCTGTTTACGTGAAGCAGCTGGCCACTTATCCATGGCGGTGACAGTGGGGACACGCGGTCACACCAGTCAAAGGGACATGGCTAAAGGCTGCCGGACATGAGGGAGGAGGAACGGACACACAGTTCTCACACGGCTTCGCGAGCGGGCTCGACCCACCGGCAAACACGCTAAATAAAGGTTAAACCTAATGCGAACACGCCGGACGCACACCACCATGCCAAGGCCAGATCCTACCGGCCGAACGTAAAGAATCAGCCAGAAGCATAGGGACAAAGAGGGACGAGGTGGATTGGGGGGGGGGGGTTGTTAAAACAGCGATTCATTTGGAAGATAAACAAGGCCTGGGCTGTTTTTTTGTTTTTAATTTCAAGTGAGAGGCTCGACGACTAAATCGAGCGATTAGACGAGCTCCGGAATGTTCTCACCGACACAGGATGGGTTTGAATAAACGAAAAAAAGGACAATAACAAGCTGGGAAAAGGTGGGGGGGGGATGCAAATGGCTGCGAACGGCACACTGCAGCTGTATAATACACCTATAAATAACTGCTAACGAAGCTGCCAGCACTGCGGCCGGCCCCAGCTTTCCGGCACCGCGCCGCCCCGCCGGCGTCTCCGGGGGTCATAAAAAAGGAAACAAAAAAAAAAAAACAGCAGCACGGGTACCAGGACGGCGGTACGGGCCTGATCACTCGCGCAGCGGAGTGGACCAAGCCACTGGATAATATTTCAGACACACGTGATAACCTGACAACACAAACACTGGCCCACTGCAGCACTGGGGGGGGGGGGGGGGGGGGGGGGGGGGGG
>JAODJU010000007.1:12104823-12120318 GCA_026776725.1 Gnathonemus echidnorhynchus | reverse complement strand
GTGAGGGGGGGTGGTGTGGCTGGGGAAGGGGAGGGAGAGAGGGAGTGGAGCTCATGAGAAAGACGTAAAGAGAAAGTGTTAAGCATGCCACCTTAAGGCCTGCCGCAGCTAAACGAATGAGGAGGAAGGAGAGGGAAAAAAAAACACAGGCAGCTGCAACGAGATCAAGATGGCGGAGGCTGCCGCATGAGCCAGTGGCGGGGGAGGCTGCCGAGTTCCTGTGCGCCCCTCCTCCCATCCTCCGGGCTGCCTGCCCGGCTCACACTCACCCTTCCTCTTGGCCTCTTCACCGTAGACATTTTTCTTTTCCTTTACTCCCTCCCCCGGCTGCCTAACAAAAGCCTGGTCCTTTCGCTGGGATTTTCTCCCCCCTCGGGTTCCCGCCGTCGCGCTTCCTTTAGCCGCTTCTTCCAAGCCCCCGCTCCAGAGCCCTCCCCCCCCACCCCACCACAGTCACTGCCACCTCCTCCACCTCCTCCTCCTCTCCCCCCGCGGGCTGGGCTCAGGATGAGAGCATGAGGCAGCGGCGGCGGTGGCTGGTTCTGGCTTCACTCGGTGGCGGGGCTGCCGTGGGACGTGGCGGCCCCGGGAGCGCTCATTCCATGTGCCGCGGCGTTTCTCTGCCTGCCTCTGCTCGCCTCTACCCCCCTCTCATTGACTCCCTCCACCGGTGCGGCCACTTGGCCTCTCTCCCCTCGCCTCTCTCGCTCGCCCGGCCGCCCGTATCCTTTCTGGTTTCTCCTCTCCGATCCCGAGCTCAAAGGTAGGCTGCTCCTTCTTTGTACACAAAAGCTCGGCTGCGTGCTCCTTCTGCGTCTCCCACTTTTTTTCCGCCCGCTCCCTTGTTCCACCCCCCTCCTCCTCAGCAAGGAGCGTTCGGAGAGTGCAGGCCGCTGGTTGAGCAGTGGAAAATGAAAGCACAAAGCAGCGAAATGCATCAGCATGAATATTAGAGATGTCGTTAAAATCCGGACTCGTTTTTCTCTCTCTCTCTCACTCTCTCGCTCGCTCGCTCCTCTCTCTCTCCTCTCTCGCTCCCTTTCTTTGTGCGAATGTAGCCCAGCAGAGGGTGCTCACAGTCACTCCGCCGCCGGCTCCATAACTTAACGTCAAACATACAGTATTTCACTGATCCAAGATGGAAGCGCTACATCTACATAATGCCCGCGTGCTGTTATTTATGTGCGCCATTCGCACTAAATTATTCACGTTATGTAAGCAGGCTAATCTCCTCTCAGGACGACACATGATTTCCACATGAAGTTAATGCTAGGGCTGCCACTAACTACTATTTATCTATCAATTAATCGCTGAACTATTTTACCGATTGGTCGATTAATCTATACGATCAATCTTCCTCCAGAAATTAAAATTGCTCATTTCATTCAAGTTCGTTTTATTTTGACAACAAACTATGTCATTGCAGTGCTTTAGACAAGAGACCCCGGTTTTTCGGCGCTATACGGACCTTAATTACACCCACAATTCGATGAGCATATTATTAGTACGCCTAAAATATTAATGATATGCATACTGTGATGCCCATAAGTTACAGTAGTAATCTCCGCAAATTCGGCTTACTCTTATGTTTATTAAATTCGGTAGGCGGAGCACACGGCACGCTACTACATGTTTTGGTAAATCATGGAACCTATAAGTACTAAAATCGCGGTGAAGAAAGGGAAGCTCAGCAGCTACAACATTTTTAAAAGGAGATATTCTGTATTTAAAAAGTACAAAGATGTCGGTGGATAGCGGTACGACATGTTTTGGTAAATATAGTTTTATTTCATTTCATGATTCTTTTTTTTTTAATTTAGTGTCCTTTTTTTCAGTATACGGTAACAACACTGATCCTAAGAAACCCAATATATGAATAAACAATACGAGCCAAAGCACTTTTTCAAACACTAGTTTCTAATGTAGCAGGCAGAAACTTGGCTTTATTAATAAGTATATTCAGCAGCTACTCTCCATGCTGATGGTAATTTAATAAACTTGAATAAACAACACTCACATTGGGTTTTATGTTTTCTGACGGGCCATCATTCAGAATAGTACCCGTGTGTTTTCTCTTCAGGTGCTCTTACGTAGTGCTAGTGTCGAATTTTTGCTGTGTAAAACCACCTCTTTTGTCTTGTGATAATTTGAAATACTCTCACAATTACGTTGTGACAGTGAAGGAAAACATTTGTCACAATGAACTGAAGCGTTTTAGACCTCAAAAAGACAATTTCATTAAAATATTTTTTAAAAAACGATGCGTCAACTTCGAATATTAGTGTCGACGCATTTTCATGGCGACGTCATCGACTACGTTTACTAATTGCGGCAGCCCTACTGTGTAAATATGACTGTTAATATATTAGCATGCTGCCAGACACAGCATGTTCTTTGGTCTTACGCCCTAAACGCTTACGTTCGCATACGCAGCCATATGGTCTTGCAGGTTCGCCTGTACCGGCAGAGCCAGTGCGTAGAACGGACCGGGGGATCGCACGGTCATGCCCGTCACACACGAAAACCTGGAGCGTATCCTTTAACGACATGTAAACCGCACCACTGTCTGCCTACATAATCGCGGGAAAAAAGGCTGCAATTGTACTGCCGGGGGCATTTCAGCCCACGTGTTTTACCAAAACCGGACCATTCTTATCTGTAAGGCATCTGGTTACCCGAGACCCGGGAGACCAGCCTGTTTCAGAGATTCCGGCACCGGGCCTGAGGGCGTGAAAAAACGGAGATGTATCAGGCCACAATCTGCAGCTCAGCTTGCAGGCCAAAGCCGTGCAGGTGGGAGTGGGGTGGCAACATTTATTACTATCTGACACTCCCCATCGCTTCACAACACGTTCTTATACCCAGTACCCATCATCCACCTGGAAGCTCCTTGTCCAATAGAGGGCAGCGGTGGGGGCCTGAATACGGAGGTTCATCCTTTTTAGGATGCCAGTACTGTACGTATTAACCCCATAGTAACAGTGGCCCAGGCTCCTGGAGTAAAATTGTTCTTTAATAATCAACTTGACATAAAAATTGGCCACCAGTCTACCAGGGAAGCTGCTTCGGAGAGCCCTGCTAATCCAACATAAGTGCTAAATGTGTCACATTTGCGGTTCCGGTTCCTATTGTGTTTCTTTGACGCACAAGTAGTTGATCCTTTCTGGATCTGCGTCTGACTCGCTCGTTCTGCGTGTTTCGTAAAAGGCTCATTTTCTCTGGTTCCTGCTGTGGGCCTGTAAGCGCTGTCACCCTCCCCATCGCTCTGCATGTCGAGTGACTAAATCTCACATCCCGCTCAATACGGCTTCGATTTCCCCACCGGAAAGGCTGCTGTGTCTCAGCAGGAAAGATGCCAGTTCTCCGACAGCCCCGAAGAATGGATACACCTTGGATTCTCTAGGAGGGAAAGCTGCTTATAAGCAATTCCCATATTCCCCTTCACGGCAAAGCTTCATAGAACAGTCAGTGATTTAAATTAGCTGTTATTTTGCTTTTTACTTAATAGCGTTTGCCAATACATATAGAGAAAAATGTCAATCATACATATGTCGAGAACATGGCTTCAAGGTCGCACACTGTCTTTCTGAAAGCCATTATCCTGCAGTTTGCTTCATATCGTTATTCGGGGTATAAAATGACCTCTACTGATGGAGACCCCACAGGAATTATTATTCCGCTGGAATGCTGCAAAACTCCAGTTGAGCACATATAAGACTGCTGCAGTGGATCCACTCAGAAAGGCTGCCATATCCAGGGAACACATTCAGGGATTTGTCTGGCTCACAAAGTTGGTCTTAGACACCACACCACAGTCATGCATGACCGCCCCCCTTCCATAAGGGATAGTAAAGGTATTTTCTGCTTTTCACTGTCCCTCTGTTTTGGTTTTGGGACACTCAGCTTCAGGTAGGAATCAGGTGCTCACGGTAACCTTCCCGTTTTTGTGGAACGCCACCTGGTGGCCACCCTGGGAGCGGTGTTCTGGGCGGGGATCCGAAACTTTCGGGGTGTTGCGATATTCAAGCCGCGTTTTTTTTTCCTTGGAGCGTCTCCGTCTGTTTTTGTCAGGAGATTTTTGGACTTGAAGCTAGCAAATGTTTACAGGGTTTCGCTGTAACTTATTGTTCAGAGGGATGTAATTAAAGAGAACTTCCCGTTCCTGCAGGTAGTTGAGAAACTGGTTCCTCTGTCGGAGAATATAAGACATCATGGGCAGGCCTACATGCAGACAGAGGACGCCTCTAGCACTGCTGGCATCATCCCCATAACCCAATATCTAATGAAAAATAGGAGGAAGAGCAGCGGGGAGACACCCACACGTAGCTAGCAAATCGCGCGGCCCGCATGGCATCACCGTGGCAACCCAACAGTTAATATGCTAATGAGCAGTGCTCCAAGGCTGGAAGTAGTTTCCCTCCTTCTGAACGAGAGCGGGGAGAGCAGGTGGCAGTTTCAGTTCTATTCATTACACGCCCATCAAAGATGGCTGGCTCCCTATCAAATATTAATGTGGTCGTTTTATTTCTCCTCTGTCGCTGCCCGAGGTGAGATTTCAGCGCGGGCCGGAAAGGCGAGCTGAGCGGCTGTCATCACGTGGCACGCTGATGGCCCGCAGGTGACACGCGGAGGCTCATAATATATATTAATATTTTTTTTTTTTCCAAATCAAAGCATCACAAAATCGAATGAGAAACGTGGCTGAACAGAGCGCCCCCTTGAGGGCTCAGCTGAGGCACTCTCGGATCACAAGTACGGAATCGTCTCATTAACCTGTGCCTCCTCCCCCAGTGGACCAGTGTCAGCGAATCCTCCCCCTGCATCCACCTTCACGCAATTATCAGTTGAGCGTATACAAATGGGTAACCTCAGTCATTCTCGCTTGCCACCCCCCTCCCCATCATAAAGAGGACGGCTGAGCAGAGCTGCGTTTGGCTGGACTCCCTCTGTCTCATAGGCAGTGGCGGTGATCTTGCGTGACTCGAATGTTTACAGCGAGCAAACCTCTTCCCCTTCCTCACGTCACCTTCACGTCATGTAGTACTGCATTTTTTTGTCAAACTAAACATCACTCCACTGCCACACACGCATGCACAATCCTAACCAGGCCCTCAACTGTTGCTCATCTTAATCTAATAGCTCAAGCCATGAGATCGTATCAGGTAAAGCTATTACATCATTGATCCATTAATTATGTCTGAACCTATTGCCCAATTAGCTGCCATGACAACGGCAGGAGGACCAATAAATGGAAAACGAGACAGTCTGAGTCTACCAGCCGCCTCAGCTCTGACTGGGTTTATCGGAGGCTGACTCACAGCATTTAGCTAGGTGTGTCGGTTTTAGATGAAAAAATATGCTGGTCAGAAGAAGAGCAAAGACCCTTCTTGAGAGAACAGAGCTCCCCCACGAGCTGCAGAGAATCCCCAAGATGTCTGCCGGAACGATCCGCAGAATGCAGTGTGTGGGGATTACTCTGCATATTAAAGCAGGATATTAAAGGAGAATTAGCCCTGTTTAAGCAGCAATTTTAAATGGTGGCTAAACTGGCGATACAAATCCGCCTACTTAAAGAACCTCTTGAGAATGCTGGGCCATGGGGTGGAGCATAAGAGTGGCAAGGATAGACCTGGCCGACATACAAGCCTAGCCACAGACCAACCCGCAGACTGAACTGCAGACCGAACTGCAGACCTATTCGCACTCCAGTGAGATCCATAGACCAATTTGCAGACTGAACTGCAGATCGATGCGCACTCCTGTGAGATCCAAAGACCAATCCACAGACTGAACTGCAGACCTATATGCACTCCAGTGAGATCCACAGGCACCCTACAGTCTTGTCAAGATACCAAAATTATGACCTCAATACCGATACCACTTTGAGTTTCAAAACAGCGGTACCGCAACAATACTAATACAAAAAAAACAATTAAGTATTTTTAAGTATTAAGTATCTTTTATTGTAAATTATGTACATTTAGTGTACATACCCACCCCTTTAGGGGGTGGAGCACTGCGTGTAAGGAGAACTACGGAGGGAGAGGGGGATCAGTATGGATGCGATTTGTTATATGGATTTTGAGATGGTGCTGCATTGATGAATGGAAAAAAAAACAGGCAACCATGCAAAACTGTAAAACCTATTTCTGCCATGATCAAATCACCATTACTCTCCATTCTAAAAAAAAAAAAAAAAAAAAAGCAAACAGATAATATGAGATAAGCGCCCATAAAGGTTATAGCAGTTTCTTCTACTTTCTTCCATTCATCTGCTAAATTAACACATAAGAAAAACTTCCCACGCAGCACATTATACTTGATTATTTAACTGCTTAAAACACAGCACAGCACAATAACCTGTAGGTACAGAGGCTAGTTTGATGATGTTAACATAGCCTGTTTACTATATTGTAAGATTTTGATATATTTTAAGATCCTTTACATAAGTCACCGACTGGAAGCTAGGGAGATCATATTTAACTAGACAACATTATATTTAAACACTTGGATTTGCTTGGGAATATAGCATTAACGATGTCTGTAATAGTGTAATTAGTACTGGTACTAAAGAAATGTAATACGGAACAGCTATCACCTTGCAGGCCAACTCACACACCAACAAGACCCACAGGCCAATCTGCAGACAGACCCACAGACCAACTCACACCCCAGTGGTATCTGCAGATGAACCCACCTTACAGAATGACCCTTAGACTGACTCACATTCCAGTGAGACCCATAGACCACCTTGCAAACTTAACTGCAGACTGACTCACACGCCAGAGGGATCTGCAGACCACCCTGTAGACTGACCGGCAGGCTGACCCATTGACTGACTCACACTTCAGTGGGATCTGCAGACCACCCGCAGACAGACCTGTAGGCCAATCCAGACTGATTCACATTCCAGCAAGACCTGCAGACCACCCTGCAGAGTGACCTGAAACTCAACTCACACTCCAGCGGGATCCGCAGACCACCCTGAAGACTGACCCATAAGCCGACCTGCAGACTGACTCACATTCCAGTGAGACCCACAGACCATCCTACAGACTGACCTGCAAGTTGACTCACACTCCAGTGGGATCTGCAGATCACCCTGCAGACGAATCCACAGGCCAACACGCGGACCGACTCACATTCCAGCAAGACCCGATGCACCCGCGGTTTAGCAGGACAATTGTGGGGTCAAGCCCTTATGCCCACTGCAAATGGCAGTCATGGTGGCACCCAGAGAGCCTTGTGAACATGTGCTGCTGAGGTGAGATACAGCCTGCAGCACATTACTGACCTCAAAAAAGAGAGAAAACAAATGTTTGTAAAATCAGCCTTAGGAGCGACAAACCTTACGACTTTACAGAAACTCCAGTGGAGGATCTCAGCAGACCCAGACACGAATGTTCATTTTACTCTTCAAGGAGCCAAATGTGAAGCTACAATTTGTCCAGAGGAAAGCACCTTTACTACTGGCTATTTCTGCTGTTTTTCTGTTATTTTACCATAACAGTGTCAGGTTCCTCGGTGTCCCAACGTCACAGACACACTTTGATTCACAGACAAGCGTCACTTTTCTTCCCTCATGCTGCAGCTGTACTGCTGCACATGGACAATGCAGAAATTAGTTTCCTCAATTCTGTGGGTTTCCTGCACGGCTCGACACAATTTCTGTGCAAAAACGGAACATTTAGCCGTCATGTTGATAAATAGCAGACTGGGTCCATCAAACTAACCAAGCTAAACAGATTTGTTAGACAGATTTGACCATATTAACCTTGTGGACACACTGCAGGTGCACCTTTATACAGCACTTTCATTACCCGATTCAATCTATCAGTGCTGACACCACCAGCTGAAGTGTCTCAGGACTGACCTACAGGAGACATAACAACATGGAACCTGACCTGAGGAGCAGATTCTATTAGCTCGCTTTTGCTTTAGCACCCGGCAAAGCCCAAAGACCGTGACCGTTCTGCTATTTTAATGTTGAAAATAACCCGTGTCCATTTACCAAAGCTTTTAGGAAGACAATTTTTTATGCCAAGTCCCTAATATTGATAAGATATTAATGGTACACAAGCGACCAAACACATTTGTGATTGTTTATTATAATAAAATTACTGATACACTGTTCATATAATAAGGCAATGAAAATTGTCCTGCCGCCCTGCTGTGCTTAAGCATAACTTGGCTGAGTATTATTCCATCTATCTTGCCCTGCTTATCCAGGGCAGAATCCGGGTGACCTGGAGCCAAGATCAGGAGACAGGGGGACAGGCTATTGCAGGGCCGGCACACACACACACACACAAACATACAGTACACACAGTACACACACAGACACAGACAGACAGACATACACACACTGTATACACGCACACTGTATACATGCACAGACACACACGCACAGACACACACGCACACCTGTACTCATGTCTTTCTGGGGACTCTCCAATATTTTCTATGGGCATAACCCTCATCCCAACAATGACGACTTTAACCCCTTCCCAGCCCTGACCTTAAGCATAAGCAACTAAACAAAATGAAATGGTCCCCACAATGTAAAAATGACAGGTTTTTATCACACTGGGGAGACATTTGGTCCCAACACAATAATGTATATCTGGACCATTGTTTTCATATCTTTGTGGGAACTTTCCATTCTTTTCTAAGGGCACAACCCTAATCTCAACTATAACGACCTTAACCCCTACCCAGCCTTAACCTTAACCATAAGTAACCAAACAAAATACAAGACTCTAGCATTTTTCATTTTTTTTACTGCATTCACAGATTTTATTTATAAAATTGAGTTTAAAATTTGACCAAAAAAATTGCCCCCACAAGGTCAAAATCACAGGTTTTTTTTTTTCTTTTTACACGGTGGGGACATTTGGTCTCCACCCACACACACTCACACACACAAAGCAAACTGTAGGGGGGAATCGAGGTGCCCAGGACAAAGCCAACAATGCAGGGGGAACATGCTAACTCCACACACAGCGAGCTGGGTTTGAATCCCCAATTGTGGAGGTATGAGGATCATTGCTACCCACTGAGCAATCATGCCACCTGCCCACGAAATTGCTACCCTCCTGTAGGACTCCGTTGACGACAGAACAATCAAAGCCATTTACAGCCCTCTGTAATGCGAGCAAGCCTGCCTTCTCCATCACGGTGAAGGTAACTTGTCTACTTGTAGCTGCTCTGCAAGATTCTTGAAGAAACACACTCAAAATTCAAATAGGTATTTCAGAAAGCACTTCACACCCTCTTAAAAATTCACCTCAAATCTGAGAAAAACCTGAATGAATTCAACTAGGTGAACAGGTTTTCAGGGCTCTTTAGCGAGCAAGGGCCTAATTTTAGCATGCGCTTTGCTCTCACTTTGCCGATGTTGGCTTTCTTAGCTGTAATAGCCGTGAGTTTTCCCAAGGGGGGGTAGCGAGCAGCACCAGTCAAAGTGTTGCCGTGATCATCGTGGTGCTATTTTAACAACCTGTGCCAGGGAGGTCCAGCAAAAGTTGAGCGACCTCACATTACATTGGGTGCGTTGTACGGATGGGTTCCTTTCCCTCATGTCGCTCCACGGTGACATCTACTGGGCATCTACGGGCTTGTGGCTGCACTGAAGAAAAGGGTGTACTCCAAGCTAGATGCCTTGCTGGCTCAAGGCCATAGTTCATAGAATGAAGAGATGCCTCGCAGCTGACAGCACACACAGGAAGTGTGGGCTCACCTTCACCAATCCTGAGGGACTGTGGGAGGTAGGCATTGATTGGTAGGCCAGTGACTGAGTCAGCCAATAGCATTCCAATCCCATGAAAGCAAATCAACCCCGGCACAACAATAAGGAAATTAATGACCACATTTTCGAAGCTGCCAAGGGTCCATCTTTATGACAAAAACTAAAACCTGCACATCATTTTGACAGATCTCTCTCAGTTTCCCGAGACAATCTCTGGCAGGTAGCCAACATCTGAGTGTCAGGAAAATGTGTAGATCCTACAGACATCTGCAAAAGAGTCAAAATTCAAGGGCCAACCATGCAAGCTCCTTTTCCTTATAACAAAATCCAGTCCTGCCTGTTGAGGAAATGCATGGAAATGCTCATAAGCTCAAAATGCAAAATGGAGCTAAAATGGAGGCTCTCTATTTATAGGCATCAGACGTCTGCCACAGACCAAACTACAAGCTAAGAATAAGCTGCTCTTATAGTCACAGCCGTCACTGCTTCGTGCAGGAACGTCACCATCCCAGTCACACGTCACTGGGTGCACTTTTGCACTTCGCACGCCCACCCCTAAATAGCTTCCCTCCAGTGCAGCTAAATTAAATGAGCGTGGTGGTGTGGTGTTTGCAATTCAATTAAATTTACATATTCATTTCATTTAGAGAGGCACCTTAAAACACTGACATCCCTGTATTAACTCCCCCCCCCCCCCCATCTTCTCCTGGGTTCATGTGCTTTTTGGTCAGTCAGGCTTCAGGCGGTGGGGTGGGGAAGGTGGATCATGAGAAACAGAAGGATGACTGACACGGGAACCAAATCATCAACATTTTTATAACGAAAAAAAAATTGGCAAAACCAATCACTCTTAGTTTCTTGAAACGGATTGGCCTTTGGGATTTATATAAAAAAAAAAGCTATGAGGTGATGAGTGAACGTGTAAATAGAAGGGAGGCGTTCAGACACATAAGCCACCAAAAATATTCCTCCAGGCCTGATCAGCACTAGTCAGTGTCTTTTCTATCTCCACAGGTGGTGAGCTGGGAGTCCCGACACGGAGTTCCGACTTCATGACATGGAGCCTCTGCCTTCCTCTGTGGACCTAAACCTGGAGGCCCCATAATCCTCTGGGGCTCCATGCCCCGGTCTATCACCATCACATACAATTTCTCCCAACTCAACCCTAAAGATGCAGATCTTCAGCAGCAGCACAGCTATAACTATCCGGATAGCAAAGACAGCAAGGCGGTCAAAGGGGAGTCTAACGTGTTGATTCTGCAAAACCACAAACGCCGTGGAACAGCCAAGAGCCAAACATACAGAGCATAAAACCACACAGGAAGGACTTCCAGCGGTTCAGCAGTACGGGGATTGTTCTCCGGCCCCGTATTTCACAAGCTCCAAAGAAATGATATCGAGCACATTCTGCACTAAACTAAGCCAAAAGAAGCCTTACTGCTGAGCCCGTCTGTCTTCTGATGGATTACAGTAACTAAAGCTGTAGCTGGATTTCTTTCCTAATTCACTTTTAATATCTGTAGAGAGTAGAATGTCTCTCCCTTGGCATATTTAATCTCAGTATTTACCCCCTCTGTACTCCTGGTTTGCACTCATCAATTGATAAATACAGACCTTGTTAATTGAATATTCAGAAACCATCACATTTACGTTTAACGAATGGGTCACTGGCGCCCTTTCTGCACTTCCCATAAACCCTTGCTGCTGAAATGTAAACAGAACTGCAGATGATGGCAGATGGCCCGCTGGTAATATGATCAGCACAAGAAAAAAAGAATCCAGGAAGATTCATCTTGTTCATATAGGAAAGACAAAATGCTAAGCATGATTTAGTGTGGATTCACACAATGAACAAGAGGGAGATATTAATCGCATTTCCAGAAATTCCTCCGTTAGGGAAACAGGCACTGGGATAGCTTTCAGGAGACGCCTGCGGCTATAGTACTGTTTCCTCCAGTTACGTACGAAACAGTCACAGTTCCCACATCACCAAACGGGCTGAGAGGTGTGGAGGTACAACAGGTTTGGTGGAGGAGAACTCGAGGGGGGGGGACATGCAGGTGAAGCAGTGAGAGGGAATATGATTAGATAGCTGGAATATTTGTGAGTGCGTTGTGGGGGGGGGGGGGGCAGGGATCAAATGCTTCTTCTGCTGTGTTCCATCTGAACTCGGTACTCGGAAATTACGAATTCCTCCTTGAAATTTCAGCTGGAACGCCCCTGAATTCAGAATTCTGACTCATGAAATCGGAGGAATCGACATAACCCTGAGCTCAGAATCCAAGATGGCAGCGCCCTTTATCGTCAGAAGTTAAAGCCGTAGGTTTACACTGTTCATTAGCGCTTATGATTTATTTGTGTCTCATTAAATTGGTCGTACGCACAGTGTTTTTACGCAAAATACCACAAAATGTGTTGTTATCAACTGATATTGGTAACAATGGCTAACAATGAACTTGGCTAGAACTGGGGCCAAGTTTCAGAAAGCAGGATTTCTTGCTTAGCTGGATAATTTGTTGGATTTAAGGTAGTCTGGGCCAAATTATGTGAATGAAGAATAAGGCCATTTAAAATGGGGTCAATTAAATCGGGCAAGTTATCCGGCTAAGCAAGAAATCTTGCTTTTTGAAACAGGTCCCTGGTATTGCTAAATGGCTTCCCAACTTGCTTTACTGGAATGCAGCTAACTCATGTGTGACGTCATTCCCGGTTCCGAGTTCCGACCTTCGAATAAAATGGAACGCAGCATTTGTCGCGATGGTTAGACTGGCTTCTGCAAAACAATGCGATGATGCACAGGCCCGAGGACAGAGGCACAAGGGCTTTTAGACGCTCATACACCTCACAGATAGCTCTCCGCAAAAATGTGGCAAACTAGCCTGGTGTCCCGGGGTCCTGAATGCATATGAAATGCCCCATAAAAGCAGTCTGGACATTTCCTGACTGACATATTAAAAATAACAATCACAATAATCATAATAAAAAAAAAATAAATAACTGATGTCACACATTTTAATGTCCATTCAGAAAGATGGACAAAAATAGCAAAACCAGCCACAGCGACTGCAGGAACGAAAAAAGAGCAGCGCATGAATCAGAGGCATCCAGATCGCTTACTTAATCACACACACATGGCTGGGCTGCAGCGCCTCCGTCTGACAGCTAAAGGTCAAAGTTCACCGCACTCTGCACGGGCACCCTAGACTCCCCCAGTAGGCTACTGCTGCCGCCCCCATCACCAACCTGCAGCTTTTCTCCCAGCCGTATCCGGGTGGGAAAAAAAGAAGCCAAAACTGAGGACCGCCGCGTGATATTGCAAGAAATCACACGCCACCGATTCCCTGCATATGAAACCCCAGCTTCACTGAGTGCTATAAAAATATTCCAGATATTTCAACAGAACTGTGCCCAGATACACACAAAGACAAACATGTGTCAGTGTAAAACTTTTAAATCCAGCCTTCTCTTACTGGCAGCAGTGCAAACCTCCATTTTCTCTCACATAACAATAGTGAGTAAAACATTAACTCTGAGTTCGCTTCTCAAAAGCCAGTAAATAAAAAGATTCTATCGGCAGAGATAAATGTTAATTCCAGTGAAGGACTGCATAAAAGCAATATGAACTTTACCCCCCAAGCAGTTCTTACTGCAATCACTTTTCAGGTTTCTTTTATCAATGACATTAAAATGTTGTTCTACAGGCTTTTAACAAACAAATGAAAAATAGACCTCGTGCTCGGTCGGCCTCTGAGCGTCTGCTACCTGTCGGCACGGCGATGTCCCAAACGAATGACAGTCAACCAAACTCTAATGCAGAACACAAAAAGCAAAGGAATGCGCAAAAAGCAAGATCGCAGATCTGAATGTTAAAATAAATGAGGCAACCAGGGTGACGGCGGCCCTTTAAGGAGCTCCACGCGGTGGATGTTCATTCATCAAAAAAAGGACCCAAAACAAGCAGGACTCGCATTCTGCCGTGTCCCCACGAGAGGCCCAGCTCTGCCCCCATACTTCTCCTGGCTTCTCCTGCCAGCGAGAGGTTAACTCCCGGGGGAAGGGGAGGGGGCTTGGGGAGGAGGGGGGTTCAGAAGGACAAGTAAGGGACTTTGCGTCACCACCCGTGGTTTGACATTCCAGCCAGACAAAAACCCAGCACACGGAGAGTCGCACAAAAAGATAAAGAAATAAAGAAATCCGCTCGCCTAAATCACTGACTAAGGGAAAAAGAAACAGGCACAATGACTCAGTGCTCACATTAAAAAATGAAAGACAGAGAGGAGGAGAGAAGAAACACTTATTTGTCAGACTTACTGTGCAGTTTGTGCTGGCAAAAATCCCACATGCTCTTCGGAGATTCAATCCAAGAACAACTTCCCCCTCCCTCTCCTGTCCACCCCCCCCCCCATCCGTTTCTGGGACTGCTACTTCCTGTTCACCTTTAACCCTGTCACAACCCCCCGCCTTCCCGGCTCCTTTCCCTAGCAGGCAGGCGGACGAAGTTGCAGGCCGGGAGAGCGAGTCGGACAGCCAGTCAGAGATGCTCAGGTGGGCGGGTCGGGGAAAGTGAGCCAGCCAATCAGAGAAATTCAGGGGGCGGGTCCTTCGATCCCGGCCCCTCCCCCCGAGCTGTGAGTGGCACGGTGTAGGGTTTCAGGCTTGGCTCAGAGTTATATAACCCCCCTCCCTCCAAGTGAGGTCAGGAAGCGACAAGGCAGGCAATCTAGCATTTGTCCCCAGTCATCCACTCTCACTCCAGCATGCCCCCCCACCATTTTTCTATCTCAACAGACTGCAGTTACAAGGGCGGGGTGAATAAAAAAAAATATATAATAAATAACATACTGACATCTGTTGTTCTGCCCAGTCGCACTGCTTTACATGCCCTGTCACTGCGTCTGGGGAAGTTGCTGGTAGCTGTTAGCATTTAGCCAGCCAACAGCTGCCTGCTCTTAACTGCCGTGCTGCCAACAGCGGCCGCGCCCAGGACAGGGAGATTGGTCCGGCTCTCCTCAGCAGAGACTCACCAGGGTCCAAGAGAGAGCATACAGTAGACATCAAGGGGGGGGGGGGGGGGGCACCAGGTTTAATCAACGAGTTATTGCACAGCACTTGGGAAAATAAAGAATCATCCATTCTAGTCTGTACTCATGGCAAAGTTCCTAAGATGATCTGGCTGCCTATGGGCTAAGATGTGGAAATTTCTCACTGGCAGCCGGATGTACTTCATTCCAACTAAGGAAAAGAGCAACGGGAACGTCACAGACTCCCCGACACGGTCAGACGGCGAGGACCGGCTGGCTGGCTAACAGGGATTCATCCATCCATCCAACCTCAGCAGACTGCCAAGCAGTATTGCCATAAAAAAAATCAAAACAGAATAAAATATTGAAGCAAAAAAAAAATAATCGACACAATTTGAACTAGCAGTAACAGGCAAAAATAAAAAATAAAAACAGCGGTGGTGTGACAGTGCCAGAGCGGAAAGACCCTTACGGTGTCAGAGCTGACGGCTCCTGAATGACGTGCCAGCCTCTGGGCTGCCCTGCCCGCTTACCCTGGCGATGGTGCCCATCACTCAATGAATTTCGACCTGCTCCATGGTTCTTTCGTATCTTAGTGGCCTCTTGCTAGCCGGGCTCATGGATTCAGATCTTTCCTGTGTTTAAACTAACGAATGTTACATGGATCTGCATGGCACCAGAGGAGGGCGGCACATCAATCAACACATCCCAGAAGTAGGCTTGGGC